>VXAY01001422.1:1382341-1401814 GCA_013399855.1 Oxyruncus cristatus | reverse complement strand
CCAGATCTAGATATGTCTCTCCTACCTTTAAGAAAAAGCAGCATTTAAAGAATAACCGGAAGCAGAATACAACTACAGTGGGAATTTTTGAAAAAAGTAAATTTCATTACAGAAGCAAACAACAACAACACTTATACACTTGCCCAAAATAATCTTTACTCCTTATATATTTTAGATAATTCAGAGAACTGAAACCAGCCCTGAGGATATAATCATGGAAGAAAAGTGCTATTACAAAGATCAGTAGATCATATTTTCTATCCCTTTTTCCCCCACAGAAGGAACTACACTTGTTTCTATCCCAGCTGTTAACAGTCTAATTTCAAAAACGCTTATCATTGAAGTTTTTAAAACCTTCCTCAAACCTCTAACCCAGTCCTTAGGCATCCTTACTGTTACAAGATATTTTGTAACGTCTAATCTAAATCCCCCTTGCTGATTTTAGTCTTTATCTGTTATGCCCACACAAGTTTGTTATTGTCTAGCTTGAACAACCACTGTTCTTTACAACTTTCCTCATGGATTATATTTTCTTTAGACAACTGATCATTCTCATAGCTCACCTGTAGTGAATTCTTTTCAACAGTCCACATCTTTCTGCTCTGGATTGTCACCAATTGATCCTCATCCTTTCCATTATCTAGTGACAGAAATCAAATGTATGTTCTGTCAACCCAATTTTTGTACAGAAAACCTACAATGGCCAGCATTTCCCTCAAAGGTTACATTAGAAAAGGAAAATGCAGTTTTATGTGTACCACAGTCTGGGTTATTATTGCAGATTGACATAAAGGACAATTCACAAGGACCCAGATCTTGTTCATATTAAGTATGGTATAGCAGCAACATGTATTTACTGAACTGCAGCTATCAGTAAGAGCCTCCAATACAGGCATTTTTTCCCAAACAAGAAAATATTTTACATTTTTCAAAATTAACTGATCGATAACCCTGACACACAAGTACACACACATATACACATATATATATATGTATATATACACACACACTAAATTGTAATGTTTTCCAGATAGGCTAATTTAAGATTATGATTCATTTTCATACAAGGAAAAGGGTAGAATTTATAGGGGAAAAAAAAAATAAATCTGTTATGCTTTGTGGCATCTTTTTAATGTGTATAAATTTACATGAATTACATAGATGCAATTTGGGGGAGACATGTGTACTCCTCAGCCAAAGGTGTCATTGCAGTTTGCATGCCCTATATGCATGGGATTGCATACATATTGCATGTCTACTGCGCTAATTATATCTAGCAGACTCACATACCTTGGTAACAAGGAATCAAGCATAAACAAGTATTTTGCAAGATTATGTAGGTCTTATCACACCCACTGCTGAGGGAATGAATTGAAAGTTTGGTAGGGTATGTCAACAGGAGTCACCTCTTTGACTGTCATTCTGACATACCCGTAAAGGGATGAATAACTCTAAGGATCAGTTATTAGCTCTGGGAGGTGCAGCTTCATGTATGAAAAGGACTCATTTAAATGTATTAATCAGTCCTCCCCAAGAGTTAAATTAGCTAAATACAGATAAAATGCATTTCTCACTGTATCTGTAAATACACTAAATTTGGAAGCAGTGGTACTTTGGAGATTCTGTCATGTTCACAGTTTCTTTCAGCCCAGATAAGCATCGGAATGTTGTCATTGATCTCATCCCAAATTTGTTTCTGTGTTTTATTTTAGAAGAAATCTTTGCAGTTTACCCAGTCTTGGGAACTGCAGAAAATTGTCAATATTTTTGCAGATACATTTCCCAATCTCCACAGTCAGCCTACTGGATTGGAAATATGCACTTCATTTATATGATTTCCCATTGTTTATGCTCCAGTATTTTCCTGTATTTTAATTATACCAGATCTTTTTAACATATAAGTCAGTTTTACATTTATAAAATTTATTTAATTTCAAAGCTCTTTGCTTATATAACAACAAAAGGTGAAGCAGGGCCCCAACACATTTTCTGCACATTATATGTAGCTCTCTTGCCTGTGAGATACTGAATTACTTAACAAGTCTCCCTATAACTACAAAATGTTAGAAATTTTCCATGTTTATGTGTGGGTGCACAAGTGTGTTTAAAGTATGACTTTCTGAAGATCAAAGAACTTGAGCAAGATATATACAGATAGCTATATATGTATGCATATATCTGTATCTATTCACATCTATAGATATGCATACATATAGATGTGTGTGTGTGTATATATATATATATATACATATATATATGCACTCACTCCCACACATGCCACGATAAAAGCCCAACAAGTCAAAGCTGCACAGCATTCCAATGCACTCTAGGATATCTCGCACAAAAGACTGTTGTTATAAGGTTACAATGCTTCCTTATTAAGTGGGCTATTTTTTGGTTTTTTACTACCTGACAAATCTGCTGTGTTATTTTACATTTGGAAGTGACACTAAGGTTTGGAAAAAAATAGTAAAAAAACCCCTTAGAGACTTATATAGAGAGAAACACACATATGCATAATATTTATATATATGTGTGTTTGTTCGAATAATCAAGGAATAATTCTTGATGTTCCTTGGTACTCAAATAATTTAAATGTGTTTTGGGTTATTTTCAGAACATTACAGTATTTCACAGAGATCAAAACCTTCAAATGGATCCAAACTTAGAAAGTCATAATGGACAGAGGGTCATTAGGAGTCAAAACAAAGTTTGACCAGGGTACTTTGTTCTACTTTTTCTCCCTACCCCCACAGATGGAAGAAAACTGTGGAGTCATCATCTTGATCAAAATACAGAGAACATAAGTACCTATTTTATTTTCTGTTTTCTCCATAGTAATAGGTTATCTACAGCACATTTTTGTGATTATCTCTAGCTGTATACTGTGACAGAAAGAATCCTGCTCACAGTCTCCATGATGCCCTTCTGCTGTGCCTAGGCACACTTCACTTGGCCTTTCAATATACTCACGTTTCTTTCCTAAACTTCCTCATTTTAAATGAGCTTGGGAAAAGTTGTTTCTGAAACAGCAATTTAGCTCATTTTTCTGAGCCTAGAGGAATATAGTTAACTGATTTATTGCCCTATGGATGTTGTAATTGTTGCAAAACACGATGTATTCCCAGAACAGTGATATCAGTATGACATTTGGAAAATATGCCTCCCAGCATTCTACTGAAATTAATGAAGCATCATTAAATAGTTTCAGTTCTTAAGCATGTTGCACATTCCAGTATGCAAAGAGTTATTGACAAACTTCGAGAAATCAAGAGATAATATTTGTAGAATCACAAGCTAAATAGAGTAATAGTTGCTGAATGAATGTTTTAATAGTATCCCAAGTTTCAGCTCTTTAACATGAACTGTATACTTTAAGAACTGAAACTGAGAATGAGAAATGGTTGGGTTGACTTCAAGCACCCAGGTAATTTAGGAGCCACCACCTAGCCATTAGAAATTACAAGTAAGAATCCCTCCCACCAGCTCAAAAAAAACCCCCAAAATTGGGAATACTTGCACAACTAAGGTTCCTGCTTTCAAAAGACTTCCTTGCTAACAAAGAAAAAAAGAAAAAATACTAACCCTTTTCTAATACCTGTTTAAAACTTTTTGTGAAAATATATAAACTCAAGTAGAAAGAGGTTTCTCTTATTATCATTTATAATTTGTCAAATGAAATTTAAAAAAATAGGACATTTTCAAGATCAGGTAGCAAGCATTTTCAGTATTCTCTAAAATTAAGATTTAGATGATTACATAGAACGCCTGTTTTAAAATACATTGAATAGCTCCTATTTGAGCATAATTTTGAAAATTAAGCCAGAAGGAACACATTTTCAAAAGCTGGTAAAATTAAATGAGTTGAAAACCACACTCAAATTTGTGACTTTAATTTTTATGACATGTTAAATGTTATTCTTAAAATGTAATCTTAGATGAAGACTAAAGCCATACTTCAGCCAAAGCTCATCAGTTGTCCAAGGTGCCACTTACTATTCTGTAATGTGGCTTGACTATGATCAAGTCAGCAGAATCAAAGGAAAATCAGAATCAGGGAGATTCATGGCATTGTGAACTTGATCACACATTGGCAGAATTAGGAATTAGACCAACGGTCCGAGCTTGCCTTCAGAAATGCAATGTAACTTCTTAATCATGAAAATGTTTTCCTGGACATCTAATTTTGACTTAGCCATCTGAATTAAGCACCTCTTTGAGTAGAGCTACAATATATGCCTTGCGACATAGGTTTATGAAAACAGCTTGGTGTGACACAAATTATTTGCCCTTGTAATATGAAAAACTATCTTACAATGGTCTGTGCACAGTATTGGTTTCTGATGCTCTGGGTAATACGAGTAATCCAACAATAAATAATATTTACAATCTCCATTTTCTGAATCAGTTTATTTAAGCAGTGCATAAATGAAGTATGCTCAAGTTTTCATGTCAACAGACCAACATTCCATTACATGTCATATTTTTGTCTAAAAGGTATTTACCAGTCTCCATCTGGCTGGTATTCTGAGAAATACTGGAAGCATAATAGTCTGTCTACTTTACCAGACAAATGGCTGAGAATTTATTGATTGAGACTTTATTTCATATAATGAACTGTCAATCAAAATGCAAGCAGGTATTCTATTATGGTTACTAAGTACTTCATTAACATTTCATACTATGTACTGTTCTTAAACTACCAGAGCAGAAAACAAAACACCTTCAATGGCTATAGACACAGAAGAAAATGGGCATGGGATATGTGAGAAATGCTAGCAATGAGCAAGTGTTGCTGGCAAGTAAATACTGGTGGCAAAATATATATATATATATAGTTATAAATATATGTATAACATCAGATACATGTCAATAAATGTTTATTTTCACTTCTCTATTTAGTGTGTTCAGGATAGATGGAATTCTTAAGTTTCTCCTTAAAGAATGCAAAAAAACTACTTAAATTTTATAAAATTTTCTATATACTACTTTTCTGCATGGTTCACTTACTGTCATTCTTTAAGAAAGAGAGGGAAAAAATAATAAAAAGCTCCTTTTCCATCAGCCTACAGATAACTAGTCAAGCAGACACTATCCACCTGAAACAAGAAAAATTTTGTGTATTCTGTATTGATCAGATCACTAATACCACTCAATGTTTAAAAAAGAATTCTTCAACTAAAATGATAAAAAACATAAATATTGTCAAAAACCAAATATTCCAAATCTTATGTACTATCAAATACAGAGCATACTTTGTTGCAAGTAGCCTGATTATATTCTCCTGAAAATGTGAACACAACATTCAACTCAGCAAAATTCTCTAGTCAGTTAAGATACCACCTGTATGACAATTAACAGCATATATTTTAAGGAAAACAACAAGAACAAGAACAATAATAATAACCACCTTGCAGCTTCTAAATATTTAGGAAACAAAGTATAGACTTTCAAGCTATAAAAAATCATGTCAAAAGAGCAATAAAAAAATAGCAAATTAAAGAAATATCTCTTTCAGTCTTAAATAATATTTGTTTAAATTTTCATAAATCTCTATCATGAAATAAAAATAAATTTAAAAGCCGCACACATAATGTCATCAAATTTCTTCCGTGTGATAGGTACATTTAGATTATAATGATGAATCCAATATATCACTTGGAAACCACATGGCTATGAAAGAGGTGCTCAGAAGAACTCAGAAAATATAAAGGTTGAGGATCTTATGTCATAAAATTCTACAAATTCTCCAAAATAAATTTCTACAAAACAATTATCTGAAGAAAGCCTTTCACTATACAAATGAATTTAATACTGAAAATTTGTATTTTATAAATTGGATGGGGAGAAAGCAAATCATTCCACAAACAATAAAAACCTTTTGTGAGTCCGATGGGGTTTTTAATTATCTCAAACAAGAAGAGTGCTATTGTTCAGCTACAGACTTTCTATTGCCATTTATTTCATTTAGAAGGCACTCATATACCAGGGTGATGGACGGCAACCTACAGTAAATAGATTAGGATAGATTTAATGCTAGCCTTCCCAGTTAAACTTCTAAGACTTTGTGAAATTGAAAGGGGTTTGGTCCTATACTCTCCTCTTAATTGGCTATTCACTGGCTAGCTGACAGCAAAAGGAAGTAAACATCCATCATCTTCAATAGGGAGCCAAAGCAAGCAAAAAAAAAAATCTCAATAATGTTCTGCCAAAAACAGTAGAGAAAAGGTAGTGTAATTCTGAAATGCAAGAATGATACGCAAATCCTTGATTTTTATCACACAGAGTATCATCACAGAGAGCTATTCACATCTGGTATAAAAGAGAACTACGCACTTTCTAATTTACTCTTCAGTCTTGCTAGTTTGAATACCTCCTGCATCACTTTCCAAGGTAAAATGAAAGCACTGAACTCTGACCAGGACAAAGCCATTTACGTAGTAAAACTTTATTGACTGAGAGCGTATGAATCTTATTAATTTGACTTTAGAATTGAGTCAAGAAAGAATATCAGGTGTCCAGCACCTCAGCACAATGATAATGATTTCTTCTGTTGAATTAATAGCAATGAAACATGCCTGATTTCAGCAGCTGTTGGAAGCAGCGGGGTTGCTTCAGTCAGAATAAAGAGAGACTTCCACCTCCCCAGATAAATGCATTCAAATCAAACAGTGCATACCAACAGTCAGTAGTGCCCTGCTCTTGTGTTAACAGTGATTAATCACATCACTGATTGGTTCTCAACTATCTTCACTTCCAGCCTTGCTGTGGACAAGATCACTGAGCTGCTCATTAAAAGAGCTGTATATGAGCTGCAGGAGGGAAGGATGGTGATCCCTGAAGAATTGTTATAATCAGTATGAGGCCTTTTCAGCACTTTATATAAGCTTAACTGAGGTCAGATGTCAGTGATTGCCCACATCTCTCCTGAGGCCGATACCACTTTGCACCCCACTACTGACAATACCATCCACGTAGCACAATTCAATTTTATTGGTGGAACATTTGTAGCAACTACAGCATGGGGAAAAAAAGACCATTGACTCTATACACTTAATAAGTGGTCTGCAAGTACTGGAGTATGGGAATATAGAAAAACGTGTAAGTTATGGACAGATAGTTACCCAGATGTACCAACGGGGCAATTTGTCACAGGCACATTATCATTTAACCCTCTTCAATAGTCTGTCATTTTAGCATTCTACTAGCCAGACACCCATTCTAAATTGCTCAACCAGTCCACCTCTACAGACAAAAAAGAAAGATCCTCCAGAGAATAAACATCAGATATTGGAGACCTGGACAGCATGATTTACTCCCTTGAAAGGCTTGGTTTTCTACAACAACCATAGACAGCCCTGGATGACTAGCTTTGATTCAGCACCTAACCATTACATGGGTAACTTTAGTGAGACAAACCAAATTTCTCTGAAAGTGAATTATGATTTCAGTCACTAGATTACTTCAAGTTGCTGATCCACCTATTTCTGTTGCTGGTTCTCGGTCTGCAGGTTTTGGTCAGATTGTCAGAAGTATTTGCAATATGACTGGACACTAGGCCAACCTGACCACATTTGTCCAGCCTTAAAGAGATCTTCAAGGATCACTGGTGTCTGCCCTCAGATATATTTTATTAGGCATTGTAAAGACCCTGTATTGATTTAGTTAATTTATTATTCAGTATTCCTCCAAATCACCTTCCCCTGTCATTTCTGCTCTCTGACCTGACACAGGTAACAGCTTTTAGGTAGCTCCTAAAATAAGATCTCTCTGAGCTCATCCACCGCTGCAACAAAACAGTCTTTTGAAAACTGAAAAAAAAGACACCCCTAATCTATGTACAAAATACTGCAGAGGTCACTTCATTAAAGTTTTGCTCTAAGTTACTGAACAGTAACAAACCAGACAGTTTTAAAGGCATCTGTTACTTAGCCACACATCCTTGTGGATTTTGGTCTCTGTAACTCCTGACAGCTGCTTAAGTCATTACCATATCCTCATCAATGTAATCAGTACCCTAAGGCTGCCCTACCTCTCAAATTCACAATCTGCAATGCCGCTCACTTCAGTGCTTTGGGGCACATTACCAACTCAAGTTTTTTCTGCTTTGATGTGCATGTTCTGTACCACTGACCCTAAAATATGCAGGTCTAATGAATTAGCTTTAATAGTTTTCTTATCCACTTAAATGTTTTTGTTTTAATTGGCTATACTACTATGTGTCTTGCACTACACTGAAAAGTTCACAGCATAGATGCTAATGGTGCCTTTCTAATTACTGCATAATGAACAAAGGTCTGCCTGAGAAATTCCAGAGGTTAGACTTCAAAATTAAGAGCCCCATTTAAAAAAAAAAAACTCAAAAATTTCATACACTTAATAGAAATAATCTACAATACAAAATAGCATTTAAAAAAAAATCTGTGGTTTTAAAAATATTTGTATAAATTCCTTTAGTTACACAAAATTAATATTTTCTTCATTTTCTTTTAATCTACTTGCCAACAGCCACAACCTCAGCTTTAGCACATTGTCCCTCAAGAGTATTTAACTTTCATAGATCACCGCTCTGGGGCTGGACTTTATTTCTCTTTTCATGAATTTGAGGGAGTACTGATAACTGAGGGGCAGGGTAATGCCACCTACTGGCAAATTTTACATCCTGGTCTGTATGGGAGCAGAAGCCAATTATTTGTCCTAGACAACTGCAATGCTTTTTCAAACTAAATTCTATTATTTCTCCATTATTTTCAGTTGCATAAGTATCAGTAAAGATATTATTTCTAATGGAGACAGAAAGTATAGCAGCTGGTCCTATTTCATCCACTGTGACACCTGCTTCATGCATCAACGACATTAGCTAAAATAGTTGTGTATCACTGCTAGTCTGAAGACCTGAGATCCTGATAACATGGTGGAAGTTTAAGATTAGGGTGGATGACAAGGTTCCCCCATAATGTCTAAAGATTTTTGATTAGGTATGAGCAAGGTCCAACATCAGCTATTTCCATTAAAAAAACAGATTTCTACTCCCTTCACGTTCCTCCTGTTACATTAGGTTTGACATTTGGGGAGCTGAGCAAAATATTCATACACCTATGTTGCACACTTTACCTATAATTAAGAGACCTGATGTTAATATGGTTAAATGGTCAGCTACCTGATTATGTGAAGTTCAACCACTAAAAATGTGGGACATTTTACTACTGTTCCAATTTAAATATATAGGTACAAATTTACAAAAGTGCAGTATTATATCACACTTACGTTCCTAAACATGTAGCCACAACACCATTTAATTTCCTGCCACAGTTCCACCTGGCCCTAAACATTTTTTTTCTTTGTTTTCATGCTTGTTAAAAACATTTTTCTTAGAAACTAAAAAGTTACTTTAGTTCCAGAGTGTGCAACTAAGTACACATTAGTAGGAAAATCAGGTAACATACAGCTTCTGGTAAAATTAACAATGTGGTACCAATAGTTCAAGCATCCTAAGTGGTTTCGGACTTCCAGAAATCCACATTATATTCAAATCAGTTAAAAACTGTATGTATTTAGGGGTTCACCTACATGAACACTTCTGTTTGAATCAGGAGCAAGTTTTAGAAATGAAGATACAGCTGGTGTTCACTGACTGAGACTCGGTTTACATGTGGAGAGGTTTGAAATTGCACAAACTGATTCTGGTGAATGATAAAATGAGTTCCTGTATTCCAGGACATCCAGGACAGGACAAGAGCCAGACCTAGCAAAATTCTAAAAACTCGTAAGGTTTAAATGTCAAGACCTCAGCATCAGTTGCTTCACTCTAAAATGGTCTACTGTAATTGAACTTGATGATATTACTTGAACTCCTTGCTTCTAGGAAAAAAAGTCCAAAACAAGGAAGGTGAATAGGGCTTAGGAGGGGTGTTTTTTTCGGCTTTCTCTGTTTCGTTTAACAATAAAGCAAGTTTTGCACAGAGCAAAAAGGCACATCACATCAACAGAAAATTACCTATGCTAAGTGTAGTCACTGGAGTTGTTTTGTTTTGTTTTTAAATAGTATTTTGTGATGATTGTTCAAACTGCTGTTAAAGTCACCTTCTCCTTTACAGACTTGACTAAACATTGCTAGAATGACTGCTTTCTCCATGAAAGTAACAGAATTACAAGCTGTTACAAAAAGGTAAGAGAACAGAGAAGAAACTCCTGAGTGGAAATATGAAGAATTTAAAAACAAAATCCATATGAATATTTTACGTAAGCAACCTTCTTCAAAGAGACAGCATATCCACAAACACATTTCCAATATTTTTCATCTTAGGGAAGAAATATCCACAGAAAATCTAATATTTTTCCGCATTGTCCCTTAAGAAGACTAGCTATACATGTCTCTTATCTGCTTATCACACTGATCCTTGGAAGAGAGAGAAAAAAACATCAGTGAGCTAAGTTCTTAATCTGTGAATTCCAAGCTTTTTCTGCCCATATTGTTCTACAGCAAAAGTCCTGAAGGGTTCAGGTATGAAAAACCTTGGTCATAGCCTTACACAGAAGTTAAAGAGTAGAAAAAAAAAATCCTTTAGACTTCCTCTCTGAACTTATATCCAGAGGTGAGGAAGAGAACAATGTGCATTTCTTTGCTCTTCCTTGCTGTTGTCTTTAGTAATGTAAACACCGCCACCTTCTTTATATTAACAATATCTTACAAAGCATCTCTGCAAAGTTTGTGTTGTAAAGGGATACAATGAAATCTGAGGGAATTATAAATGATTTTCAGGGTTCTTAATTTTTGATAGAAGAAATAGATGTCTTAGCAACAGGTACAAAATAACCCAGTATTTTTATGTACCTTTCCTCCTAAAACCACAAAATGATGACTACTTCACCCACTACCACCAATTACTGCAGAAAATATATCACAGCCTTGTCTCTCTGCAGTTATTACCCATTCTCATATATGTAGTCTATGTAATTTCATTAAAATCTTACTAAATGCTGCTTTCTTCCATGAACTTTACTACAAATGCATAAAGGATACTAATTGATTATTAAGTTATCCTTAAATGGTATGGTGAATTCTAAATGGACAGTTATTTCACTACCTGCACAATTAATACAAAAAATAAACAGTCAGCAAACTGCTGCAGATTTTAAAACAGAATGTGTTTCACAGGAAGAAAACATTTTGGTCAGCAAATACTGTCTAATACATCTACTGAATAGAGTTTCATTGACTGGTTGAATTCTACAGTTAAGAAAACCATGGATGATAATTTTTTTCCTAGAAGTGAGTCACAGTTCCAGTGGGTAAACCAATTTTTTGACGGAAGACACCAAGGGAATACCACTGAGACACAACAGAGGAAAGGACACTGTCAGATAAACCAATATAGCTTTCTGTCATGCAGAGTTGATACAAGAGTGGAGGGGTAAGTGAAATTCCCAACAGTCTTCAGATAATATTCCATTTACTGCATGTTTTTGTGACTACTTAATACAGCTTCTATCCCTGCCTGGAGGTTCCTGTTATATGAAAAGATTTTTCACTGGTGAAAGTGATAAGGAAAATAAGTCTTTATATCCAAATTCCTCATATATGTGTCTTCTTAAAAATATGCATTAATGAAATATATAAATAAAACAAAAAATAACACAAAACCCCCACAATAAACTCAGTAAAATTTAATTCAGAATGTGTTTAGAATTACCTCAATTTCAATTTTGTGCAATCAGACCAAAGATAATTATGTCTTAACATGAATATAAAAAAAAGGCTTTAGAACAAAGGAAGTGTTCACTCTCTCACTTGGTACATATTTACATTTAATTTTCATGCTTAAAGGACTTTCATTCCAATCTCCAAACTAAACTTTAATGCAAGCTGAGGGTAAAGAACATCATCTTCATTAAGCATCAACCAGTAATCAAACAAATAAGAACATTTCAAAGTAGAATTCCCACCCCGCAGGGTTCCAGTGAAGGAAATAATAAAGTGAAATATGAAAAATAAAACTGTTCTTCGAGAAGAACAGATCTAATTAAAAGGAAGACCTAACAACTTCATGGATTAATTGGGAACCAACTGAGATAATTAGACCTCTGGGAATAAGATTACACCCATCATAAACCGCTTTTTTCACAACTAGAGGTTAAGTGCTTAAAGCTTTAATTGGGGGCAGCACTAAGAGGAAAGTGGAACTTGCACAGAAGAATTAATATTTGGGGAAGCAATATCCTGAAGTACTTTGACGTCGTTAAAAACCACGTTATTATTTTTTCCCAAGTGCATGGGATTCTTGGAGCCAAATGGACAACTGTGGTTACAACTTGTACCAATCAAAAAATGCTCACACTATTATACTTTGACCTATAAACCACATGTGGCTACACTGTACATTAGTAGTTCAAATACAGTCTCACCCTCTGAGATTACAGTTTATATGAGATGTTATTTTAACACGTACATGGGCCATGATAGTTTCTGCAGTCAAATTATGTCTTTCAAGAGAAATCCACCATGAGAATATGACAATAAATTAAAAAAAAAAAAAAAGGGCCTGGTAAACTGCTGCAAAGAATAACTTCTTCTCAGACTTGCTCCAAGCACTAATTTAATTAAATCATTTCAAACCATTTGAAACAGAAACAATTTAATACCATAATACAACTGTCATAGAAACTTTGGCATCCAGCTGATGAATTGTGTGTCTATTAGACAACTTGGAAAGCACAGTGGGAAAGTTTACTAATACAACACAAAAGGTGGTCAGAGTCCCTGTTTTAATCCCCCTGTAGGGGTAGGAAAACGGTTGCCTAAGAAAGAAATTATGTATTTTCTGAAGTTCCATATGTTCCTTCTTTAATGATAATATTCAAGATAAACACAAATTCTTTTCCATTACAAATTTTATTTGCATGCAAAATAACCTATTTCAATGCTAACTCACCATCTTTATTTTTTGAGATTATATACAATCAATGAGGTGGTTGAATTCTCTAACTGAATTCTCTAACATCCACCATAGGATGGTGTTTTAAAACACTACGGGATTGGAATTACCATGATGCAATTTTGGTGCAAAATAAGTTGTATGACCCACAAAAATCCAGTGGGTTAATCTGAGAGTTATCAGTGGGATTAATCACCCCTTAAAATCTAATCTAGAAAAGTCTGAAGAATGTTTTTGAGATGTCTACTTCAGTGGGTACTAGACAAGTTACGATGCGAATATGAATATTTTATGGCCCATGGCTATCTGTTCAACGTACCAAAATATTTTCAGGAGGTCTCAAGCCATTCCTGGATTAAAATAGGAAAAAAAAATGTGTCTAAGATTCCTTTCTTGCAATTGCTTCACACTCACTCCATCTTGTCCCAGTCTTTCCCAAGCTCCCAAGCTCCCACTGTCAGGCTCCACCAGTATATTTAATCTGTAGTTACCCATTTAGGCATAGTGAGTTTCCTGATGACTAAGAACTACCCTACAAGCCTGATACGGTTACCTCAGCTAACTGGTATCTGTGGGAATTTCACCCATTGTTTGAGATGTTGCTTGGATGTGCCTTGGTTCTTGTCTGTTTTACCCTACCTCCTCTGTTGGTGCTACAGCTTGGGATCCTCCCTTTTCTGCCTTTTAAACTCCATCTAGTAACATGAATCTATGATGAAGATGAAACAGGGGAGGAAGAAATTGTTCAGACCAATGGCATTCCATCGCTACATCCTACACACAGGCAAATTCTTGATTCCCTCAGTTCTCTGATGATTCTTCTGGCCTCTGACCATGTTTACAGTTCGCTCTTTGGGTTGGTACACTTTGCAACTACTCTTACTCGAGATTTTTTCTAGTTCCAAAAAAAAAAAGTCTCTAACTTCATCTTACCCAAACTATACCATGGAGGGATACATTAATTTTCATAACTACAGATGTCAGTTTTAGTCAGTGAAATTGTGTGATAAGTTTACTGTAACACCACAACTTAGTAAGATCACAATAAACACATTGTTAGTAAGTGGCATCTAATTTGTTAACTTGCTGTGAGAAATAATACAATAATAAAGTAAATCTATTATCAATTTTATCAAATACCATATAATCTGCACCTCTCAAACACAGGCAAAAATCCCTAAAACACTTTTAAACTATTCATAAGTGCATCACATTTGAAGCCAAGATTGTCAATTGATTCTATTTCTATATGCCTTCTGGATTCAGGCACTAATGAACCAGTAGCTATCAGCATGACTTTTGCTGAAATAATGTTACACTAATGAGTTTGGATCAGCTGCTCAAACAGTTTGGCTGAAAAAGATGTCTAGTCAGGAAATATATCAGGGGAGGCAAACATAAATGTTAAGTTTCAGCCCCTTAAATTTAGTTGATTGCAAACATGACGCCCAAAACCTTTTTCTACGTTCAGTTTGATTTGACACTGCACTGCACAAATGAGGCTATATAAAATTGTCTTGTTTATCTTTCATGCAAAAACACTGAGACAAGTTCTTCTCTTTATTATACAATTCATAACCCAAATGACATCCTATGTTACACCAGTGTAAACCACTAGCGAATTTGTCACTATCATATTGAAGTCAGCATTATTCAATTCTAAAAGTTATTCCCTCAGTTGTGCTATGCCTCTATATTATCCTGTCTGAGACTGACATAAACTCCAGAGGGGTCACATATCCCTAGAATTAACATTCTGGTGTGAAAAGGCAACAGGGATTTACATATGACATTGCTTAAATTAATTCTTTCTGTTGTCTTCAGTACAGTACTTCCCTGGAGCACCTTTAGTCATTCAATCCACACGGAATGAGAAAGCTTTCTGCTGTTAGTCTATTAAAGAAACCAGAATATGAGTCACTAGGCATGCACCTTGACTTTAAGGAAAACCTCCTCAAATAATGGTAATTATTAGATTATACCTGAATGAATCACCCTCTGCACCTGTGAGAAGGCAAAGATGATACACCCAAAGCTGATGGCTCAGCACTGTGTAGAACAAACAATGTGTTTGGAGAGGGAGAGGAAAACCATGTCTATCACCTTTTCATACACACATTATTAAACTGCCTTGGGGGAAAGGGAAAAAAAATTAGAAAAATAAAATTAAAGTGTATTCAAGCCAATTTAACAGGACAACCTGAAACTGAAATTGCAAAAAAAAAGTATTTAAAAAATATTTTAGTGACATTTGTCCTATATAGGCAGCAGCTGCATTTATGTAGTTTAAGTCAGACACCAGCATTTGGGATTTATTCAGCTCCTGGGTTGTATCAGAAATTCCTTGAGGGAATTCACAATTCACCAAATGACGTATTGTTATTATCACCAAAAGTGAACCATATTCAACAAAACAGTACTCAGTGGGCAGCAATTCTGCAGTGTATAATTATAGTTGTCATTTCTCATCCCAGGATTAAGCATGTTTTCACTTTTCAACTTCAACAACAAGAAAAAACAAACTCACCTTTCTCCATCTAAGGAGAAACACCTTAGGAAACCCCTGTGGAGATTAGTTTTAACATTTAAACAGTTATTCATCCTTATTATTTGAATAAACCCCACCCATATCATTCTTTCATTAGAACATCTGGATTTTTCTTCCTTTCTGGCATTACTCTGTGATCTGAGATTTTGCATTTCTTTTGTTTTGGTTTTTGAATATACAACACTGCTACCAAATATAATTATCAGCTGCATCTACATTGCGATTAAGGTCTTGTGTCTCTGTTAATTACTGTAACTGCCTTGAGAAAAACAAAAAAAAACCCACCCCTTTTCCTCTTTTTTGTTGTTGTTGTTTTCAGCAGTATAAAACACTGTGTTGCCCTCATTTGAGTTATGGCATTTGATGCAGTATTGTTGGCATCTTTAGCTAGCTAAAATCCTCCATATTTATCACCTAAAAATCTAAGGTCATGTTGTATTTGAAGTTGCACCTGTGTAACTTCAGAAAAGTCTTTTCACTACATAGACTTCGGAAGTCCTTGCAGATTGCTAGAATGGAGTCCTATACTTATCCTGGAATGAAGGGCAACAGACCTAACTCATAACTAAGGAAGTGTAGATGTGGTTTCATATATGAGACCACATGATATTCTTTACTGGTGTGATAGAATTAAAGGGTCCTGCAGTACACTGGGTGTCTGATGATGAATGCTATTTTACTGCTATACTGTACCTCCTGTACTTTAGAGCACTGGTGATCATGCCCATACAACACAAAATGAACACATGACATACGTCCTTGAGAAAGCATTGTCTGGAATAATCTGCAGCACAGACACATTTCTGCAATGCTGAGGAAATAGGTGCTTGGCATTGCACCAGTAAAATGTGACCTGGCACATTTGTGTGGTGATGTGCCATCACAGATTTATTTGCTTGCATTAACATCAGTTCACAAGTCCATATATCAGAACCTATGTCATTATTTTACTTATATCCTTGCTCAGTGTGAAATGTATTCTGCTACATCTCTCATGTTATCAAAAAGCAGATGCACATTTCTGTGTGCAGAAATGGAGGAGAAAGCTGTGTGATAACAATTGTCCTGAGGATACTAAAAAATCACAAGACAAAGATTCTCATTCTGTCTCTTGAAGTCCCTTCTTTTTTTTCTTTACCGTATGCCCATGAGATTTGTGAGAGGATAATTCACTTCCTGTTCATGTCTTCTCATCTGAAATTTTTAGTAACCTACTTGGCTGGATAGGGTTTTGTTGTTTCTTTTTGTTTTTCTAAAGAAGAGATGTTCCTTAAAACCTTTTGAAGACACAGCTTTGTGCCCATAAAACTTTCAGCAGTGGTAGTTAGATTGTGAATAGAAATATGAGAGATGGTATCTCTGACTACAAAATATGGATGCAAATCAAATAGGCAGATGCAGTTATTCTACTGACCTAGTTTGTAGGTAGGTAATTCTGCAACTGTTCCTCCACCTTCCTAAAAACATGCAGCTGAAAACTGTGTCCTATACCAATGAAAAACACACACATGCACTCTCAGAACAAATGTGTGTTTGTAGAAAAGTAAGAAGAGTACATGAAGTTGCTATCTGCTGGGATTCACCTTGCTGTTAACACGTATTTGAAATTCTAGGGTTGGTTCCTGCATCTAACTGCAAATTTGAACTCTGCAGCCTTTCTAATTAGTCTTGCTTGTCACACTTAATTTGTTCTGATTTTATTTTAAACAATTATTAAATACAAATGAAAACACCAAAACCTATTTTGCTCCATTAGCCCTGTGCATTCTGCTCTGGAATTCAGGCCCTACATCAACAACTGCTGCAGCAATACTGTTTCTTTCAGGATAAAGACAAAACATGGACTCCATCCAACTTTTAATCAGCTGTACAGATGGGTTTATTTCACAAATGCACTAGGCTGCACAGATGGAAGTTCCTGAATGTCTGACAAGGTGTTAAAATTGTTAGTGAGATTACAAAAGAATTTAAAAAAGCAGGACTGGAAATTATAATTCGTAGGGATTCTATCTCTTAAGGATTTATTAGTTCAGAACCTAAATTTTGTCCTTCATGTGTGAGGAATGGTTTACAGAGGGGAACACTTATCAGATTAGCTATGATAGCTGTTTTCTATCCCTTAAGAATAAACACAATCTAACAAATATATAACTAAACTGTTATACCTGATACAATACTCACCGAAACCAGCCAAAAGCATGACATAACACTTTTTATCAGCCAAAAGCAGAACAAATGGAGCAGCTTTTTGTGCTCAGTGGTATACTGAGCTGCAGTTAACAAAGCAACACAAAACCAAAAACAAACAAACAAACAAACAAACAAAAACAAACAAAAACCCCTCCCCCCAAAAAAACAAAAGGCAAAACCTGCAGATATCAGCAGAGGAAAATAGCTTCATACTGCTTAATGGTATTATGCTTTTGAGCAGTTTTATTACAAACTCACAGATTTTATGCCTAAAAAAGTTAACTGAATTATCATACTTGACTGAATAGGTTACAGCCTTCATCACCTCATGGAATACTATACCAATTTACTGTCATGATGCCAAATGTTTTAAACTGTTTTGGAAATAACACAATAATAAAAGAGGTCACAACTAGCTGTGATCATTACAGAATCCTGTGCTTTTGTTTGGAACAGTATAAGGCTGCAGAGACAATGCTATCTTTATGCTGAGAGCACTAACATTTTTTCCATCTTTAATGTGATGTATTTTGGGTCATTCAGGAATGTATCATACATGCTTCTGCAATATCTTTATATTATACTGAGTTGGGGACAGTTCTGTATGGGTGAACTGGGAACAGACTGTCCAAATGCACTGGAAGCTGCACCATAATTTTATGCAGAGCTGTGTGCTGAATATTTTATTCATAATATGCTCTGGGGAAGATCTCTGATCTTTCAGTACTATGAATAAGAAATGTTTATTGTCCCAAATTCTAATTTGTCTTCCATGTTAAAGACTAAGTTCAGCAATGAGCAGAGTATATAAACATGCAAAGGTGATACCGTAGACAGTAGATACCTTTAAACTGATCAGATTCAGGCAAGGGGAAAAATACGTTTTACCAGATCCCAAAACATACAATGATCAAGAAAGACAGCAGTGCTCATTTTAAAATGGAGCTTGGAATAGAAGGGAAAACAGCTTTCAGAAGTGGACATTAAATTCAAAAGAATCATGATATGACATTGTGTCATGAGCTACAAAAAGGAAAAAATATTCCATGTTTTTTAGGTTTTTTAATAGAAAAAAATGAAGAAGACAGAGAAGGCTGGAGAAGCCAAATCCATTCTTATAAGCAAAGTAATACATGTCTGTAGGAATTTAGATACGAAAAGTAAGGCAGACATGAGTAGGAAGAGACTAATGTAACAGAGATTCATGGAAAACAAATTCTCCAAAACTAATACAATTATTTTTGACAAGATTTTTTTATGTACAACAATAGTAACAGTAGTTATTGATATTAAATAAATAAAAGTGTCTAATTTTCACCTGCCATACAGCAGGTGAAAATCGGCAAGGCAGCTGGGGTTGATGGAATTCCACCCGAAGTCTGGAAGCATGGGGGCCTTGCACTCTATACCAAATTTCACGAGTTTGTGGTGCGCTGTTGGGAAGTGGGCGAACTACCATCAGACCTTCATGATGCAGTCATCATCACTTTGTATAAGAAGAAAGGAATTAAATCAGACTGTTCAAATTACCGTGGTATTACTCTGCTCTCCATTGCTGGCAAAATCCTGGCAAGAATACTCTTGAACAGACTAATATCCGCTATAGCAGAAGGAATTCTACCTGAAAGTCAGTGTGGTTTCAGAGCCAACAGGAGTACCACAGACATGGTGTTTGTTCTCAGACAACTGCAAGAGAAGTGCAGGGAACAGAACAACGGTCTCTATGTCACCTTTGTCGACCTCACCAAGGCTTTCGATACTGTGAGCAGAAAAGGTCTGGGGCAGATTTTGGAACGTTTA
>VXAY01001422.1:1323897-1381442 GCA_013399855.1 Oxyruncus cristatus | reverse complement strand
CCTGGAGACACACCATCTACAACGCTGCTGATGCTTTTGAGAAAGCACGCAGGATCACCCTTGAGGAGAAAAGACAACGCAGAAAGAATCGTGCCTTGCAGAATATACCATCTAAGGAGTCTTTCTGCTGTGCCTTTTGCAACCGGACTTGCCTATCTCGTATTGGCCTCTTTAGCCACCAACGCACTTGCAACAAACGTGGGTAGAGCCCTTCCCAAATCTTCGTTCGCGAAGCCTAGCCATGATGATGATGAAAATGTAAAGGTAAACACAGAATCATTGTCAAGCAGGTTTACCTCTACTGATATCCGTCAGGTCCCAAATCTTGCCAACATGATTTAAGATTTTAGTGAATGTGTGAAAAAAAGAAAGGAGGGATGAAGTCCACAGATGACACAAAGGTTAGTGGAAAGTGAATAAACAAACAAAGGGACTGATTAGAAGAAATTCCGAATTACATCGGAATCTGGGATCAATCAAACTATGTATTTCAACATGGCCAAATACCAAAAAAACAAATAAATGTGGGATGGGAGTAGTGTTGGACAATGAACAAACAGAAACCCTTACAGAGCATGTTTACACAGCTGGGGAAAAAACAACATCCAGGAGGATTTGAGGACTATTACAGAAAATCAGCTGAACATGAGCTCCAAATACAAGACAGCATGTTGGTCTTGGCTGGAGTAGAGTTCATTTTCTCCATAGTAACCAGTATGGGGCTATGGAGAAACTGCTGATAACTCAGGGCAGGCTAGTGAGTTAATTCCTTGTTTGGCCTTGATTGCATGTGAGGCTTTTGCTTTACCTATCAGACTGTCTTTATCTCAACCCACAAGCTTTCTCATTTTTACTCTTCTGTTTCTCTCCCTCATCCTCCTAGGGGGAGAGAGCAAGCATCAACGTGGGGCTGAGTTACCAGCTGGAGTCAAACCATGACACACAGCAAACAAGACTAATGTGGTTCTTACTTACATTATATCCAAAAGACCTACATAGCTATTGTAGATTTTCATATTAAAATATGGCCATGCATTTTATTGCATGCAGGGTTGTTCATTACTAGAATATGGTGTTTGTCTTTACAAACATTCTTCTTTATCAAGAAGAAAACTAAAAAAGAGTGAGGGATCTGAGAGCTATAGAAGACAGTTTCCAGGCTCAAGAACAGCACCACTGAGAATCTCAAAAAAAACCAAATAAAAACCTTCAATTGTATTAAGAAAGTGCTGATAGGAGATGCTTTTGTTTAACAGACAAAAGTACATCAAGATTCAATAAATACAAACTGAAATTCAACATATCAAAATAAAAGCCATTAACTTTATTTTAACTACAAGTTTAATTACTAAAATGAAAGAATAAAAGGTCTGGCAGTTTCACTGTTACGGATTATTTTTAAAATAAAAAATATTTTCTTTTAAAAGAGAGATTTAAATTAAAGAAATAATCAATAAGAGGAAACCCTCCACCCTTCGTAATGGAGAAATGCGTGTTAAGACTATCACATGGGCTCTCCTATCTTTATTAACAATAAAAAACACAAAACAATATCACTGACATGTTAGCAATCTTATTTGGTGAAATTTTGTACTAGCTGAAGCCTACATAATTTCTGTGCACATGGCAGGATCCACATTCCTTGAGAGGTAATATTGACACACAGGTGTCATTCCATTGTTTAAACAAATTGAAGTTAACATTTTAGTCAATATATGTAATGGCTTAATACTTCTCTACAGAGTAATCTAATGAAATGTAATTAGGGGCTTTGTTTCTGATGTTGATTTCAGCATAAACATTTGCAAATAATTTATAGTGTGTAAAGAACACAAAATTATTAAATAAATTTATGGAAATGCATGACTTCATTAAGGAGAAAAAATGGTAGATTAACCAACAGATTCAAGATACAGCATTTCAAGAGAATATATTTTATCTGCATGGGGAATCAGATGTCAAATTATACACCATGGAGTATAGGGTATATATATATATATATATACTAGGATGGAAAATACTAGGATGGAAGACTGTCAATGGAAATACCAACAGTCCAGGAGGTTATGTTAGATTTCATGAGTATCTACTTCTGTGTTTAAAAGAAAATTGCAAGGTAATGATGCGCTTGGTAAGGAATAGTGATAGACAGTGGAGTGTGATATTAATGTGCCATCACACAAATAAGAAAGAAAATCAAGATACAGATCACTGAGGATTGCTTATAATCTCATGAAATATAATCTCATGAAATATTTTCCCATGTAAAAAATACTATCTGTTAGACTTTGTGACCTTTGCAAACTTTGTTTTGAGTATTTAAATTTTGCCCAACTTAGACATCCTTGAACTTATATTGATCTGACAGGACAGTCTATAGACTATCCAAAGACACAGCAGCTGAGAATTAATTTTTAAAAATAATAAATTAATAATTTCTAGAAACTTCCTACCTTTAATGAACCATTAATGAACCATTGCTGCTTCCTACAGAAACATTACAAAGGACAGTTGAATGTCTTTAGAACATAGAAGAATACAGAAGAAGTCAGTGAAATGAAATACACTTTAAACATAATCTTTATTTAATGTAATTTTATATATCACAACCTAAGTCACCTAGTATAAATTACTTAGATAATCTCCTTAGCTGCTTTCATTGGAGAAAACCTACACATTCCAGATGTAAACCACCACCCAACCTTTTAGAATTTATCCCCAGATCCACTTACATCACTACCTCGACTACAGAGCAAGCAAAAATGACTGTACATGGTATGAACTCAAGCCTCTGTTCTCCAGGTTCACAAAAAGATACTTCAAGACTGAATTTTAGACTCAAATCGCAGAGTTCCTCCTCATTTTCGAGGAAAAGAAGGAGGATCATCAGGAAAACTGCAGGCCAGTCAGCCTAATCTCACTACTCAAAAGACTCTCCTGTAAACCATATCCAGGTACATAGAGTAGGAGGAGATCCTATATGCATTTACCAATGGCAAAATGAGCTTGAACAAAATGAATGTCTTCTGTGATGAGAGACGGCTGTCTTGGTGAAAAAGGGGTACCATTGAGGATAAAGGTTAGAGAGAATTTTATACTTTAAAGCTTACAGTCTTGGTTGAAGTCTTAGAAACTTGTAGTCCTAGAGACAATATGACCTTTCATACAGTGAAGGACTTTATTTCACCTGAAGTCTTGACACATAGGGAACAAGTACATACACTGTCAGCTGGGTCTACCAAACCAAACTGGGTGAAGTACAGAAGGCAGATGAAGAAGCAGTCCAATGCTCTTTCAGGTCAAATTAAAAGCTCATATTGTGCAATGCTGAGTTTACCTATAGTTAGTCTTGAAATACAATGAATAATATGGATGAAAGTCTGCAACTACTGAAAAAGAAGTAGTATCACAGAATGCTTTAAATTTGACATTAATCCAAAAGACACCCATACATGACATGATGGCTGAGAAACAATTCTCTTGTTCCATATTGTTGTTAGCAAAAAGACATAAAATGGAAACTACTTTTTCATGAGCAATATTAATTTTTTTTTTACACTTATTGACTTTTAAAAATAAATAAACTATCTGAGGGTTAGAAGAAGGAGAGTGATCTATCAAACATAAAAATATCTTATGCACTCCTTGAAGAAGCAAATAATCAAGTCCAAACCAAAAGAAATATTCTGAGATGAGCTTGGGTAGTATATGGTGCTTCAAACACACAACTGAAACAGTCCCGTGCATAACAGAAGTGCATAAATAGCAAGGAAACGGTAGGAAAAAAACAACCAGGATGGAGACTTATTGGTATTAGCAATGGCAGTAAAAGCATACAAGTTTCACCATATCTAAACTTCTGGCTGTGAAAATAAACCTTTTTCTTGAAAAGGCATTCACTTGAATTTCAGTAGATGAGAGGTAGTAAATTACGGTCATGCCTAGCAAAATTAAATTATTTTTTTAAACATGGTTATCAGAAATGTGAGTGGTTATGGTGTCTAGCTTTAGCACAGTAATTGTGTTGTTATAAGTTGCTCAAGAAACAGAAAATCTGGTCCTCTCAGTCTGTACTGAAGCCCTAATCACCAGGATACAATATAAATATTCTCTGCTCTTCCTATAGGAATCTCTTGTAAAATCAAGAATGCAGAATTCTTAGTCATGAAAGTAAAGCAAATGAGGCAGCCTAATAGGCCAAACATAGATTGAGGTGAGAGAAGTCTCTGGCTCCAGTCCCTACATCTAAGGATTTTATCCAATGTTTTTCAAATGGAAAAGGAAGAAAGAAAAAATAGTCTTGAATGGATTTCCCCCTTCTAAGTGACTATGCCAACAGAAGACAAAGGAGGCATGCTTTTTCTGGTGCTGGTTTCTTTAGGACCCAAAAATGTTTTTTGTGTTAAATGTCACTTTTCTATCATTGACACTGGATGAGAACAAGAGAAACAATAAAATAGAAGGGTCTTATAATTTATTTTAATGTGCAAAAGGTCACAGCATATTATTCACTGCATGTGCTGCTCTGCACCTGTCACTGAAACAGCTATACCCTCTAATCAAAACTTTGTTCAGTTCCCCTAGTATAATACAATATATTGTAAAGTGTCCCTACAATCAGTAATACATAGTGGCTGGAGACACGGTTTTCACCAGGACTCTGATAATAAATTATACAGCTGAAACAAATCTATATGTGCAAGGAGAGTATTTGCCAAGAAGACAACTATGCTGACTAAATGAAGAAAAAGAGGGAAATAGAACAGGATAATCTGGCACTGGTTCTTTTTATGTAACTCTAATGTACTTATTGAAAACAAAAAGCAGATTACTAGATACAAAAAAGTCTTTTCATGCAAATTTAAAGTAAGTTTTTAACTAGCAGAGGTTATTAATTTCATTTCATGGGAAAAAAACATTTTGCTGGTTTTTTATGCTTTTTTTTCCTCTTTTTTTTTCTTTTTTTTCAAATGGGTTCCATTTTATTTTGGCGAATACCTGAGGCAGGTTTTATTACTTAACAGTTTCTTTTCATCCATAAACATAAATTGGTGTTTTAAATTTGAAAGCAGGAAAAAAGATACAAACCTAATTTCTCTGAGAAAGAATCGCACTGGAGATTTTACCATCTGGTAGTGCTCTATTATTGAAGCTTTATTTTCATGGTTTTTTGAAAAATACCACTACATTCAAGCAAGTAGATTAAATGCTATTAACTTTAATACCTTCTTAAACAAAGTAATATGTTGAAGTAAAAATGGATTTCAAAGTAAGTATACTCATTACATTGTTTTTTACACCATTGTGGTTTCCCTGTTGGCCACATGAATCTCTAAACCTGACATTGCTAATTACAGGTATAATATGTGGTATGTGAACACCTGATTAACTTCATACTATATTTAAGGCAGACATAGAGGCAACTGAAGAATTCTATCACCAAACTTAAAAGGAATCCCAAAAATACTGCTTGCCATTTCATTCGCTTAGAAGTGAGCTTCACAAGATTTCTAGAGTGAAGCTACCATCTATTCAAGCCTTGAAAATTAAAGTTTAATTAAAAAGGCAATTGGCTAATTCTACAGGCATAAGACAGGAACTAGAACTCATCAGAAACTTACTGATGGGAAAGGTCTGAAGTCATCGTGCTTTTACATGTATACCCCAATTTAGATTTTTAGTTACTTTTACTTGAAAAATTGGCTCTGACTCTCCACATGGCTTGAGGCATAGTTTCAATACTCCTTTTTTGTGTCAAAAACACCTGTCTTTTTATTTTAGTGCCAGAAGGGCTTAGCATCTTGTCAGTGAAGTAACATAGCCTGCACATTTATAGGTGTCACTCACTTTGCCATCTGTTTTTTAGGATAACAGTCACCACTACCAGCCAGCCCCTTCAGAGGCTCTAACAATCTTTGCAGATCAAGGTTGAGATTTACAGTGAAGAACAGTTAGAGGTCTCCCACCACTTCCAGCTATTTCTGTGCGTCCTTTAGCCTTAATTCTGTGAATACTTCATCCTATATGAATTCAGTACCTACCCCTCATGCAGAACTTTTTGTCAGTAGCATCCTACCACTTTTTTAAGTGTTACAGCAAATAATTGTCAAACAAATGTCTGCAATCTCTGCACACTGAGAGAAAACTGCATGCATATAAACACCAGCCCTTGTACCATGTCCAAACATACCCCACAAGCAGCTTACTTCTAACCCCAAGAGACAGGAGTAACATCACCATTAATAATACTAAATTCCATATCATTGATAAAGTTGTTAATCAGATAATTAGGCTAATGCATTAATAATAAATATGTATAGCATGAAAATCTGGGCTTAGTTTATCTATTAGTGAACATAAGGGTGTTTATTTTAAAGATTTTTGAGGTTTCAATTTTCTTTCCCAAAAAGTACAATTTGTTAATCCCTACTTCTTATTAAAATAAATAAATATACAAATAAATACTGCCACACTCTAAGTGATTGATGTACCAGTGTAGCTAAGGATTTTTTACAGACATACAGGAACAAAGTCCGAAGTGAGAAAGATACTGATGCAGGGGTGACATCTCAATACCGCTGTGAGAAAATGTATAAGCTAATGGTCAGTAAGCTGAAGTAGTAGAAAGAAAAAGGTTTTCCCTTAGAATAGCATTCAAAGAAAAGTTCAATTTTTTGCTTCAATTGGGAATTTACATGGTCCTAAAATATGAGACAGGTTCAAGTCTTGCAGTTGGACCAAAGAGAAGAGATAAGACCAAGCAAGGACCTTTGTGTGATCTGATATCTATATTCTTCCAGAAACTATATGACCTTGATAATTCTTTGGCACATAAACATTGTTTATACTTCCTCTGATGTTAAGATATTAATTAAGAAGCATTTATGTCACCTATGACTTGTCCTTGGCCTGGAAGTAGCACTTGACGAGTTCAATAACAAGGGACGGCCAAATGAACGCTGCAAAAATATTTCTATGTTAAAAATCTGGCACGGGCTTCCTAACTGTAATATTTTGGTTTTTAAAAGCTTAATGTCTTCAGGTCTGAAGGAACATGAGTACAGATTACAAAGGTAAATTTTCTGAATTAGCTGAATATCTTCCTGATAGTTATCTAAATGTATAACCCTCTTCCAAATTACCTGGAATAACACAACATCCTCTTTTTTTTTCTAACTCGTGCATCATAATATACCATTCACACCTTATTATCATCTTCATTACTTTCCTGAAAGTAGGACATGTGTAAGGGTGGACAATGATCAGTGATACTGCCCTGAGCAGCTATAAAGTTTCAGACGAATTCTCCTCCTTTCCTTTTATAAAGCAGGCAGACAGATGCAGCTGCTGTCCCACATTTCTCTGTAGCTGAGCTGCCTGTCTGCCAAGTCAGTTAGTTAGACAGTTTCAAAGCAACGGTAAACATGCTCATGTTGACAAAACGAATTTCTAAGCCAGAGTATACTGTATGACTGAGAAAAAATATTTCATACTAAATCTGAGCGCAGACAGGAGCTGTTAAACACCACCTTTTGGAAAGTCTAAAGAGATAGCTCTGCTCTCTCCCCTGTTACATTTCAGTGATTTGTTTCAGCTTCCTGAATGAAACTTGTTCATTTTTCTGATGGGAGATGGTGGATGTTGTCCAGTCTTTCTTTTCTACACTGAACTCATTAGGGCGGGTTCTTCCTCTATTCCTCTTCACACTAAATTTGCTCTGTTAGTTATTTATTGATGACCACGTCTCTGTAAAAAAGTAGCATACCTTAAAAAGTAACGTAAGCAATCATGTTAACGTGGCATCACTAGGACTTTGTAATTACTGCTGTCTTCATGGGGACATTTTGTCGGTTGTCATTTGATGTTGGTTAAGTGGTTGTCCTGGCACTGAGTTGTAGCTGGCCAGTGCTTTTCCACTAGGTCCAATTTTCTTTGGAATTGGATTAGAAAAGAAGCAGCCTGAAATTCCTCAGCCAAGTCAGCTTGTTCACTACATTATGACATTTAGGCTGTGTGGGTGGAGAGGTTTGAGAGAGGCACTGCCTTGCCATCCCTGTAAAACATTTTGGTCTCACAGAGCAACACAGCAGTGTCAGCGCAGTGCTCTCATTATTGTGGAAGTATTACATGTAGCCATTAGTCTTCTCCCTTCAATTAGTGACAGGCAGTTAAGCTGTGCCCCCAGCCTGCTTTAGCTGTTGGCAGCATTGACAAGTCAAACCTGTCTCCCACTTGAAAAGTAAACTGGGGAAACTTATTGTTCATCACCCATAGCCTTTGGACGTGAAAAGGGAAAGAAGATAAGGGCATAGACTTGTTTGAACTATCATGTAATTAATCTACAGGTAAGCAAAGGGCACTGGAAAAATTAAGGCGAAGATCTTCATGTTGTGTAGATGACACAGAAATTAATATGATACAATTTCTGGAGTGCCACTTCACACAGTTGTTTTACCTTATTTCTTTTTTTTGGTTAATTTGTTTTCAGAGGTTTAGGAGGAGTTATATATGATGGGACAGGTTTGAATGAAGGAATATTTTTATGAGAGCTACTTTTTTCAACTGAACATATTCAAACAGATTTGAAAGGTCAGCCAAAAAAGCAGTTCTCTCTTCTGCAGAAGAAATCCAATTCAAACTGGACAAAAATAGTATTCTCTAGTTTGAGTGATAAAGGAAATGCAAAACTGAAGTTCCTCTGATAAATCCTGTGGGGCAAACAGTCTACCAAAATAAATAGGCATAGCCTAACTGTTGTAAATGGAATCTTACTTCATTGATAGAGAAAGAGATTTGGGTGCTATATCTGTACAGGAGATCCCCTAGGCATCTGGTGCTGAGATATGATCAGACAAGATCAAAGTTTTCCTATGTGTTAAATCAACATGAGAATTTAGATTTTTTGAAAAAATACATATAAATTTTAGAGTGTTTGAAATAATGGCTCAGAAATGCATTTCTACCATTCTTGATAACAGAATCAAAAAGCTTGAAGCCAGATAATAGTGAAAGCTTAATGTAATCTATATACTTTGGCTCTGAAAACATGATTTTAATCTGTATTTGTGCTGTAATTATTTTTCAGCTTTATTTTTGCCATGAAACTAAAAGCTCATGGCTATTAAATCACCTGAGTCCACATAAACTCCATCACTGCTTCCATTGTTTATTCTGTAAAAAGTCCTACATTCTTTTGATCAGTTCTCTCTAAATAATCTACTCCTGTTAATCATAACTGCAATACTGAAATTCCTACAAGCTGCTAAGATCTACATTTTGTAACAGTTCAATGAGTTAAACTACCTTTGCAAGATATCCTTACACAATAAAAATAAACTTTGAATTATCATCACGTTTCTTCACAGCTTCAAAAACAACAATCCAAAAATAACAAATCTGGAGCTCCAGTTAACTGCTCTATCATGAAATACCATTTTCAAACAAGACTTCCTTTCTTGTGAAAATACTGTATGCAGTTTTTTACTACTAAAGGTCAGGTAATAGAGTAGTTGAATTGACTAACAAGCAAGCATCAACATACTGCAAATACTCTGCTATCAAAAGACTTCTGCTAAATGACAGATGGCTGGCAAGTTGTAAGGAGCCCAATACTAAGACACTTACTAAAAAAAAACACACACAGACCAACAAAAAAAACCCCTAATGAACAGAAAGAAAATATATGAGCAAGATCCATATATTAACATATCCATATTGGTCAGTCACCTGTGGGCATTTGACCTACTTCTGTGATGTCCTCCTACTGTGATACAACCTCTTCTTCTTGTCAGCAGGTAGTAATCTTCCAGGAAGAACTGCTGAGAACTGCAGGTATCCCTACTTGCTGATCTCCCAAATTGTTTTTGGTAATATGGGCATTTCTGCTGTGTATGTACCTTTTGCTCTTAATATTCCATTTTCTCCTGACAATCCAGAAACAATATAGTACAAGAGGAAACAGCTTCAGGCTGTGCCAGGGGAAGTTTAGATTGGATATTAGGAAAAAATTCTTCGTGGAAAGAGTTATCAAGCATTGGAACAGGCTGCCCAGGGAACTGGTTGAGTCATCAACCTTGAAGAGAATTTAAAAGACATGTAGACATGGAACTGGGGGACACGGTTTAGTGCTGGACTTGGCAGTTCTCAGTAAATGATCTTACAGGTCTTTTCCAACCTAAATGATTCGGTGATTCTAAGGTGATGATTATAAGGTGATCATTATTTCTGAAAGAAAGATTAGCAGCTGGAGTGGCAAGGTTCTATGTACCTTCAATATGCAGCAAGTTCAACATTATTTTTGTGTATTTTATAATCATATAATACAGGTCATTAGTAGCTTTATAAAAGGACCCTTGTGAGCTTAATGTTTATGTTAGCTTATTGTGTATTTTCCACTGAACCACCTATGTAAAGTCAAGAAATCCATATTATCACAAGGCTCAGGGATTCACTTGCTTACTTCCACTTAGAAAGTGCACTAATTTAAGCCTAATA
Source organism: Oxyruncus cristatus (assembly GCA_013399855.1). Taxonomy (NCBI): domain Eukaryota; kingdom Metazoa; phylum Chordata; class Aves; order Passeriformes; family Cotingidae; genus Oxyruncus; species Oxyruncus cristatus. The sequence continues at coordinate 1,370,948 of VXAY01001422.1, read as the reverse complement.
TAAGCAGATGTTTCCAGTTGCCAACGTGCAGCTCCATTCATTTTCAACTCTATAGATGCATATGAAGAATTAGCCTACTTGTCTAAAAACAAAATAAATAGGATTTATATTCTCAGTCTAATAAAGATACAAAAAAATTAAGTGTGACAGATGTTTCTCTGAGTACGCCTCTCTCAAAAATAACTTAATGTCCTTCTCTGTCTTTCTTTTCTCGAGTTTCTAATAGAAATTAGAGGGGGAAATCCTTCTGAATTTGTAACTCAGCTAATAAATAACAAAGAAAACAAAGGCTTCATAATATAACCCACCTGCTTCTAACTATATTTTTAGAGTAAGATGGTAAGTGAATATTAGAAAACTCATTCTTTGTCATGATAATAATTTCGTATTGCACCACTGTAGGTCAAACGTGAAAGAACAATATACGTTTCAACCTCATACGCTTTGGGACTGATAAATACAATTATACACAGTTATATTTGCACTGCAACAAATTTCCATCTACTGTCAAAATGAAGTTTACAATCGCTCTAGGCTCTGCACATATTAACACCTCATTGAATATTAATGAATTACTCTTTGTGACCAATTGCTATGCAAACAATAGTTGTGTCAGAGTTTATGATTACATTAATTTCAAGATAAAATACGTGAATATTAACATAAAAAAAGACTTTCACAATAACATGAGTAAATCAATTAAGACATGTCAAAGTATTACTAACTAATGGTTTCATTGCTGATTTTGCACAACTAGGTAACACTGTTTTTTCACACTTATTTCATGAAAACTCAGTAGTATTCTAGAATTTTACCTCTATAGACTACATTTGGATTTGGTTTGAAACCAACACAATTCCTATTAGTTACATCATACTTCATTCTGATTTATCAGTTAAAAGAAGACTGTTGACTTCATACATTTTATATCACCAAGCCTAAGATTGTCTGATAGTTGGTGGAAGCTTCACCATAGCTTGCTTCCTTTCTCCCACGATGATGAGCTTTTTTTAATTGGTAATGCAATGTTTACAGAAGTAACTTTCAGGTTGAAAAGCTGAATGTCTTTGTATTGCCAATGCAGTCTTAGAAGAAACTGCTATAAAATCATCTCAATACTGAATAAGCAGCATTGGTTTTTTAAGTGTCTTATCAGATATCAGTTCAAATATACATTGCTTGAATTGCAGGATTGTTTCAATATGTTTCTAAAACACATTCTGTCAAATAACAGAAACAACAGAGTAATACTTTAAATACAGTTTTTGAATGGGGAGGGAAGGGTGGGGAATACACCTCAGACTTTTCTTGCTTTGCCAAGCACATGTGAGATAAAGAGAGAAAAATAATTTTCTTCTAAATTTCTTTTTGCAAGAGTAATCCATAGTAGAGTCAATGATAAGGAAAAGTAAATAACTAAGAAGAAAAAGAAGGAATATTGCCAGCAATAACACAAATTGCGGGTTTTATTTATTTATTCACACCATAGTGTGGGAACTACACTAACAGAGAGCTTTTTAATTTAACAAGATAGTCATCAAGTATAGAATCACAGAATCAATTAGGTTGGAAAAGACCTTTGAGATCATCAAGTCCAAACTATGACCTAAACACTTTGTCAACTAGACCATGGCACTAAGTGCCTCATCCAGTCTTTTCTTAAACATCTTGAGGGACAGTAACTCCACCATCTCCCTCGGCAGTCCATTCCAATGCCCAATCAAACTTTCTGTGAAGAACTTCTTCCTAATGTCCAACCTAAAGCTCCCCTGGTGCAGCCTAAGACTGTGTCCTCTTGTCCAATACTAATCTCATCACATACTTACAGTGCTGAGGTATTTAAGTGGATTATATAGTTTTATAAATGGGATCAATTCTGAATCTACAGTAAAGTCAGGAGTGAATTTCACTACTATGAAACAAATGAATATAATTATTTGTGGTGTCAGCAACTCTAGGAGAGGGCATCATGTCAGAAGAGCAAACAAGAATGTATTGTTTTCTACCTTCTGCCATAATGGCAATTGTTTCCTTGTGCTTGGTTTCTCCTCTTACTTTCATATAGATCTGTGATCCCCAGCACAAGAAATAATTTTAAAAGCCATCAAATCCAGAAAATGTAATATATATATTGCTATCATTTTGTACTGTTGCTGATGCTGCAGTGAGCTACTGTGGAACACCTACCACACAAAAAAGCATTCATGAGCTGTATTAACCAAGTATCCTTGTCCGAAGCAAATTTAAGATAACTATCACTCTAATTTCACACCACTGCAACTTCATAGTATTCTGAAATAGAAGAGCTTCATCTCCCAGCTCTACAGAGTTACTGCTGAGCTATTAGCCATGCATTAGAGGAGGGACTGAGAAGTCCCACCAGCAACTTAATGCAGCCATTGTAGCCAGAGCCATGCACTCAATGAAGCAATACTTTCCCTTTTGCTGTCAATCTTCAGTACCAGAGCAGCAGGGTTTTATTTTATCTTTCCTTTTTTCCCATTTCACAAGGGTATTTAAAATTTGATCACAACAATGGTTCAGTTCATATGCATATTACAAACTGCTTTGGGGACTGCTCAGTGCAAAATGGGCGGATAATGTTACAGATTAACTTGACTTTGGAGTGTGAACTGTCAGCTATATCCTTTAGCTAGGGAAAAGATTTTAAACACTACCTGGAAAATTGTAAGGCCTAATCTTTCTGCTGTGCTATCTTGCAGTATAATCCGAATAATGTGAATGTGGCTTTCCATCTGACTGAGGCAGGCATGCTGTTAAGTGATTTCAGCGATTTGCCTGGTCTAATAACCAGTTTTTCTCTGTCTGTCTAGATGCCAGGAACTTCCTGAAAATCTTTGCCTATGGTTTGACACAGACTGCTGAGTAGCCACAAAACTGTTTGATAAAAGCACCAGTTTCGTCCAGTATAAATCAATAGAATCCCGCTGCAATAGCTGTATTTGACTACAGCACTCGGCTGTTATCAAGTAGGGGACCTGTTCTGACTATTTTAACTTCAGAGTACGTATCTTTTTCCCAGCTGGTCTTCAACACAGCAGGAATGGCTGCGGTGTGTGCTCAGTGTTTTAGCCAAAGAACGTTCAACATTCACAGCACTCCACTGGCCTTGAGACAAAGATTAACTGAAAATGCATTGCAATGCAGATATCAAATTGTTTTACTAAAACAGAGGATACAAAATGTGTATCCTCAAGTGTGAGCTCTTAAATCTGAACTGGAAAGATTTTTCAGTAATTGCGTTTGTCCTTCATACCTGCTGCACCCCCAGTTTTCTAGGAAAACCTTCAACAAAAAAGTCACATCTCACACTAGTAATCATACACCTTCTTGGAATTAGCAGAACATCTCCTAACACATATGTTCAAAATGTTACTGACCTCACCTCCTCTGTATTTTTCTCTCATGCAACCACTTTTTAGATAACAAGGCAAAATATGTTTTCTGGATAGACTCCTGGCACAATAAGAATAATGGATTTTATTCTCTCTAAAACTGAAATTTCTTCTAGAGAATAATAATACATCTTTTCTAAACCTCTATTCCACTAAACTTAGAAGAATACCCCAGGTTAAATATATTTTATTTTGTCAATATTATTTCTTGTATATTTTCATTTTCCATTTTATACCTTGCAAAGCATGAAGATTTGCCCAAAGAAGGTACGATCCCAGTATCTGGTCTAAGAAAACACCAAAGCATCTGGTGACAGTTAAAATTTCTTTTTTCCTTTAAATTTCACTTGCAACATGGGGCTGATAGTATTTCATAAACTCTTGGTTTCACTGAAGTTGATAAAATATTTGACTTTTGCTCCAATGAAACCACTTCTTCTAAATGAGACAGCTCTCTATAGTACAAGGATATTTATATTTTCCTATGGTATAAATGTGCTATAAAAATAATTATAAATATGTTTTAGTTTACTCAGCTATGAAACTCTAAGACTTACGTAGTTTAATGGTCAAGAAAACGCAGATTTCCCATGCAACTTGGCATAATGAGGGTGGCCAACATCCTTTTTCTTCCCAACTGTCCTTGGAAGTATTACGGAAAAAAAACCCAAAACACTAGACTGACACAGTTACTTTTCAAATTTTTCCAATACTCTTCTGTATGGGCACCTCAGTGTTACAATGAAGTTAATTATGATTCAAAGCTTTCATTTTACATATCTGCAAACTGAGGTTCAAAGACTTTAAACTACTTATAGCCCAAAATAGTAAAAAAGAGCAGCAAGAAAATCCTCCAAGCATTTCTGTCACTTAGTTGAATGTAAAAACTACCTCTATGCATGGGAGTACCTTGGCTGGGGCTGCACCCAACAAATATTATCATAAGGACGTTCTTTTACAATGAGTAGCAGAGTGTCACAAATCAGGAGATGGTTGGCAATTCAAGTATTCGTTGCTTGAACAAATGAGTAGGCTCCACTTCGGACACAAAACATGGAGAAAAACCTTGAATGCTTTCCTAAAATATTTATAGTTTTCTAACCTGATTTGCAGCTGACTTCCAAATTTCAGTTTGCATAAATTGAAACCAACAATTTAATTTTCCATTCTGAGCCAGGACGAATACTGTTAGCTGCTCACTTTGACCTGAGTTCCTGTGAGAGCTCTTGCAAGTTATCTACACTATCTTAATATAAAAAGTAAAAAGATAAAACTCTTCATACTTGCCTATTTAAAGAAAGAAAAAGCAAGAGGAAAGGTGGAAGGGAGGGAAGGGGAAGAGAAATGAGCAAGAAAGTCAGTGTGCACCCAATGATAAATTAAAAAAAAAAAAGATACAACATGCTACTACAGTCAAAAAGTACCAGCCAAAGGTGATCTGCTGCTTAGCTGTCGCGAGTGATTTTGAGTGAAGTTGTTTCCTAGTCACATAGACCTAACTTATGCACACAATTTCTAGAAGGTTTCCAAAAATGCTACAGGAGATTCAGTTCAATACCACAAGGTGCTTCCTGCTAGCAACAACTCCCCTATTTCATCCAATGACAACATTTTTCCAAGTCTCTCCTTCAATCTTTCAAGTAAATTATCTTTGTAAAATTGAAATTTACCCATTTAGATGAACAGATATTAAGAAAAAATACAGAAAAAATGTGTCAACACAGTTTTCACAGACATATTCAGCATAGCTTTGTGATTGCAGGATTCCTATGACTTTGTGATCAAAGTAGACTTTCATGATTTTGAACTGTTGCTCACAGAGTGAGAGTCCTGTTTTCAACTCAGTGATTGCCATTTAGTCTTCATGCTACAACATGGTGATTAAAGTTTCTCCTGCAGAAGCAGCTTGGTCTCTGTCTGCTAAATACACCACATAGGTTCTATTGAAATTCACGTAACTTATAATGAGACACTCTTTTCAAACATAAATTGAATCCAACTAGAACTTGACTAAAGATATAACCTTTTTTTGATGCATGCATGGGACTGAGTTTCAACATGTGTCAAAATACCCTTGCTTCCAAAGCATGATTTGGTTTTACTGTAGCCAAAAATGATGCCTATTACATGCAGTAATTAGATGTACACTAGTATTTCTTGCAACACAGACATAAGCATACTAAAATAGCATAACAAGGTAAAGTATATAAGCATATTTTTGCATTGTAAAAACATTAATAACATCTTGCAAGGCAGCTCAGCTTTAATATATAAATAATAGCCTTGATTGGCAAGGATGCAGATGGAGTTGTGATACAGTGGCACAAATGCGGTGCATAAAAAAAGCTCAACTATTAAACTCTGCAACATATGAACTAAGGATGCAGAGTAGGCAAGATCGATGTCTGGTAAAACCAAAATAATCCTGCAGAGAAGGCAGGCAGGCAGGGTGTCTGATGGAACCAGAATAATCCTGCAGAATTTGCAAAACCAGAACAAGCCCTCATCCCAAAAATAAATGTCAAGAGAAGCTGAGATCACCCAATTTTCTGTTGGGGAAATAGGCAGAGGAGCACAGAACATCAATGGTGTTTTATGGCAAAGGATGAGGAGGAAAGAAGGTGACAAGACTCTGTTCTGGCTTTCCCTCTCAAATTGTTCCCTGGACTGATGGATTATAGCTATCAGTATGAACTAAAACGGCATCACTTCAGTGGCATCGTACACTTGCAACTAATTTAAAATTAGCTTGTCAGGGATGATTGATAGTGATTAGGTGCTAACTGCTGGCAATGTGTGTTGTTAACGAATCCAGTCAATACAGTCAAGAATCAGTTTGAGGCTTGAAGCTGACTGGTTTTGGGGTCTTCTCCCATCACATTCCAATCACACCATTCTTTTAAATTCCTAATATATAGAGAGCTACCTATATTCAGTTGCAATACTATGTTTTTATTATAAATTTCCAAGAGACTTAAACAAAATTTTCTAAATGTTTAAAGATTTATCACACTAAAGCAAGAAGCAACATAAAATACCTTTTCCACCTGACATCTTACAGGGTACTGTAGCCTTTAGTACTCAGGAAGTTCCATGGTTTTGTACTGGTTTTCTTCTCCTTTCTATGTCATGTGATTCTAAAGTAATCACCTTGAAAAGACATGACAAAGCTAAAGATTAAAATAGTAAAAAACCGAGTAAAATTAATAGGGTCTGTTGTCCTGGTCTATATGTGTTTACTACACCCGTGTACATATGTGTACACATGTACATCAGATACAAGGAGTATTAGGATTCATTTCTTTATCTCGGCGGTGACTTCTCAGCGTATGAACAACCAGTGAGGCATCTTGACGCCACTGTATGTGTGTGTACACACACACACAGACACACACACATTATTATCTATTTTGTACATACATTGATGCCTTTCAACAGTAAAGCAAGAGAGTGAGAGAATATGATTCTCACATTTCTCTCCCATTATAAAATAAAATTGTTATTAGGGGATCATTTTACAGAATAGATTGATTCATATATACATAGTTAAAGCTTCTCTTAGCCCCCAGTTGTCTCCTCTTTCTTGATAACTCTGATATTATCACTTCTATGAGACACACCTGCAATTAATTATGTACAGAAGAAATGCTTTAGCATATGGAAAAAGCATAGAAGAAGAACTAAGGATCCACACCAAACTCCCCATATTTAAGGATTTTAAAAATTTATACTCCATTTGCTTCAGCAGCAAACTTTTCAGTGCATTAAAAAGAAAGAAAGGGGAAAAATACATATAATTACTATATTTTCTCCTTATTCAGTGAAATAGTGTCTGATTTAATACTACATCATTGGATTAGTTTATGGAAGTAGTGATGCTAATGGTGAGGTTATCAGCAGGCTCATTAATTTGTAGTGGCCATTTCTCTTGACCTACTTTTCTTTCCCGCTTGAAATCTGTTTGAAATTTCATCTGACTACAATCAGGTTTATTGGAAATATTAATGTCTGTGCTCTCCCCATAAGCCTCCAGCAGGGTAATTGACTTGAAAGATGAATTACAACATCTGCATTAACAGAATATAAAGCTGTAGCGTGGAGTCTGACTCTTTGTCCTTTGCTGTCCTCCCTTCCTTCACTTCGAATGTGACCCTCAATTTTTGTTTTTGTTTTTTTTGTTTTGTTTTGTTTTGTTTTGTTTTGTTTTGTTTTGTTTTGTTTTCCCAAGAAGGACAGCCCTATGAAAGCATCATTAATAACACACATTACACACTGTTGTTTATCTAAAGCTTAGGGAATGTCTCTTGAAACTACCTTAGTCTCTGAAAGAAACTGGAAATTCCTATGAAATACAGAGCCCTTCCTGATATTCAAAGGTGTATAATACAAGCATACTTCATTAACATTATTTGCCTTAAAAACGGAAAAAGATAAAGAAAGGAAATATCTTTTCCTCTGGATAAAAAATATTCCTAACTGCTCAGTGAGCATTCTTTCAATGTGAAATTATTATGAGAGGGGAAGAAAATCATTAAAATCTTGTATGTAAGTCCACATTGAGGACTGTCCTACTTAGAAAAGTAAGTATGCAAAAATCAAGCGCACAGAGAGACACTGAATGTAACTTGGGAACAAGAATGTAGTAAGAATCTGGCTCTTTCAATGCAATGCTCATGATATCTGAGCTCCTCATCTTTAACCTGACACTGCTGGATCTAAATAAAACCTTCTACTGCAACATGGAATTGTCTTTTAAAAAAATCAATACAGAAATAAACTGCTGAAGACATTTCAGCATTTTCTTTCATTCTGTAAAGAACAATTTAATACAAAAATAATAGTCAAGAGAAAAACATTTTGGTTTTGAAGATTTACATCTGTAAATGGTGTAGTTTCCTCCTCTAAAATAGTTTTGTAGTAAATTCTTACCAGTACTTTATTATTTGCCTTCTTAATTATTCATGCTTTCAGGATAGCACATGGACATGAGGATTTGGGGCAAGGAGGCAGTGGAAAAGGGAATTTATTATCAGTAACAGAACTGCTTCAAATACCTCTCTCAGCATGTTGATCTTCATAGAAGAACAGAGGATGAAAGGACAATAGAAAAAAAAATTAAAAAAGAAAATTCAAAAGCTACTTTCCTTGCACTGAGTGAAGGAACCAGACAATTGATTACTCAGATAAATGAACCAAATTAGTCTAAAGGTTACTTAGTTTTTCAGACACAAGACAACTGACTAGAAAGTCAGTTCAGCATTCGCATTATCATCCATAATGTCAATAAGAGGGAAACAGTTATAACAGGCTTCTGTGTTGATTTCTTCACTCCAGCTTCTTCCTACATATTTTGACTCATTTTCTGATACTTGTGTCATACTGATGTGAAAAGAGACCAAGAATTATTTTTGCCTCTCATTTCTAACTCCCGAAGTACTAACTTCCATCTTTCTTAAAGTCTTTTTCCCGTGTCAAACTCTGACTTAAATCCTGCTTAATATGATTAAAATCATCAATGTTTTTAATAGTAACAAAAGCATTCCCTTTGCAGACAAACAATTATGACTCAATTATAGCAGTTATTCTGGAAGCTTTGTTTATCCCTATAGATTTCAGCTTTAGAATTACTTCTCTCAGTTCCCCAACACTTGTAAAACATAAGGAAATCATTACTACAATACTGTTCCACTCCCCCCCAAAAAAAAAAAAAAAAGTTCTGCCGGTTACAAGTAAAACCACTCAGAATATCTACACTTGGACTTAGACATTCAAGAAAAATAAGGATTTATTGTACTTCTGTTGACCTTAATTTCACCTCAGTCAGTATAACCTTTTGGGTTAATCACTCCTTATGTTCACCTCCTCAGAAGTCAGTATCACAAAACGTATGTGATAGCATCTGCTTCAGTTAAAGCTGAAAAATAGTTTCCATTATAGCTACCTGTTTTCACACTCCTTGCTTATTGTTGCCTCAATAGGATTCTGTATAACTAGAAGCACTCAAAAAACCTCTGCACTATCCCAGTTTTTATTCTGTAACCCAATTTTGTTTCCTTGACCAAAGATAGGGAGATCACGGATAAAGTAGCCACATTACAGATGGTGTCTAAAAGGTCTACATTTAGTTCATCAGTGAACAGCTTCACCTTTTCAACTGTCAGCTTTAGCAGGAATCACATGAATATCCCTTTTGCTGATGGCATACTGACAGAATTTCTGTTCTTGAGTTTTTTTCATTTTCTAAGCATGCCTTTGCTTGATAACGATGACACACAACTGCTGTGCCATACTGGGTTCTTTACCCTGATATCAGAAAATCACAGTTCATTAAAGCACTGAAAGGTTTTTTCTGGATTCTAAGTCTTAAGAACAATGATTTGGTTTCTGCTCACTTTCACATATTTAGTTATGGCAATATTTGATAATTCAAGGAACGACAACATGGTGTAAAAGCCTTTTACCTTCTAAACCTCATTTTAAGAAATTAAAAGACAGGTAAAAGTGGATTTAACACGCACACACAAATGTTGGGTGGAAAGGTATTTGAGGTCCAGACTCCATTTTCTCAACTATCAAAAGGCTATACTAAAACCAGAGCATGGTTCAATGTATCAAACCTATGTGCTCACAGAGACTCATCTCTTTTCACTGTGATGTCATCCTCTTTCAGAGAAAAACTCTTTAAAATTTAATTAGGCTTCACCAATTACTCATACATAAGATGGGATTCTTCCTTTTACCTTCCTTTTAGCAGTCAGATCTGTCAGTTCTTCAAAACTATAAAGTTCTCCAAAAGTAGAGGAGAACATGAACAGAGATTCAAAGACATCTCTGATAGAGATCAAAATTTCTAAATAATAATTTATCTGTTTTGCTTTCTAACACATTCCTACTTTCCAAGAGAAAAAGGCATAAGATATTTTTAATATCTGCTACAGAAAGTGATTATTACTCTATCGCTACCAGGAAATCTCAATGGTGGAGGGAATTAAATTAATTTCAGAATCTCTTCATTTTTTGGGTTTTTTTCCTGGTATCTGTATGCTGAACCAATACAAGAGGATACTTTGAAGCTGAATAAAATTGAGATTTTTTTTTCTCAATTTATCAATTGAGATAATTGATATTATAATAGCATTTAAAATGCTATTATAAAACTTTCCTTGGTTCTTAAACAATTTTTTTTTTAGCAATGGTGATCTTGTTCTGTCTCACAAGGTGGCAATAAACTGTAAGCAGAAAATGGTACTTACAATTACTTTTGTAAGAGAAATAGAGGAATACTGAAGGAAAAGGAATTACATGCGAGAGCCCACGGAAACTTTAAACTGCAATGTAAGTGGCACATCTCCTTGAAGTCTGCCCCTCCCCTTATCAACAATGCCCACAAAAAAAACGTAACTTAACTTAACAACTGTACTTCTCCTCAGCAAGATAGAAACGGTATTGAAAATAGCAGAATAAAATATGTGGTAGTACTGACTTCAGCACAACTTTACATTTAAGTCTAAAGCTTCCAAACTTATTATGGGGAAAAAGGAAATTTTCCACTGGCACAAACATACCCTACAGACACAGCATGCCATCCATGGCAATGATAATTCTGATTTCAATTAGAACTTACTAACTCTCCTGTGCCTCATTTTTACAACGAAAATACAATTGAGAAAGGCATCACTGTGATTAGCTCCTACAGCCACCTTTTCTGAGTAGTCTGAAGTGACAGCCACAGGGGTAAAAATGATTGTACTAAAATGTCTACTAATGAGGCCCCTGTAGTACTGCTCCAAGAAGGACCATTATATGCTACATTTGTCAATTTCATCTCTTTGGCTTTCTTTTCATCATCTGGAAAAATACTGATTAAGAGAGGGTTTCTTTTTAAGGCTTTATTCTTGTTTAACCTTCATAATAATGCTCATTGCCTTCCTGTACAGCTAAAATGTTCCAAACTAAAACATTAAAATGTTCCTTACTTCCTACTGACTTTCCTTTTCTTCAGACTAGTATGTACTTCTTGATAACAATCCACAAACTTTCTGCTGCATTATAGAATGGGAGGCACGAAAAAATACCTGCAAATAACCTTATAAATTCAAAGCAGTAAGTCAAATGGAAAACAGTAAACTTTTTCTGTTCTTGTGGAAGACGCATTAATGACAGAAGTTCTAATATCTCTGAGATGAACAAACAAACAAAAAAATCAATTGTGAATTAAAAATGTTAATAAATAGAATAAAAATGCAAATAAGAAAGAAAAATTATAAGGAGTCATAGGAATAATCAGTCGAATTTGTGTAGCTACAGAGGAGGATGAAGAAAAAAAACCCTGATTTGCAAACATGAATGATGATAAAAACTGATAGTGGAATCTCCTACTACCTTCATTCTGTACTGTATACTTGAAAAATAGATATGAACAAAATAAAATTACTACATATAGATATGGCTCTTAGGAAGAAACATGGTTAGTACTTGTGCCCAAAGTATGCATATATATGAATAATTTTTTTAAACTTTGGGAGTTCGAGCATGTGGTCATTATCAATTGTAACTTTTTCGAATACTCCCTAGGCTAAATCAATCTTTACAGAAATATTTTTGATGGATTACAAGGAACTAGCAGAAATGAGGGCACATCAGTCTCGATTAATTCTGTTGATCTTTCAACTTTTGAAAGATGCATGCATTTTAGAAACATTCACCTTTGAATGAGAAGCCTGGAGTCTTGATAAAAGTGAGGGAAAATGAATGCTTGGTTTCATCTTCCAGTAGATAATGAATTGAAATTAGTTTGTGGGTTTATATTTCTACTTTGAATACCTTAAAAATGTCTTAGGATGTCACATCAGTAATACCAATTAAAAATTAAATGTCTTGATTTTGTTTTCCTTTTGTTCTCTCACCCATGTAGGTAATAGCTTATTTCTTTACCTAACAAAAAAAACTTTGCATACGTGATTAGTCATTGTGTTTTGCAGATATATCATGTGATGATTAGTTAGTCCTTACATTTTAGACTAGTGGGTTTTCAGATTTTTTTTTTATTCTGGTTGTAGAAATGCAGCCAGTATGCATGCCAAGTGTAATCTTCCATGGCAAGGAACATTAACCTGCCAGTAAGGCCACTTGGCTTTGTCTCACAATACAAGCATCCTCAAGTTTCTGTATATCATTTGTGTTTGAGAGATCTTCAAACAGTGTGCCCAACTCATCAAAGGTTACTTTATAATTTAAACATATATATTTGTAGACTATATTGATGACTACTGCCCTGATAATTAAAAGTAACTTTCAAGATCAAAAATATCAATATTTATCAAATAAGCTAATGCTGAATTATTCCTTTTTCTAAGATTTTAACAGCACATTTATTCCAGGGTATGTTATGTTTTCCTGAAGGTGGGAATGAGCATGAAATATAGTCTCCATAAACTCAATTTAAAAGAATATAATGACTTGAGACTTTTACTGTTTGTTACATATTTTGGACTCTACAGGCATATGATTAAGGTATTCTTCTTTATTAGGTGAAGCCTGCAAGAGTTTTGTTCACCTGCCAGTTTCAAATTATTAAAATTGCCATGATTTATTTCATTCCTAATATTAAGCTGTTGCTTATGAAAGTTTAGCCCTTCCACTAAAGTCAAAGTTGCATTCATTATGGCTGAAATAAAGATCTAAACCCTTAAGTCAGGCTCTGGTTCTGTCTGTTTTCTCTGGCTGTGAAAATGTAAAGCAGTCACTGGAGATACAGGGTAATCCTTTTCGCATATTGCATCTTTAGCTAAGGCATTACTTCTTTTTTACCGTGTGTCATCCAAATACTTTCTGAGTCCTGTTTGGCTCTTTGACAAGGCAGACACAGCCAAGACTGTACATTTTGTCCTTTTGGTCTTAACAAGAAAAAGTAGTCCTTCCATTCACTCTCCATTTTCAGAATAGTTTGCTAAGAGTCCAACAATCCCCGTGTTGGCAACTGTAAATCCCACAACTATCTGGTTCTAAAATAAATCAGAAACAAAGCCAGGTCAGCTCTATAATCCTTTTTTAAACAATCCAGCATGTCCTGTAATGAATGTATTCTACAAAAGAACTCTAATGTTTCTGTTCTGTCATTAAACAAGATTTTAATAGCTTTGGTTGATTTTAATGTTCTACTAATATTTTGACTTCTCTGTATAAATTGCAGGAGTGAATACCAGACAATACCAGTGTCACCCATAATTATTAGGGCTACTTTGTATCTTATCATAGCATATGATCCCTGGACTGAAGACTAATTTCCTCTTCATCTGCACTACTGTACCTCCACATGCATAGGTTAAGAAGCATTAAGTACTTCCCCCTAGATCTTTTTCATCTCTTTATAAAATAGGGACCTTCTAACGAATAATTATTTCGCTGTCCCTACTTATGTTGAATGAAATCTCATTTCTTTAAGACTTACTAGATATTATCTAACTAGTATAACTTTTCACACCGGTGTCACAGTGTGACTTATTTTTTTAAAATATTGAACTGCTTGTTAGATGCTATTAAGCCAATTCTGTCAGTTGGATTAAAAGCAACAAAAAAAAAGTTTTGATAACAGAAATAATAATTGCTTAAAGGGAAAGTAATTCAATACACTGCTTTTTGCTCCCTTCCATATAGCATGCCGAATACCTCAGTGCCCACGCCATTAGCCAAACACCGTTCCTTTTTACTGAATGTTTCCCCTGTTTTCTTCATTTAGCTCCCAATGTAACTGCACAATTTCTTTCAATTTATGTAAATTGTATTCAAATACATAGGAGCTAGAATACTTACACTGGTAAGCTGTTGTAAAAAATGTTTTGGGCACTATTTGAGTCATTTTGTTACAAGATATGACTGCAAAACATCAAGGTCAGTACTGAACAGTTAAAGTCCTGATAAAGCACTGGTTGATGAGTAAGAAAGGGAGGACAATGACAACAGGGAAAGCCAGATTATGATTCTGTTTGTTTCCTTTTAGAATATCCTGATAATTTTTCTCTACCCAAGTTTGAAATTTTTACTGTTTTTAGGAAATTGCCTTGGCAATATTACTTTCACTCTGAATACAGTTGTGTGGGTTCTATTGCTTCACACCGTTGAGTGGAAAGGATTTGCCAGCTTGGGAAAATGCCAGAATTTGCATTTTAATAAAGATATGTCAAACAATAAACTTGCTTAACGTCCTGTGACGGATCTAGTGAAACTGTGTCGAATAAGTGTGTATTACTGCACTCACTACGCTTTTCTGCAGTTGTTAAGAGAGACAGATCTAAAAACAAATACATGCATTATTCTTTTTCAGCAGTATTTGAAAATCTATTACTGGGGTACCATAACTCTGTTAGCACTGCAGTGATATGCAGGAAATCTCTTCCAGATTCAACACCTAACTTAAAAAAGACACGATTTGCAGTCAAGATGAAGACCTGAATTTCCCCAGCATCATTCATGGGAGACCTTATCACTCTCCACAACGGCCTGAAAGGAGGTTTCAGTGAGACAGATGTCAATCACTTTTCCCAGTGATAGGACAAGAGGAAATGACCTCAAATTGCACCGGGGCAGCTTTAGATTGTGTATTAAGAAACAGATCTTCACTAGAAGGGTTGTCAAACATTAGAACAGTCTGCCCAGATAACTGATCAAATTTCGATCCCTGGATGTATTTAAAAGACATATAGCTGTGGCACGTAGGGACATGATTTAGTGGTGAACTTGCAGTACTAGGTTAACAGTTGGATTTGATGATCTTAAAGGTCTTTTCCAACCAACAAATACAACGATTTTATGAAAAGACAAAGCTGTTCAGGAAGGCAGCTACAATTAGAAGG
Organism: Oxyruncus cristatus; assembly: GCA_013399855.1. Taxonomy (NCBI): domain Eukaryota; kingdom Metazoa; phylum Chordata; class Aves; order Passeriformes; family Cotingidae; genus Oxyruncus; species Oxyruncus cristatus. Next base: position 1,355,680 of record VXAY01001422.1, on the reverse strand, counting down.
TGGTTATAAACCAAAGATCTTGCAGGGACCACAAGATAAGAGGGTACAGTGTGCAGGCAACTGGTTATAGTTTACAGGACTTTTTCCTTTAGGAATTACCTTTGCCATCTATGCACTCGTAAAAATACGGTACTACACCACAGTCACTTAAAAGAGAAACAGGCTTAAAAAAAAATAAACTAAAATCAAAGTCACCAATTATTCTTGAAAATGTTACTCTATGAACCCTCCAAATTGCTAACAATTTTATGGCAACAGTGGAAATTGTCATAAAATGACTGAAAGATGTATCATAATAATTTGACATAGTATAAGCAGAGCCAAGCATCTTCTGGATTCATTATATGAAAACAGGAAATACTAAGTCAGTAGACATACTACTGACTCATCACAGTCTTCTGTCTGTAATTTTATTCAGTCACTTGTGGTAAAACAGAAGAAAAACACCTTCTGCACCCACAAAAAAAGCCGCCCCAAAAAAACAACAAACCAAACCAAAAAAACCCCACAGGATGCCTTCATTTTGGATATCTTCTTTCAAAGACTGTCTCTGGGATTTAAAACATTGCCTATAGGAATTGTTATGTCACATGAAGCAAATACCCTTCTAGGGAACTGCTGTGGAGACCAACCAAAGCAAAAAGATATTCTACAGCTCATCAACTTTTCAAATGGAGCATAGAGGTGATGACGAATATTTCTTTGATCTCTGCTTCCATAGGCATAGGAAATAAAACAACCTTACAAGATCCTGGTTTTCACTGAAGTACAAAAGATTAAGTCAGAAACTTTCCCATGTGAAAAACCTCACCTGGCCAGGTAACCTGGCTTTGAGTACAGGAATTCACCAAAGAAGTGATCGTCGCATTTTTCATATTATTTCTTGGGTTTATTCATTGAAAACTTACAAATAAAGCACAATTGTTGCCAGTCATGCAGGGATGGGCATGCTGGAGCAAACTACTCCAAAGTCTGTCTCTGCCAACTTTCAGTCTGTAGCTTTAATTTCTGCCAGTTTTAAAGCACCAGCTTTCCTCACAATTTTGAGTCCTATTCTCTACTCTAAACAGCACTCCTTGCAAATGGCATGAAGAAAACTGCAAGTACTCAGGTCCAGTGTGCTTTATGTAAGTCAGTAGTGTATTGAAGGTCTGTTGTAACTCCTAATTCAAATTCAGTCATAATTCAGTGCTGAAATGTCACCGTCTTTAAAAGGGAGCAGCATCTGGCAATGACAGATACCTAATTACCTTCATGTAATGATACATTTTTCATGCAAATAGTGGATGAAATTTAGGTGCACCATAAGTTAAAATGTAAAAGCACTGAACCTACTCTGCCCATAAAAACTGTGCCATTATATTTGATAGAGATGTCCCAAAAGTTTTTTTAATAGCTGGTAAATATGCTTAAAAATAAAGACTACATATAAATTTATTTTATGGTTTTAAACAAACAAAATTTCTTGACACCCATTATTTGCCCATGTTTTATTTGTAACTGGCATAGCCTTTAAAGCATAGTCAGCCATTTTCTAAGGGGAATCTGATCTTGCTTAGAATTATAGACTTTTCTCTAACGTATGAGTACTAATTAATTATATGAGTACTAATTAATAGGAAAATCCTCACAAATGCACCTAGCTGAATTTTTTTTGTGGGGGATCAAATTCATTACTTTAACTTTCAGATTTAATTCACTTTTGGACATTAAAAGTGTATTCTTACTTCAGATATCAAACACTCTTTATTTCCAGAGTCTTCATCCTGAAAAAAGTCTATTTCAAATTTTCTGTTGAGGGCGTAAGTTCTTTGAATAAATCATTGTGAGCAGGAGAAAGAAGACAGAGTAGTAGCCTTGCGGCTGTCTTTTTCGGTACCAGAAAAATACATTTTCTATTAAGTTTCAACCACTTTACAGATTTTTTTTTAAGGGCTTTAGTTTTTTATTTCAGTTTGTAGAACAAGAACTGCAAGCTTCCCCTCAAAGCCTCCAACAGAGATCAGTAAGAAGTAGAGTCAGAATATTTTATAGACAGATGCTCATGCAAACTTCAGCATGCCAGCTAAGCCTTAGTTGGCTACAGTTTTAAAATCTCCTGGAACATGAAACTGTCCTTTCTCTAAATATACCACCTTCCAAGAGCTCTGGGGAGATGCAAGGGTATTAAAAAGATACAGGAGGTGCAAGGTGGGGGAAAGAGGAAGGGAGTGGGTGGTAGCCCTGTGAGCTGGCAGACTCTACTGGAAAAGGACCAGCACGCCATCTGCCAACATATTAGGCCAGGACTAACTGCTTAGATAGGGAACTGCAGTTTGCAGCTACAGGGAGGGAACCAGGCAAATATATTTACATGATCTGGTTGGTAATTAGTGTGACTGCACAAGGTTTTCTTATAAGGTGCTGAACATATTACTGCATGGGAGTTATCCCACTTCTAGTTTCTGCAAAAGTTACTTTCTCTGTATTGTCAAGGAAGTGAGTTACAGTTCCCTGTATTACTGAATGATCTGGTTTACAAGAGAACTCTACAAAAGGCAATAAAACAAAAATTCTAGTTTCTGGATTCATCCCTTCTTAAAGTAGAAGACTAGTTGCTTAAATCTCCTGTTCATTCAATGGCCAGGCCTAAGTACCTTTGGAAGGCTGAACATGAAAATAAAAAAATGTACATGGGCTGAGAACTATATTCTTACCTGAGACAATAAGGTATTAAAAGAAAAAAAAAGAACAACAAAAACCCCAAACAAACAAACAAACAATTTAAAAAACAATAACCAAAAAACCCCCAACAAATTGCCAAATGCAAAATATCAAAGCTTAACCTAGGTTTAATTTTGCAATTATTTATTAATATTATACTGTAGCTTGAGTTGTATTCATTAATTTATAACCATTTTTCATGTTGAATAACAATGTATATCACTAAGTAAACTATTTTGCTAACTAAAAGCAGCCTCTGATACTAGATCCCTGATCATTCACCTTATGGGTCCATTCTAGACAGTTTCAACAATCTCTCTACAAGCAGATCTTCCACAGAAGGCTGTAGGTACAACTATCGTTGATTTGAACCATGTGGTGTCAGAGCTGCAGAGCCGGCCATGGCATACAGTCTTTCAAATAACACACTTGCATGGTCAGTATTTTAAAAAAAATACTTCTAAACTGAAAGAATACAAAACAAAATAAACTATTTTTATTAAACAAAACTCTCTTTTCCCCCTGAAGTCATGCAAAAGTTGTTATGCACTAATTCGAGGAAAAAATTGATCATATTGTTGTCCATCTAGACTAAGTTTATATGATGGTTTCAACCTCAGGCTGCACTTCGGAATACTCACATCTTTTATGTGATACAAAATCTGTGACTCACTTGTTAAGCAGAGGTGGTTACAAGTAGTACGCTACACTTGAATCTGGACCAGTAGAAAGAGTAATTGAAGTTGTTGATTTTAATCTCTGAGGACCTCTATAGTTTAGATCTTATCTTCTTTAGAAGGTACTTTATTTTTGCCAGTAGAGATCAGGAGAAATCTTGTTAATGGGGTCTTGATTCACAGCTAGACAAACCAGGATATATAGAGACTCTACAGAGGTAACTATTTGGAACTTCAAAAAGTTTGTTCCATCATATAAGAAGTGACACCATTGTTACAAGCCGCCCCTGAATGTGAGGGTAACTCAGGTTCTTGTTAATAGTTCTTTTGGGGTGGACTAAACTGAAACAACACCGAATGACCGGTGTTTGCAAATATACACACACACACACACATTATATATATGTCGAGTTTTTTTCAGAACAATTTGGTTGCAATGGAAAGCAGGTATGTAGCCACTTCTGTTATTATCTGTAGACATAGAGCAAAATAAAACATAAAAATAACACATGAAAATGCATCAGGAAAAGAGAGAAAGAAAGAAAAAGAAGGGATAAGAGTGGAAAGATACCACCACCCTTGGATCCACCAACAAGACTTGATTGTTGTAATTTTGATGTCACTGGGATGATGTATTGGAATTGTCTGATGTAGTTGTCAAGCCACTCTCCATATATTAGAAACGTCATGGCAGGCAGTAGAAGTCCCAGGTAACTGGAAAAAGGGAAAAACTGCACCCATGTTTACAAAAGTTAAAAAGAAGGACCCTGAGAACTACCAACCTCTCAGCCTGAGCTTTGTGCCCAGAAAAATCATGGAATAAATCCTCCTAGAAGCTATGCTAAGTCACATGGAGAACAGGGAGGCAATTCAAGACAGCCAGCATGGCTTCACCAAGGGCAAGTCCTGTCTAACAGACCTAGTCTTCTTTGATGGAGTGACTACATCAGTGGACAAGGGAAAAGCTATGAATATGATCCATCTAAACTTCTGTAAGGCCTTTGACACGGTCCCCCACAACATCTTTCTCTCTAAATTGAAGAGATATGGACTCAGTGGGTCTATGGGACTATTGTCTTCATAAGTTGCTGTCACATGTGATGGGGCCCTGCTTTCCTGCAGCTGGATGAACACCTGTCTGCCCATGGCACGTGGTGAATGAACTCCTTGTATTGTTTTGCTTGCATGCACAGCTTTTGCTTTACCTATTAAACTGTCTTTATCTCAACCCACAAGTTTTCTCACTTTTACTCTTCTGATTCCCTCCCCTATCCTACCACAGGGAAAGGGAGCGAGTGACTGAGTGGAGCTTAGTTGCCAGTTGGGTTAATGTACAATAGGTAAACAAAGGTAGTAAAGAGGAAGCTGATCTTAGCTTGCAAAATGCTCCACAGAAGAATACAACACCCAAAACAAGTAATCTCCTTCCATGCTTGGACAACCTCCAATTTCAAAGCAATTCCTTTAATTGGTTTCGGTTCAAGGTCAGATGACAGATCAAGCGAATTGAAAATCTGTTCTTGCATCTTACTCTTCATCTGCATCCTGTGCCAAGCCCCAAACAAATGGATCAAACATCAGATTCAGTACACCTGAAATGGGATCTAAAGATGAAGGAACTTTTGAGTCCCTGAATTCTTTTATTTGACATGGCAGAGGTGCCCAAAAACAAACAGAAGGCCAGTAAGAGTATCTCATTTTCTGAGACCTAAATGGATGTCAGCTAATTTAATCTAAGCTTCCACAAGTATCTGATGCTGATTATTTAGTTCATTATCCTACCCTTACATTAAGGGGTTAAATATATTAGCTTGGGTGTTTTTGGTTTTGTTTTTTTTTTTTTTGCTGTGACCCCCTCTATGTAGCTCACATATTTTTTACAGATTTTTTTCTTCAAGAGAGAGCAGGTCGAAAGATCTGTTGTAAATTCATTTTGTATAACTGATGTAAAAGTTTAAGCCTTGCACACAAAAACTTGCATGAAAATTGGTCATTAATTCCTTTCCTTCAGAATTACAGATTTTGATCCAGAAGTTTTACTCTCCTAAGTCATCTTCATTACTTGGCTACAAAAAAATCTATCCTTACAAATCGTGAGAAAAAAGAGAGACTTCTGAGATGGCCTTTCCACTCTATGGAAAAGAGTCATGCATAAGCTTGAAAACCTAATTTCATTATTTTTTAATCTTCATGTGGAGTTAAAAATGAAATAAAAATCAATCACAGTGCTGTACTCCAGAATGAGGTTTGACCTTGCAATTCATCTGTACCTACTGTGCTTATGAGTTACAGCTGCCCATCTTTCTTCAGGCATAATTTGACATGTTACAAAATCACGGTAAAGCTTCCATGGATTTCATGCTAGCATTCTGGGGTTCAATAACTGTTTCAGAGAGCCTAGGCAGCAGTCCATCTTTTGACGTACCCTGCTGTTGTTTGTAAACCTAACATCATTAATGCTTCCAATGCAGAATGCGTTTATGTGGGGTGCTGAGCTGTATTTTGGTTTCACAATAAACTAATTTATTTTTTCCTCACAGAAGCGAAGACAACAGAATCTTTGTGGATTACACAGCATGACCTGTAAAAATAGAATAAGAAGCTGGTTCCAAGGGAAAGAATCATGAAGTATTACATATTAAAAAAATATCTGCAGAATTGCAAGCTGTGCACCCTAAGACTCATTACACAAGATGTGAAAAATTGCCATTGACCTAATAGAAGTTGCATGTAATCTGCAGATAGCTATTTCAGGTCTTCTGAATGTTGCAATATTAGGATAAAGATTTGGGGCAGGATCATGCATTTGTAATTTTCAATCAGTTCTAAGTGCTAATCCAGTCACTACAACAGAAGTGTAAAACAATTGTTAGAATGAATATATATTTATTTTAACTTGTCAATTTTATTTCAAAATCACTTTACTTATTACAGAAGAACTAAATGCTTGGAGGGAAGTATGTTCATTGAGGAGATCTCAGGCTCTTTAATAATAATAATAAACAAAATTACACATGTTTCTCATCTTTTTGTTTCGTTTTGTTCAAAAGCTTCCTAGTGCCATGTTTCCACATATTTAAGTAGCATTACAAAGAAATCTATAATCTGACAAATGAGAAACTTGCTTCTATATATGCCTTAGACCACTGTAAAGACCCATAAAGGACACTGGGCATTTACGTACCCACTTTTAAGGCAGATTTTATGAAGAAGCTGCACACCTAATTTTGCAAGTGTGTGCTGGGACAGGCAGACTGGAGCTGCCAGGTATGAAGGAGAACAGCTATGCCAATCAATAGGAAATACCCAGTAGACGCATCTTTCTCTCCTGGACCAGATCATACCATCACTCTGGAGCTAAACCACTCTGTGAAATTACCATTTAAAACTTAATTAATTTCTCCTTTAATTTTTTTGTGGAAAAAAAGTATGTTTCCCTTTTCCTTTTATAAATATGGGTTAGAATTTATCACCTGGATTCTATACTCATCTTTTAAGTCTGCTTTTGCATAATTATCTTTGGGCAAATAACAGTATTGGAACTGAAACCAGAAAATGAAGAGCACGCGCATATCAGAATGACCTAAAATATGCCACTAAACCACGATTCCTCATGTTTCAGCTCTCTTTTCCTATATCCCAAATCCTGTGTTCCCTGACATATAGAAATTGCACTAGCTTCAAGGAAAGCCACTAAATGTCTGTGATGTCAGGTTAATTTCCCAGTACAACTTCACTGAATAAATACAGTATGTTCAAAATGTTAATTCTTCACACGCAAAGTAAAAGGATGCACGGTATGATCATGCTTCTGCGTGGACACACCTCTGCTCTGTCTCAACAGAGCCCTGCGTAAGAGCCCTGTATTGCAGGTTGGCTCTTCATCTGTCCATCTACAAGCAACAAGACAATGACGGCAGGTACTTCACACTGTACTTCACAGCTACTCATTCCTAAAATCCTCCCACTGAATGATATATCTTGTCACAGGAACACTCCCTTTGTGCCTAAGCACATTTGGAATTCACAGGTTGACAACAAAATGTCTAGTTCAGCCAATTTGGGTGTTTCCTCTGTGCATCCACATTGACAGATTATTGGATACATAAACTTTACCTGAAAAACCTTAGCTAGTGACAGACTCTCCAGCATCGAAGCTATAAACTAATTTGTTTTGGTTTGCCTTTGAATTGCCTTCTACAGTATAGATGTTAACCTGTTTAAATGCCAATCTGTGTCTGGGAATATGCTCTCTCACTGCTTCTGTTTTTAGGTGTACTTCCAGCCTTAGACAAAAGACAAATTCTCATTCCAAGTACTTATTATTTTGATAAATATAAACAGCATTCTGCTTACATGAATTCTATTACCACAAGAAAGTAAAAAAAAAAAAAAATGAAGAACATAACAGAGTGACTAAGAAAAAAACAAAGAAATTAACCCTGCTACCTGAAGAAGACATCCCAAAGGAAATTTAGGGAAGAAATCCCATGGGCCAATTTGAGATTTTTTAAGTTAATGGAAAAAAAACAACAACCAAACTCCAACTCCAAAACTCAAAGAAACACTTCTTGCTGATATTGTACTTAATTTCAGTTGTCAACTTCTTTGACAACAATATGGAAAAGACTTGGTCGACTATAATTACAGATAACAATAAATAATTTCAATATTAATATAATTAACCTCTTAAGGTTTCTTTACTTAACTTTGGCATACTTTTTTAAAACAGAGGGTCACTAGCAGTTCTTAGGTCACTATTTGAGAACAATACTATGGCCTTATGTTCTGGAACTAATACTGAGGTAGTATTTAAAGTACAGTAAGAGAGATACAGAAAAGTGATCTAATTTACTGCTCCTGACTTTCTATTAAACCCCAACCTTACAGTGAATAATAGCATGTCAAAGCAATCTCTGTTTGCTTAACGACTGTCTTGAAAAAAAGGTATTTTAGGTAAAAAAGGGTAAGCTTTCAGTTTTTGAGTTCCCATTTAACCTTGGAAATATTCTAATGTGCTGGACGGGCATAAATGGTTTCTCTCTACAGACAGAACTTATGCCACTTAACTCGAAAGTAATTTTGTATTGACTTTAATCAGAGTAAGATAAAAGACCTACTCTTCCTTCAGACGTTTCAGCAGGACAGATTCAGCCAACTAGAATAAAATAAAACCACAACGTAAGAGGTTCCCCCAAAGAGTCTTCAATGTTTGCCACAACTACAATGGAACAGCAGCATATTGCTGCAATATGTTTGTTTTTCCCATTTCCTAACCCATGGCTCCAATGAGTATTGTACAGCACATTTGACAGGGCAAGTAGTGAAGAAACTTTGCTATGAGCAGGCACCCATTGCTCCCTCCTTCTCTCTGCATCATAGTCTCTAATTTTTATCCCTCTAACCTTTGCTTTCTGTCACTTTAATACTATCGAATTGTTTACAGAGCCTGGTTTTCAGTTCCGTGGACATCTGGAGGCTGGATTTACAGGGTAAAATGAATATGGGAACTGTAGGACTCACAGAAAATCTCTGTTCTATTATCAGGTTGGTTATAACTTTCCGAGACTCTTCACTCTACTAACTGATCTCTGAATACTACTTTTTACACGAGTAATAATATATATATAATAAGAATGTATTCACGTGGCTATATGTAGATAAAATTATAGCTGAGAAATGTCTTTTGGTTTGGTTAAGGAAACTTCCCAGTCAGTCAGCAGGCACTTCCCAGCGCCCAGAAGGCACTCTGGCAGTCACACTCCCATCGCCAGAGACTGTCTCTGCCGGGACCGAAGGCTCTTCACAGCGAGGGGCTCCAGACAGCCGACAGGGCACGCCACTCACACACAGCCAGACCAGGTTTCCTTACCGGTGGGGCCCCAGGTTTCCCATGGCAGAGTCTCAGATGTCTTATTCCATAAAGCCCTTCATTCACGGCGCAGTAACACAGAAACAGCCCGAGCCGGTGCCTCCAAAGAGGGAGCCTGAACAAAGGACACCCCGGGCTTTTACTGCCCTCACACTCCAAGCACGCGAACGCCTGGAGCCCTCGGCTCCTGCCGTGTCCCTAAGTGTCCGGCCCCCAGGCGACTGCACAGGTCCCTACGCCCTTTGTTGTGCAAAGGGGCGCAGTTCTCTGCCTCTTGCCTTGGGCTCCCACCCAGAGCTCAACCTACGGGCACTGCAGCTGCACACCCAGCTACCTGCACTAAATGTGTTCCTCAAAAGTTATTGTGGGGTTTATGTTTATATATATTCTGTACATATGTTTATATGTATACTTATATATTTAAACACATTACTGAGATGGGAGAGGGATTTTTACATCCTGTTACTTTGTCTTAATTTCATTGCTAGCATTCAGTTTAACTGCCATATTAGTTCATTAAGAAGATTTTAAATATTTTAAAACACAAAAAAAGTAAAGATATTATGTGGAAAACATGAAATGATCCACATTAATTTTGTATGCAGGGGGTATGAATAATACATATTTGTATATATCCTTTTGTGTTGTATAAATTCATCTTTGGCCTTTTACTTTCCACCAATGATATGATTTAATCAATAGCCTCGTTGAAATCAGCAGCAGTGAAGGGCATCAGAGGAACAGGCATAGCAGCTGTAAGCTTGTCAGAAATGGTTAAATATCTATTTTTGCTGTATTTTTTTATTTGATATTTCTGTCTTTGTAAAATTACAGTATAAGATAACAAGCAATGCTCTGTTAAGCATACTAATTCTCCCCTCCCAGTACAAAAGCTTGATAGAACAATGTTATGTGATATGGCAAAAGGTTGGAGAATGAGGAATAAGTGAAACAGAAAAACTAAACCTACATGTCAGTTTGGCATGGAATCAAAGCTGTCGACTCCTAACTATTGCAACTGCCTGGACTTTGGTTAACTTCTCATTGATTTCCCCAAATAGGATTTCATCTAAAGAACCAAATTAAAAACTGAGGCTGAGGGACAGTTCTATAAATTGAAAAGTGTACAAATGAATTGCCAGCCAATATACATGGCAGCTTTCATCTTTGTAAAGCCTCTGATTCTGAACCTAACAGAAGTTGGTAGAGGTCAGTTTGGGTCTTGGGAAGAGGAGAAACAGAGAGAGTATGAAGCAAAATGTAATGATTTCTTTTACACATTGTTAAGGAAGTATTTAGGTAGTTATTAATGGATGTACTGTTTCTGATGATGGAAAGGTAAAATAAAGTAAAAAAAAAAGCTGAGTGAAGATCATCTGAAGAAGAAAACAAAAAAAAAACAAAGAAAAAAACCACACATACACACAAAAATAAAAACAATAAAAAAACCTCTCTAAACCAAAATCAACAACCCACTTTTGTAATAAATCCCTGTGATCTGCAGTACATTGTAATGCTGAAGAACATGCAGTAACAGCCATTTTACTTTGTGCTATTTCCTGATTGCTACATTCACATACCCAAGCATATATACCCAGTCTTTTAAAGGAAGGCCCAGGATGTGAGGGTTTACAGTGGTGCAATATATAAGAAATATAACAGCTTGAAACAGCACTGTGTTAAACCCAGAAAATTGATTTCAAAGACTCAGCACTGTTGAAACATTTCAGAATAAAATACTTTCCATTTCTTTTCTACAAAGATCAGTGACTGCTTATCCACTTTATCCCTGTCCAGGAAGCCTCGCTAATCCTAAATCAGAAACAATTAGTCTGATACATATTGTATTCAAAAAAATTGAAACCTCTTTCTTATTAATAATTTTGATACTCAGAGGCTACTAAAGTCACTACCAATGTTTTAACCCAATTTGCTTAAATCAGGTGAATCATCACAAATGAGGAAAACTTTTCAAAGGTCTTAAGTAATGTCTGTGTATCTCACCCTGCTGAAGAGAATGGTAGCAAACCTTTTACCCAGAATTTCTACTGATGAGAAGAATCACTGGCACATACTTGGCCAACTTCCAGTTCAATCACATAGAGTGGTAAAATCCAGAAGCATCATGAAAGTCTGGTAACATGGCAAATGTCTGCTTACTTTGATGAGGATAAAGGTATCCTTACCTACAGTTCTTCAGTCATTGACAAAAATGGTATTGAATTACATTTTATATATCTCCTCTGTTTATCCCCACAAGAGTCTCTTGCGAGTCTATACTGACATTTCATGTGCCTATTCAATTTCTGCATTTGAAACCTTACAAAATTCTACCCTTAGTGACAACCATGAGGGCTCTTTTTTTTACAGGTCTGAGAACATAATCTGATGTCACATGGAACAAAAAAGATGGACAAAAACTACAGGCAATCCATACGCCACTTCAACCTCTGTGAGCAGAGTTTTCACAAGCTTCTTTAACAAATTCTCTCTATATGATTTGGGAAAAAGAACAAAAACAAAATACCCATACCACACACCAAAAAAAACACAAAAACAAAAACAAACAAAACAAACTGGATGAATTTGAAGGTTGTGTTGCAACTTTAGGTTCAGACACCCAGAGTCAGGTATTCACAATACAAATATTTAAGCTCCAGTTTCAGGCAGTGAAGTACTAAGGCTTCAATCTATTGTCTAAACACAGGGTGTGCTAACATTTAAGATGCTATAAAGCATCCTGCATTTTCTCTAATAAAAAGAATATTTAGAAGCATTTGAGGCAAGATACTTAAACAACATCTCAGGTAAACATCAACAGGAAAAAAAAAAATACTATTTTTGTGACACGCGATCTTCAATCAAAGGAAATGCACCTTCCTCCCCTCAAAAAAAAGAAAAAAAAAAAAAAGAAAAAAAAAGAAATGTATATTATCGTGAATCACATTTGTAGTCTATTTTAATCCTACTTCGCCTTTGCATTTACCACTAGATCATAAAACCTCTGAATTATAGAACATAATGTTCTTTTTAATTCTATCCTTCTCCAAGGAAAAATACAACTGAAAGCATGGAAGGTAAATTTATTCTACTAGGCAAAGGACAGGTGAAGAAAACTTGTGAAGAACTGTTCTCATGAATACTTCCTTGTCTCTCCCACCTACAATGATAAGCAGTGGCTTAAGAAAACAAAATAGCACAAACAGTGATATAAAACCAGGAATATCCAAGAGAGTTCTCATATAAATAGAGTATCAAAAAAACCCCACTTAGACAACCTTTGTGGCACCTCCCGTTACCAGAAAAGATTTTCATCTTGAAACATGAAATAATAGTTATATCTTCCTCAAAATATTAAAATATATGAAAATTATCTTTTTCTTTTCCCCCAAGAAAAACAGACTTTAAAGAAAATAAAACTGTGGGAGTATGCAAAAATGTCTTTTTTGATAACACATTTCAGTACTACACTTCAAATGTGTTTAGGATACTATATGCTGATGATTTTTAACATTTATTTCCTATATGATTATAGTTCTAGAAGAAAAGAACATGAACTCTGTATCTCTTTAACTCTTGTGTTTTGAACCCCTATACGAGACCAGCCTTTTCAAAACATTTCAATACCTTCTTTACAAAGAAGAATAAATCATCAGCATCAAATTGGCTAGGCATATGTGTGACTGTTTTTTGTTTCTCATTTCAATGATGTTCAAAACAACAAAAACACATTGTACCATTTGAAAAATCACACTGAAAGATAAGAGTGCCAGCAAAGCATGTAGGAGATAAAAAGCTGAAGGCAATATGACAAATCAAAAAGATAATTATTCAGTACTTTAGGAAGTTTCTTACATTCTCCTCTTTCTCCTGCTGTGCACAAATGCAGAACAATGTGCATAAAGTGCCTGTTCTCTTGATGATCTTGCATACAGTATTTAAGCAAGGGAAGATACTAAATATGTGTCTTCTGTAGATATTTTTTATGCACACATTAAACATATATGTCAATATATTTGCACTGGCGCAGGTGACCAACCATATCAGGGTGGGTGCGGTGATGAATGTCCGATAAAGACTGTTTGATCAAGAAGAGGAAATTAGGCCTCCTCTAGAAAACTGAGGGAAGCCTCACAATCATGAAAACCTCACATGGATGGTTTTCAGAGGAGAAAGAATAAACCCCAGCATCTTCTGAAAGGGCAAAATCAATCATTAAGAATTGGGGATTTTGGTAGAGGTGTACAGGTGGCTGACAAACTGACCAGAAGACACACAGTTGGACCTATTACTCAAAAAAACAACAAAAAAAAGTTTATTTAAACTTGTTCAGGGATCTGCTTGGTGGGGACTAATGGGACTGCCCTGAAGTGTAAAGACGCTCAGGAGAGCTGACTGATCATCAGTGACAAGTTCTTCAAAGTACAGAAAAATCCATTGTGATGCCCTTTAAGTCCAACAGGCACAGCATAAAGTCAGTGTGGATAATGGGGAAATCCTGACTGTGCTCAGCTAAATTACAAAAGCCAATACTGTCTTGGAGTTGATACTAGTGAGGACTATGAAGTATAAAAAGAAAGTTATGCTATCAGCAAAGGGAAGACAAAGGAAAATGTGGGGCCATCACTCCAACTGTAGGGAATCTGGAGGCAATGAACACAGAAAAAGCTGAGGTACTAGATGCCTTCTTTTCTTCCATTTCTACTGGTAATGACTGTGTCAAGCCTCCCAGGTCCTCTGAGCCTGTCAGGGTCTGGGAGACTCAAGAATTATTCCTAGTTGGAGACTGAGGTAGAAACCTATTAAGTGTATGAGACATCAGCCACTCTTTATGGTCTTACAAAAGTCTGGGTCATTGGGATATGATTCTGAGGACTGCAAAGGTTGCCCACTTCTGAAAAAAAGGAAAAGGATCACTGGGGGAACTGCAGGTCAGTCAGCCTATTCTCACTACTCAAAAAAATCCTCCTGGAAGCCACAATGAGGCACATAGAGTAGGAAGAGATCCTACATGCATTTACTAATGGAAAAATGAACTTGGCCAACCTGAATATCTTCTGTGATGAGATGGTTGCCTTGGTGAAAAAGAGGCACCTTGACCTTAGCTGTGTACTTTTGTTTGTTTGTTTTTTGTCCATACTAACAACGTGATGAAAATATGGTTTGAATGGATGGACTCCCAGATGCCTGGAAACATTCATTGGACTTCCAGTTGCAAGTGGTTCCAATGGGCAGCCTGTTTATACGGGTGGATAATGCGGCCAATGATGCCTTTGCAGCTGATGCCTTCATTAAGCTGGATCATGAGGCAAAAGGCATCCTTTGTAACGTTACAGATGACACCAAGCTGGGGCAAGCACTCTGCATGCTGGAACTCTGGGCTTCTATTCAGAGGGAGTTGACAAACTGGATAAATTGGCAACAGGTACTTCAAGTGCACCAATGGCAAACAGAGCCCTGGCACAGGAGGCAATAACCCCATGCAGCAATGCAGGCTGGGGGCCAATTAGATGGAAACCAGCTTTGCAGAAAATATCCATTGGTCCTGGTGGGCAGCCATTTTAGCATGAGTCAGCAATGTGTCTTTAAACCAAGAACAAATTGCAACAGTAAAAATGCAGCCAGAAACCTCTAGGAGTCAATAATTCTTTTCTATTCAGTGTGTCAGTCCCTTTTTCCAAGCAACAAAATACAGAACAAGAGCAAATGCCGTCCAGTTGTTCCAGTGGAGGTTTAGACTGTATATTAGTAAAAACTTAATCATCAAGCCCAGCAAAGGGTCACCAAGCTGGTCAGAAGACCAGAAAGTATAAAGATGGCCTGTGAGAACTGCATGTGCTCACCTGCAAGATCAGAAAGTTATTGCAGTTTTAGCCACTTAACAGAAATGTCTGGAGAATATGGAGCCAAACTCTTTTTGCATGGTGACAGGATGAGAAGCAACAGATACAAGTTGCAACAAGGAAAATTCTTCTTTGGTATGAAGGAAAAAAAAAATTTCCCAAGTAGAACAGGCTGCCCAGCAAGTCCATGGCATGCTTTAGAGATATTCAAAACTTGACTGGACAAGGCCCTGAACAACCAGATTTAAAATAGCACTCTTTGGGCAGGATGCTGTTTCAAATGAGCTCTGGATGTCCCTTCCAACTTAGATTGCTTCATGATGATAGAATAGTACTCCATGTATACAGTAAGCCTAGTAAGGATAGTAGTACTTTTCATTTTTTTGTAGTATTTCAACTGATAATGAATCACTTTTTTCTCTGTAATACACAGAAAAGCTAATCATAGGTCAAAGGCAATCTGTTTAAAGACTACACATTTGAATATTAAAACTATATTTAACTACTCAAAGTGTTCTAAAGATGCTATTAAAAATAGTATCAGACAAATAATTTGACAAAGACAGTATGAGATGAGTTGATGTTGAAATAGCATCAAAAACCTGAACTACTTTGTGTATAAGCTTCATGGCCCCAAAACCAAAGGAACCAGCGATGTTAAAAAGCAACAACAACCACCACAACCACTTAAAAAAAACACACCAACTTCTGCCTTTGCTGTCACTTGTATTGGTTTCACTAAGGTCACACAGAAAGTGCAGCTAGTGGCTTCAGATCTTTCTTTCAGGGTAGAGGCTGATCAATTTGGAGGAAAATCTATTTGCAGGAAATAACTGACAGCCTCAAGTTAACCCTATGAAGTGTTTACTGAATCATAGAAAGTTTATGGAATTTTCAGAAAGAGGAAAAAGTTCGGGAAATTTGAGTCAAACCCATATCATACTCTCTTCTCTCCCTTCAGAGTAGAAATCCTTGAGTGAAAGATATTTTCAGAGCACAGACTGGGAAACCACAATAAAATTTGATGGCAAGGATGTTTTTTCTAATTGTGGTTTGACATTTAAATTAACACCGTTTGATTACTCTCTTCCACCTCCATGATGGATAAATATTTAATGAGAATAGTCTCCACTGTGATTGTGAACAGAGTAAAGAAGTTAATTCCTCCTTTATTTTTTCTCAGGTCCCTGAGAAACCAGGTATTATCCGAGGAGTTACAAAATAACTAGCTTTCCTCCAAATCTCTTTATAAGTATTCACCAGAAAGCTAATATTTAGATATACCTAAAGGAACTTCGCTACCCCACGAGAAATCCTGCTGAACTTTACACAGGGCAACCATATTTAGAGTCAGAAACAGTGCAGAATAAGTGTGATTTTTGACTTAAGCTAGGTCTTCAGTCTTAGTTACAGATGCAATTCCTCTAAGTCTTAGTCTGCCTGACTCAGATGTGCTGATAACACCTTGTTATCAGTAGCACTGGAAGGAACATGTGAAGCTCCTTTCAAAACAAGATATGAGGAAATCCACACAAGGGACTATTAGATTATTTCTGCTAAGAAAATATGCCTCAAAATATCTCAAGAAATCCAGCAGCCAACGAAGTTATTATTAACCTACAACTTCTCTTTAGTTCTATATTTAATTACAGCTTGTTGAGTCACAAAGAGAAGCTAGATGTAGAAGAATGCTATTTAAACTATATAACCTTTCTAGTGTAGAAACTAGAGTAGATCCCCAACAGAGGGGGAAAAAAACCCCAACAACGAAAACCCCACATCTTAAAATATTAAGATATTACTTAAATATAAAAATTCATGGCTGCTGCTCTTTTCCCTTATATGCTAGAAACTGAGAGAGAGAGAAGGGAGAGGAGGGAAGGTATAGGATGGTACTTAGAAATATCTTATTATTTTATTCACTGAGAATGGAAGCATTATATGACTAAAGAGAGAAAGAAAAACAGGAATATATTGGAATACTGCCAGGCAGCATAATCCTGCATCCAATGGCAGATTCTTAGCAAATGTCTTCACCCAGAGACAAAAAGATGCACTCTTCATACAAGGTTATGATTTGCACTAGATGCCAAAACAAAGGTGAGAGAGAACATCTAGATTTACATTCCCTTAGGAGCCATTACATCTGTCATAACAACACTGAGACAGAAACTAGAATACTTTTCTTTAACATCTCAAGAGAAAAGAGGAGGCAAAGCAAATATGTAAGAGCAGACTGGAAGCACAGTTCTTCATGGGGACAGAAAGATATGGCCTAACCATTTCAATTAATACATTGCATATACTCCAAATTTTCTATAAATATCTCTTAAATTACTAAAGTGTAGGTGAGATAGTTTATCAAAGTATTGGAATATTGTTTAACAAAACAAGAATGGATCTGTCTTTGCCCCAGTAGGGCACTTGCTTTTCCATATGCCACTTCATGTGCTTCTGCTGTGCATCTGTCTCATATAAAACATTAGATGGTTAGATTCACTATAAATTACAGGCTGCAACAAGTTTCATTTCAATTACAGCAGGAGAGGAAAGCAGCTGGAATCCCTAAGGGGAGGTTCAGGCACCAAGGGGGGTGAATCAAAAATGAGAATCATACATTGCATACTACTAATTAGGGAGAGAAATTAAGTCAAGATGCACATGTAAACATTTATTTTTATATAAACCTGAGGTTGCTTAGTTTCACTTCAAGCACATTTGAGACAGAAGAGCAGTACCTCATTGACCAGCATCTATAGAGATTCATTTGAAAAAGCTGTTTCACAATTAATTTTAGTGACAGTTCTAAATTGCAAAGTTTACTTTTGAAAACAAAGATATAATAAAATCTAATTAAAAAGAAGATCAGTGTTTGTTCAATATTCCTGAATTACATCCAAATTAAGATACTTCTTTCACTAGTTAATAGGCACAAAGAGTTACGATCAGAACAAAATAAAAACTGTGAAAACTTCTGCCAGGGTTAATAACAATATCTTTATATGCAGACTCCAAAAATTAAAATATGCAGAACAGTCCACTTCTCAGAATCCTGACTCAAGCACTTGTTGTCATGTAGTTTGAAGAGCAAAGAAAAAGTCCTTTTTTTTCTTCTTTTTTTTTTTTCTTTTTACAGGGAAAGAAGTATTCCTACACAATCTGCTTCAAAATCAAGTCATTTATGTGGAACATAGCCAAATGAGATATTTCAACAGTCTCAGATTCTTTTTTTAACTTTTGCTTATTTCCTACAGCTCTGCATCTCTTTCCTCTCTCAAAGAAAGATTCTGTTACTTAGGTCAAGCTCAGCCACAAGATTCGTGATCATATTATATCCTCCACAAATCTTCCCTTTGCTTTTGATTATTCTATATTTTTTTTCTCCCTCCTATGCATGCATACTCCCAGATTTGTGTGTTAATGTGTTGGGGTGGGAGGTGATGTTTCCACCCTCAAGGAACAGATGTTAATGTTGTCAATGCCAAAGTATCATTATATTCCTAGAAGGGATCATTTTGATCACATGTCAGAAGATAAGAGTCTACTCAAGAGCATTGCTCAGAAAATGGAACCAGGACTACATCTGCCCATCTGCAAGTAACAAAAGTAGCCTAGTATGAGATGTAGAACAAAGCTGCACTAGCTAAACTCTATCATATAATTGTTGCTGACTTTACACTTGTGTAACACATTTGGTTCAGGCACTCTGGGATACCAGTGATAGAAACCTCAGTGACCACCACTAGTTGGCCTTATGGTTGGATATCATAGAGATTGGCCTGAGACTATGTGACTAGTGAGGCCACATGGCTAGTTTGGCTTATAGTGGTATATGCCAACAGTATGATTTATAAATCCATAAAGAATTAAGACAATAACTCCTCATGAGTGGACACATCCATGGGCATGCAGCATCTCACAGAAGGCTGAACATAAACCATGCACACACGAGTCCGGCTGACAATCGGGACCCAGACAGGGTGTGCAGTTGGAGTGTGTGTCCTGTACCCTGGCATGCTGGTCTGAATTGGGCTGTATCTATCACAAATAGATTTCTAGTGTCTGGAGCTGAATAGAATGGAATAAAATATTTCATCTGGAAAGAAGTTACAGTGATCATCTAGTCCAACTGTGAATCCCACTTATTACAGTATTCATTTTAAATTACCTAGTCTCAATTCAGTATAATGTCTGTTTTTCCCTGAAAATTTACTTCAAAATTCTTGTGGTAATGAATTAATTTATAACCACCACATGCTCTATCTTTAGAAAGGAGACAGATAGATATCTAGATTTTTTAATCTATATCAATTTTATAGTACTTATAGAGATTCAACAAAGTTTATTCAGAATATTTTTCACATTACAAATTGAAAGCAATGCCCTTATCTCTGAAATGCCTAAATTGAAGGTAAAATGTTCTACTTTTAAGTCTAAAAATTCAAACACCCTAATTTAAATTTAATAACTGATACTGGAAACTCCTGTTTCCAGGAACTTTTCTTCTGATGTGCCTTAAAACCATTGCCAAAAAGCACTTAGCTTTGGAGAATAAGGCCTATATTATAAAAGAAACAACATTTTACTGTAATTTTATAGTTTGAATAGTTGAACAAATGTGACTAAATATAAAATGCAACTAAATTTAAATTGCATTTATTACTTTCAACCTTTAAAACAATAGGAATTTCTGAACTTCTACATGGAGTTTTCTGGTATTAATTTTGGAGAGATTCTCTTTAAAAAGAACAGACAGATTCTACAGTTCTTTATTTCACACAAAAATCCAGTGTGGAAACCGACAGATTGGACTGGAGTTCTGCACAGCAGAGAAAGTACCCATCTGAATAGACCATGGTTCCTCCTTAATGCAGGGCTTTAGAAATCAAAGCACTGAACCCTAGTTCTTCTCTGATTACTGACTCAGATAGTGGAGGACAGACAGTATCTGCCAGACTCAATTTCTGAGAAGTCCACATGGTGATTGTTATTTTCCTTGGCTTACTGGGTTGGAGCTGAGTGCAAGTGCTAAACAGGACTTTCAAGAGGATGCCTGGAGAAAGGTACTATTCAGTAGGTCCATCTGTGAACCACTAATTGCGCTGAGAGGCAATAACTAACCACTTGCATGTGGTTACTTGTCTGAGTAAAGATAAAAGAATCTCATAAACTTCAGATGAGCAATTCTCTCTTCTCCCTGTCAGATGCTACTGCAGAGTTCTAACGCACTACAGGCATTACTTCAACTTTACACTAGTGTGACAATATTGAAAAGAATAGAAACACACTTGCATAAATTTGCAAGTAATGCACTTCTTTTAAGCCCTGCAGGAGTTTTGCCCATTGACTTCAGTGACAGCAGGGCCCAAAATACCTATCTCAAAAGTTAAATGTTTACTTTATTTATTTCAGTGGATCTGGTATCTTACCACCCATGGTTTGTCAGGTACCCAAATCTCCCACAAGTACTTCGGCATATCTCCAAAATTCAGTGCCTAAAAAGCAATAATATTTAAATAAAAAAGATGTGTCATTCTTGCTACAGATCTTCAGATTACCCGCCTCCCCAATGGCCCAATATTGGTAACATAGAAAGCAATATGTGAGCAAATTTCTACTGAAGACAGATAAATAACTTTTTTTTAGGGTTGACAAACTTCAGAGACCATAGCCTAGTGTTACCAAACATATGGGTGCTAACATTTAAAATGCTATATCAAACATCAGTGGTTTCTGAAGGCTGATTGTATAACATTTTGCTACAGTCAGGCAACAGATTTTCAGAGAGGATTTTTATTGTTCTGTTTAGTGAACTACAAAGTTGTCTCATGATAAGAAGAAACTTTTCTCTTTTTTTTTAGTTTAATGGACTATTAAGCTTTTAATTAAGATATTATTAATCAACCTCAAGACTCTAAAAAGCAAAACCATCATATCTTTAAAACTGCAGTTAAAGCTGTGTTTAATGTGGGAGCATTAATGGATGTTCATGCTCTGTTACTAACTGCTGAATATAAATAGCACTATGTACGACTTCAGGTTCCCTCCTGAGTATAATACTCAGACACCCCAAAATATCACATCTCAGAGGACTAGAGTCATAAAGACTCTGTGCGTATGTGACTGTAAGACAATTGTGGAGGGAAAGTTAGGTAGGTTACCAAGTCTGCAGTACCTTCAAATCTGCCTACTCCTAGAGGAACTGAGTTGACAGCAGAATAGTATCATGATAATTCTGAACTGTCTAAACTGGATCGACACATGCATTTGGAAGGACTGCCAGAAAGTCAGGTATCAGCCCAGCACCAGGCCTTTGCACTGCTCTGTTTTATTGTTGAGAAATGAAAGCTTCCCAGAGAGAGAACATTACATTAAGAGTAATGTTTTTGGAAAGTCGGACAATTTCAAATCCATTCTCTGTAGAGTAATATGCCCAAATTGCAAGCAAGCGCTCTGTGCACCATATTCAGAAAGAACATTAGTATTCTGTACAGAATGGTTTATCTGCTCCTTTGCCACTGTATAGTGAGCAAAATTCTCAGAAAACTTTACATCAAATAGTACTTTTACTTGCAGCGGAAAACCCATGTCTCTTCCAAAGTACTCCCAACAGGTACCTTGGATATTTTACGCAAGTTCTGTGTTCTTTGAGAAATGTATCACAGTTTTGAAAGCTTTTCCAAGAAATCCCCTTGAAAGCAAAAAGTCATCCTAAATATTTTATCTAGCAAAAGTATTCTCCTCTGATATCTGAAGTCATATTTCCAACTAACTTCAGGAAGTCCCTTCTTTGTTATCTAAAATTAAAAAAAAAAAAAAAAGAAAAAAATCAACTCTCAAAAAACCAAAATTAAAATACTTTAAACAATCAGAAATGTTTAAAATACTTTAAACAATCAGGTTTTGGTCTTAAGCAAGCAGAAATTTTACTTGGTCTTACACTCTGAATGAAAAGACACATACATAATCCATGGATGTTATTAAGGGTAGCTTAACAGTAAGGTAAACCCACTGGGAATGCCTAGTTTTAAAATCTGCTTGTATCTCCTTTACATATGATTGTTTCCCTCATTTACATGAGTACAAATGAAGAGCAATTCACGCAGAGGCAATAGAATTAAGCTGGTAGAAAAAGCAAAGAAAGTGTCCCTGTGGATCAAACTCTCTTTTTAGAATGTATATTGCACAGTTTTATCCACTTTGATAAAGTGATGAGTTTTTGAAAGCAGAGTCCATATCACCTAATACCTCTTTAGTTGTTAGAAAGTCACCTTTATTGAAATAAGTCACCTTTGCAAAAATAGTAAGTAGTTACCTGAAAATAATTGGAAAGGAATCATAAGACAAATTTCCATCTCAACAAATAATGAATGTTTCTGCCATCCTCTTTGCTAATTGAAAGCTTGAGGAGACCATCAAAATAAAACAGGAATGAGCAAGAATAATATCTCATTCATGTAACAATTTGCAGACTGAAAAGACAAATTCATGGCATCATAAAACAGAATGCCTTTTTTCTACAAAAAGCTGACTACTGCTACATCAGAAGTGAAATATGTCTTTCTCACTTTTCCTTGCTTTTGGAGATGGTTAAGATCACCATGTGTTGCAGGGACAGCAAAGAGAACCAGGGAAGCAAGAGATTCTCTAGATCCTCAGCCATTTTTTACAGCGTCCCTGTGCCCACCAGCACAGAATGAAATCCCTGCCCTCAGCCTTCCAGAGGCAGTTCCAACTGGAATTAAACTTGGACCATACTCTTCACACAAATAAATTACAGTCAGAGGATGAGGAAAAAAAGGTTTTGATACGGAGGAGAGGAAGAAAAGTAGTTCTAAAGAACAAGTAAAATTTTTTTTTTTTTAAGTATTACAAAGTATGGAGTTCTAACAGAAGATTAGTCCCCTTCTGTTCTAACAGAAGATTAGTCCCTGAGGTCAGTGTAGAAAGTACTCCCATCAGATGATGACCTAAATTCATGATTCCTGAAATGGCTCATGACTGCCATACATTTAAACTTCAGGGTTGGATTCAAGAGGTCTTAAGAATATATAGCTTCTTCCCTAAAAGTTGTTCAAAAGTCAACATAATTTAAGATATTATAAAACATGCAAGATTTGTTTCTGTTAAACTTAGTACAGTTTTATCTTTTTCTCTCCAACTGTTCCTCTATTTCATGAGCTGACATCAGCAGAATCCTTCAACCATAATGCACACTAGCTTTTTATTTCATTTATCATCCAACATTTACAAACAAAAATGTTATGGGAATATCTTGAGCTAAACAGTTTGGATGGAAGAGAGAAATGACAAAGTCAGCATCAAAGATGAGATTGCAATCCAACAGCAAGGAAGATAACAGAGAAAAAACTTGCCAATTGCTTTTTCCCAATAAAATGAACAGATAGAAGCACAGACCTCTAAGGTAATGAAAACAACCTACTGTGTCATCATTTTATGCAAGAAAGGGAGAGAGAAGATTAGCCTAAAACTCCTACAATAATATGGATTTTTTTCAGCTGACAAAAGCAATACTATATAAAATCTTTTCTGTGCTTTATTTCTAATTACCTTCTATCCTTTAATGAACAAGAAAGCACTTGAACTTGAAAGTCCTTGTGCAGTCAAAACACTCACTAAAATTAATGGGACGTTTTTTCCAGCCTAAGAGCTCCAAGATCAGTTCTTATACGTAGCTCTTTCTAGGCTTCTTCCATTAATCAAACTTCTTAGTTTTTTTCCTCTTCCATTAGGATCATATATTAAAAAATACAGACACTAGAATTCATAACCTTACCTGAGGAAGAAAGCCTGCTGCACTTTGTAATCCTCAAAAGTTTAGGTCAGTTTCACAAGTAAAACCTCTATTCTGAAGAACCTTGGCTACCTGGATACCTAATACTCTAATTCTGGCCTCTTCAAACAGTTCCAACAGATGTTGTAGCACAGTGCCTGTGAAAGTGAAGCTCTCTGAATTATACAATTGCTTGTGGAAGTGAAGCTGTCTGAATCACACAACTGAAATGCACATATACAAACTTTCTAATCCAGCAAATCTCCCTGAAACTGAGATCAAAACATACGGGACTCTGAACAATCGTGTCTCTCATGCCCAGAAAACAAGGAGTTAAGGGATGGAGGTTCAATGACCATTTTTCCTAGTGAGGCTCACACAACCTGTAACATCTGTCTAACATGTCAGTGCCTAAAAGGAATAAAATTAAATCGTTACTTGTGTGCCTCAATAAATTCATTTTGCTGACTGTTGGCCACTCATTGCAGGAAAATGACAATTTTACAGTTTTTAAAAAAACCAAGAACACAACATAAACTAGCAAGAAATTTCTGTATTAAAAAGAATTTAATGTAGTTTTGGCTGTAATATAGTAACATCATTACTCCACCATAATTCTCAGTTTTCTCCCACTGAAATATTATGGAGGCTCTTGCATAGAAATAAAAATAAATATACCCCATAATCTGTCAAATCAGGTAGTGCTAACAACAATGTCCTAGGAAAAACTATGAGACTCTTTTATGGCTGATCATTAACAGACCTTAGCAAGGGTAATTTCCTTTGTTCATTTTTTCTCTTCAACAGCACAGTATTGTGTATATATATGAGAGAACTCACAGGACAGCACAGTATTTAATTGCTCATTTAGAGAGCCTGACAGCAGCTGCACTGCACCAGCATACAGTCTAGCAATAATACATAGGGTTATATCTTCCTATGAGGATAGTGTAATATTTGCGAAGATTGTTTAAAATTCCCTTCATTTATGAAGAATTCAAGCATAATGAACTACTGATCTTTTAATTATAGTGAAGAAATAAAAGAGCCAGCAGATGACAGAAAGGAGAAATAAGGATGATGGACTGATTTGCACTTTGACACATTAATATACACATAAAGTACCTCCACAGTAAACATTTAATTGAAGAAGCAGCACCAGATTAAGTCCTTGCCAACTTTCTGAGTTCCCTTCTTTGCCAGCTGTCCTGGTTTAAATTTACTTTGGCATTATTTTGCCTACAGCTTTCCTTTATTTTTAAATGCTGTCATTTACAGGACTTGAAAATACACAGAAAAATATTAAATAAATAATATTACTGGTGATGGTTTCTCATCACGGAAGAGATAAAAACCATTAGGAAGTAAAAGCAGCAACTGCATGAGTTACAGAGATAAGCAATTTGGTATGCTTTCAAAAACAAAACTGACAAAAAAACCCCCACATAGGCACAGTAACTTTCTAAAGGATGAGGTAAAAACTTAGAAGACAAATAGTAATTTTTTGTAAAGAATGTAATGTCAGTGTTAGAACTAAAAGGTTCACATGACAGGCAATTATTTTCCTGTATAGCAAGTAAGTATGTTTTCAGAAAGACAAATGAACATTTTGTCAAAGAAATGAAATACATTTTCACTACTTTTTTTCTTTCCTTTTTTTTTTTTTTTAAACCTAGTCTAGAATCTACCTATCCTGCTGTTAGCATTGAATACAGAACACAAAAAATCTAGAAACAAAAATGTCTTGGAGATGACAGAAATGCTACCTCATCAGAAGAAAGCAAAAAGAGACTTCATAATTCAGTTTTGATTCCCAAAGTGTGTGCATTCCCTCACACCTCTGTACTTGTAACATAATACTCTACATGATCAAAAATTTTGCTGGTAAGATTCACATCTCTTAGTCACTATTGCCTCACAGACCTGTATCCCCTACATTGGTCCCAGATTCCTTTGTTAAATAAGTCTCTGGTACTTGACTAGTAATGGTTAAAATGAGATGTAAGGAGGAAGTAACACTGCAAAGACAGTGCACACATAATAGCAAGTTCACCTTTCATATTCTACAGTCAATTCATTGCTCTCTTCTACTTATTGTCTATGTAATGTCTAAGTAGTGCTGATCTTCTGATCAGCATTTGAGACCATTTGACAGGTATAAAACTTTATCATATGTAAGGTATGAATATATAATTCCAGCAGAAGTCACCTCTTATTTTGAACACAGACACTGAGGTGTAATCCACACATAAGGACAACATCATCCAATTCTTAATTAAATACCTCTTGGTATTTCTAGTACAGTGCGAATCTTTATGACTGAAGTGGATCTGGACTGACTGTTAAGCGTGAGAGTTTATAACTGGTTTCAGCCATAAAAGATTATATTATCATCCTGCAAATATCAAATTATTGTGGTTGTTTGCTTCTTCAGTGTTGCCCAGAATTATGATCTGTGAAGTCTTCTACCCTCATCTCAAGGGCAAAGGAAAGACAGGGTCATAAGACAAAAAATAATTTGTGGTTCCTGAGAAACAGATGACTACAATTTAGGCTTGTGTGGATCACGACTACATGAAATAAATTTGTGGTTTCAATTTAGCCCAAAGTAGATGTGATTTATCTATTAAAAACACAAGTAAAGTACTTACTGGTAACTAAGGTCAAAAAGATCAAAGAATCAAACCACTACCTGACCAACAGTGACTGACTCTTTGCACTGCTGTTCATTGCACTGCACCTGTTCTGAGGATACACTTTGAAAAAAGTGGAGGATAAGGGTTTATGTATCATCTCTCATGACTGTGAAACACTTCAGGTGAAACTACAGAAAGGTCAATTGTATAAGCACACAGCAACACCCAGGGGAGAGGCTGGTTTAATAGCAGCAACAGTAAGTTAGCAAACTCTATGCAATGGGAAAAAAAGAGCACACTTTTTGTACTCTCCAGAGATTTCTAAATGCTAAGTGACACTATGCTAAAAACAAAAACAAACAAACAAAAAAAAACCAAACAAAAAACACCATAGAAACCAAAAAAAACTTCACAACAAACAAAAAAACCAAGTGGAATAGAATCTCTCTTTAAAAGCAATTAATAAATTCCTCCTTCATTTTCTCTTTCTCTCAGAGAACATAGTATGTTGCAAAGAGCGATCCTTTATACCTCAGAAGACGATGCTAGTATGGTGGGAAGATTCTTAGTCATTAAAAGCTACATTTTACTAAAATCACAAAAGTAGGTATGATTCAACTTTGAAATTGGCATTATGGTTACTCATTCCCCCCCCCCCCCCCCTTTTAATGCTTTGACTCCAATCCCATGAATTCTATAAGCTCAAATCCATTCTGGGAATAAATACATAGAGAGAGATTTTCTAGTAAAGATTTGCACAGGTAGCATATCAATTCTGTGTTATGAAGAAGAGAGCAACAGCCCTCTCACTGAGGAGGAGGTGTACCAGTAAATACTGCTGCCATTCAAAAGAAAAAAGTGTAAATTTCTGACTCTAGTCAGAAGAAAATTACAAGGAGATTAATGTGATCAGTTTATTTTTCTCTTTATAAAGAATGGTAATAAAGTAATCCTTATGAAGACCATCGGGATATCAAAGAAACAAAGCAATACTTGAAAGAAACTTCAGAAGCTACCCTGATTACGATGCCTAGGATATGATTGACTGAGCCCACTGTTAGTAGCTTTCCCTTTCACAAACTGAAAAAAAATAGTTGTCAAGATTTACATAAAGAACCTACATTGTTACAGACATTTCTATTCAATTATTCATATACCTTGTTTATAGTAAGTCTAATCTTATTTTCTCTTCTGAATACCACAGATTTTTTCCCAGTTCTTACACTGATGCTAATACTAGAGGGAGAGGAAGGGGTTGTATTGAGGTTTAACCCATTGCATATATAATAATACAACTAACACATTTGCTTACCTAATCGGTTAAGGGCTGATTCATACCCTTAGATATCTGATCTCTACTGATCCCACTGTCATCCATTATCTCCATATTAAGAAAAAAAGAAATGACACCTTCCCATTTGTGCTTCTTCATAGACATGACTTCACATTTTAAACAAACAATATAGTCTTCAATCTCTTCAATTTTTTTCTAATTCTACAAAGGCGAGGCCTAAAGTGAAAACAGAAGTCAATAGAAAAATGCTGTCTTTGCAGTAATTTGCATACCAAACACGTTCCACACACGTTAAACAAGAAGATGAAAAACACTTTTCAACAACATAATGTCAAACTGAACTCAAAGGTCTAAAATGTTGGCTTGTTATACCATCCCACACTAATCCTGTCATTGCCAGGGGTTGATTTGTATCAGTAAGTATAACAAAATAATGTAATTAGTAATTAGTAATGGTAATATTACCACAAATAGTATAAACAGCCCTGCTCTACTGCCTTTAAATTATTTTTGTAAGCATGTTAATAACATACCATCAAGCATCAATACAAATCCTTGACAGCTTCTTGAAAAAAGATTATGCATGTCTAAGCAATTTTCTCATACACAAGTTTTCTTTAGAAAACATGTTGTCACTATTGCATTAGCTCAAAAGGGGGTGTATGCATAAAAGAATCTCTGCTAAAGAAGTCTGACTGCCAGCCAGGAAAACATATGTTCAATAGTCTGTATTTACTGCTGGCTGGGTTAGGGTTATAGGTACCACAACATCAAATGAATTTCCTCTTTAAAAGATGTCTAGCAGTGCAGTGATTGCTTTTAGCTTTCAAAGTTGCAACCCTTTGAATGGCACAAAGCCTCATTTTGACAGTATTTCAACAGGGAATGTTGGACAGAAAACAGAGCCGATTAACAGATATATAGAGCAGACATCTTAGGTCTCATCCAAAGTGTCTCAAGTCCACTAGAATTTGGATGGTGTCCTAAACCAGTCACCTTCCTGAAACCATCAAGAAAAGAACTCATACATCACCCAAAAATCCCGCACCAAACCTAAACCCAAAATGAAATCTATGTCTTTTTGCTGAATATCCAACCGTTAATAACCAATTAACTAACCCTTAACACCAATTTAAGGGTGCCCAGCTCCCTACAGT
Organism: Oxyruncus cristatus; assembly: GCA_013399855.1. Classification (NCBI taxonomy): domain Eukaryota; kingdom Metazoa; phylum Chordata; class Aves; order Passeriformes; family Cotingidae; genus Oxyruncus; species Oxyruncus cristatus. The sequence continues at coordinate 1,326,704 of VXAY01001422.1, read as the reverse complement.
AAAATAGTGTGTGACTGGCAAAGGTAGAAACATGGTTCTCCAACTCAATTTTCCAACTTCTATTATGTTGATCTGCTCTCTGGAAGTGCCACTCCTTTTGCCCAGCACAGGTGTCTATTATTTTGCTATCAAAAAGTTCAGCAAGAAGAATCTTGTTATCATTGTTCAAAGAAATTTTCCATACCATCAGATGGTTAGTTGATTTGATTCACCTTCCAGTTTGTACAGAAGTATTTGCTTACTAAGATATTCAGAACGCCAACAGGTGTCCTTAATGCTATGATATGATACGTATGAGGTAAAAGTCTGTTTTGTTGGGTTAAATTATACAGAGATGGAAAACAGATTTTTCTCTAATCTTTTTTTATTTATTTCCAAAACAGCAGAAGTAATTTAACTTAATAATCTTCAAAATTTTCTGTCTATAGTCAATATCTTTCATGGAATATTTTAGTACAAATTTTCACAGTTTGATTACTGCAAGCAAAGATAAAGTGTGGCTTGGTTTGGGTTGTGTTTTCTTGGAGGGGAATGTCGGGTAGTTTTGATGGTTTCTGGGATTTCCTGTGAAAGCACACAATCATAACTATGGCTATTGATAGGAATTTACATTCACAGGTATACTCACAGTTTATTTAGAGGAAATTTATGTTACATAACTGTATTGAATATATTCTATGATGTTTCCACTTATCAATACCTTCACAAACATTTTACTGCAATCAAAATCATAAGTAACACAACCCATCTCTTCTGACTTGTAAGTTTTACGTCCTGCTTGGGAAAACAAGAAAATGGAAAAGATGAGTGAGCCATCCTAAACAGAATCCTTCCTTTGATCCTCAAATAAAGATGACTTGCCATTACAAAGATGGATCAGTCACCTGTTTCACTTCTGGGCCTGAACTGACATTCTACGTTGTTTTGATTTCACTGAAAATTTTTACGTTTTACGTGGCTGATGTTTAACAATTAGCAATACTATGCTGAAATAAGCAATAATTTTTATTCTTTAATTCAGAGTCATCATGAAGTCATCCCTCCTGTAGTGAGATACTTGACTTAGAGAAGAGGAAAAAGTCCTTCAAAATCCCCACCATTTAAGGATTGCTCAGACTGTGAAAATTAGAGATCTATTAAATCATTCATTTCTATGACAGCTGGCATAAAAATAAAGAGAAATACGGAGTATGAATCTTCTTTTCCCTATCTTTGCCTAAAACAATCATATAGAACTAGAATTGACTAGGATGATACATTTCAGTGACTTAGTTTCAGTTTAAGCAGCCAAGATGAGCCTCTTCATTAAACCTAGGCTACCGACAAAACATAAAAATAATTCACTCAATTAGTCTATCATATTAACAACTTTAAAAACCACCAGTTGTGCAAGTTTTATATTACACTGACATTCAGTGTCCTAGTGCAAATCCAATATTCCCCAATGTGATAGAGAAACCTCTGATGCAATATAGCAGCTGATAACATAGCAAGATATTTGAAGCTTTTAACTCTGAAATCCAACATAACTTTTTATGTATTTTCATAAAATTCAATATTATCTTAAGGAAATATTATCATATCAATGAATTTAGAATCCATTTTACCATGATAATTACTTGTGTCTGATTTTGCAAAAGTAAAGTGCAGGTAGTGCTATGATACAATTCCAATATTTGATTATACAAAATTTTCTAAATTGTGAATGTAGGAAAATAAAGTAATTCAAAAACCCCTCCAACTTAAAGTACTAATGGGCACTTTAATGCCAAAAGAAAAGAATTTCATGGAAGCTGAAAGAAACGGTGACAATCATGATAGAAGTTAAAGACAGAAGAGAAATGTATATATTAAATTTTTTAATTGCAAAGATTTTGTCTAGTATGTTTTAAAAAAAGAATTTGCTGCAGTAGTATTGCACAAAGTTCTTCAAATCAGTTATATGGATCCATCAATTAATTGTTTTTACTCCCCAAACAAACTCTAATTGCCAAGTATATAAAAAATCTTTTTTTCTCCACACAGTTTTTATTTGAATGGGTCATCACAGCAGGTCATCTTGTGTTCCCTCTCTTTATATACATATATTAGTTATTTTTATGTGGATAAATAGGGAGAAAAAATTAAATTCCTGTCCTACATTTGATTGGGGATTGGAGGAAAACCTCAGTAGTTGAAAACAAACAACTTGAAAATTTGAGGTAAAGTTCAACATTAAGTTGCCTGAGAATATAAATTCCTCTGTGAAGATTGAGTACTCAAGAGGAAAACGCTGTCACTTTCAAAATTTTCTAGTGTGGTTTTCAAGTTAGAATCCTTTATTTACTACTTCATCAGTAAATGACAACTTCTATAGTAAGTAGTATGGTCCTAATTACAACAGATTCAGTCAGACTTTTTCAGAATTGCAGAAACTGAGAGAACTGCCTAGCTTCCAGGTCCAGTGTTGTATACACTTCAGGTGTATATAGCATAACTAGGTGGCATGGCTAAGACAAGCCTATCTCATCATATTTCTGCCTGACAGACAGTAATTCCAGTATTTGAATGTGCCAGGTGACACATAGTAGGTTGTTGGATCAGATGACCTTTAGAGGCACAACCATATCAGTTCAGTTCAGGGACCTGGCTGGCTCAGTGTATTGTCTCCAGCCATCTCAACAACTTTTGTGAAATGACTCCAGTACAAACTCAAGAGCATCCAGTTATCTGGATCTACAATGGATTTATTCCTTCACAGGTCTAAAACTAATGTGTAATTTCCTGTGTGAATTATACAGAATTGGTCATTCCTCTAGAGAAAAAAA
>VXAY01001422.1:1313760-1323858 GCA_013399855.1 Oxyruncus cristatus | reverse complement strand
AAAAAAAAAAAAGAACAGGCAGTTCTTTATTTCAGATCCCAAACCAAAATTTACAACAAATAATTCATGCTGGTCCTAGAAAAAGCAAGAGATAAGCAAGCATCCCTCAAGCTTTCTTCCAGCTTCTGATTATTTGAAAATCAGCCTGACAGCTATTTAGAAAGCCACAATTTCATATCTATGCAGGATAATTTTTTAAACAACAGATAAAAGTGATCATACAAGTAAAAAGAAATTAGCTAAAGCTGAACTGTCCTATAGAGGCAACTGTGGGGCTTTATGGCATGTTTTTAATTTGTTTTTTTTTTCTAATTCTGTCTTTAATAAAGACTAGTACTTAGTGACTCAAACCACACATATTTTGGACCCTTCAGTATTACTTCTAAGTATCTAGTAACTGAAAAAAAAACCGAAACCAAAAAACCAAACCAAACCAAACACTAGTTTAAGAAGTCCAATTGATACAAATAGTAGCAACATATTTATTTAGTATTCTGTCCATACAGTGATAGTCTCACTATCACAGAGTTCAACAGAAGATGCTACAGAATGTCTTCAGCTCAAAACACTACATTTCCCACTGTGTCTCCCATGACAACCAGGCTTCTCTGAAAACAAACTGTACCACCCGAAGGCATCAAGAGTAGTAGAGAGAATTTGCATTTTTCCTTCTGTTGACTTCACCAGAAAAAAAATTGAGCTTCAGCACATTCAGAACTAAAAGCAAAATCTTAGTTTTCCCTTGAAAAATTCTACATACAAATGAATCAAGAATTGCATCAGCATACATTAATATATATAAAGAAAAACAAACCAGACTATCTAATTCACTTGTTCTCATAGAAATCTTGAGATATCACTAAAACTGAAAATGCAAGTAACAGGGCAAGGGTATATATCAACAGAATTAAGCAGTTGCCATTTGTTGAACTCCAGATTTTAGCAAATACTCAGAAATCCCAACCGAACCTTTTTAGAGTAATTTTTTAATTCTGTAAACTTTCATCAAGGTTTACACAATCTCACACTGCACTGCCATCAGAAAGACATCTCCCACTTTCTTCTCTTTTGTTGGGCACATCCTTTGCTATGTCAGTACTTAAAGCACGTAGCTCACCAGTCATGTCAGTTCCTTGAACTGACTAAAAATTAGACCTGCCTCTCCAAATTATTATTTTTCCCAGAAGAGCTGAACAATCACTAGTGCTGACACAAGAGAGGTGGCAGGAACAGACAGCTGGAGGCAGGGAAAAGAGCACAACTTGCCTTTTTGGCAGTAGTGTGGTCAAAACTGATGCTGATAAATCAAAGACAAGGCTAGAATATTATATGACAGGAACTGTATCTCATTCCGTATTCTTCTCCTGAACTGGAAGAGCATGAGATGAACATGAATTCCCATTAGAACTAGCTTGATTACACAGTCAGCTAACACCAGTACTTTTTCACTATCTGGAACAATGATCTGATGATTTATGGTATTGGAAGCTAGGCGATCAGTCCACAAGGGGCACATTGAGTAGGATCTTGACTTTTTAAAACTTAGGAAAACAAGTTCTTTAAAAGAACAGGTAGCCACAGAACCAGAGGATTTGGTCAGGAGCATCTGCCAAAGCAGTCACTTTACAGTTTCCTTGGGATCCATTAAAGAAAAGGTTTGTCAGACATCTACCACAATAAACCCTATAAAAGATACCTATGTTGCACTCAAAGAAGGAAAGAAAGCCAAAACAAAGTGCTCATAGTAAACTATAACTGCTTGCTCTTCAGGTCTACCAGATGACTCCTAACATTACACTAATGGGAGAGAAATCACAAAAAAGACAATGAAAATATGTCTCTATAAAGACGTTATTTTAATTTAATTAATTCTAATCCTGATTTAAAACAAAACCAAAAATAAAAACAACAACAAAAAAAGAACCTTCATGTTTAAAAGTTAATGATTTTACCATCAGTGGTCCACCCCAGCAATTATTCAAAGTATATGTCTAGAAAATTAACTCAAACAGTGCAGGTTTAAACTGTTTGCCTTGAATATTTACTGAATAGTATCAAGCAACCACTTCTTCAAGTAAGTGACTGGGCTTGGAGAAATACTGCAGTCTTTCTTTCCAGAAAGAGCAACTTGCATCCAAACAATCTCAGAACTGAACTTTTAGAGTAAATACGTCTCTATAAATGTTATAAAAATTTCAGATTGCACTTGGAAAGAGCAGTCAAAACTTCTGACTTAGACTTTTTTTTTTTAATTAAAATTCAGATTGTACAATACTAGGGATTACTTAGGGGGAGGTCCAAAAACTGATTATTTTCCAGGTGTATTTCAATCCCATTGTTAGCCATTCTCCCTAATTCATGCCAGCCTTATTATCTATATATAGTTATTAAACTGATATCTTCATAAATGCTCTAATGAGAAACATTGATTATACCCTAGAAATGTTAATGTATACTCAATAATGAATGTATTTGAAAAGTAAAACCTTTAAATAATGTTTTCACATTTCCCGAAATCTGCACGGATCTTCTTTCCTCTCAACTATAACAAGCTTTCAACTTTTCCAAAAGCATCGGTGCAAATAACTTGTCAAAGAACAATCCCTGTTCCCTCAGAACAGGGATTAGAAGAGGAAAGCCGGAACACCAGCAGCCTGTGAAGTTAAATTCATTACCTACAAAATCTGTATGTCAGCAGTTATGCCTAAACATCATGTAAACCATGTATACGTTGCCATTACAAAAGTAAGTTTCCAACCACTGGAAAAGGCACTATTTTCAACCACTAAGAAAGGCAGTAGGGATGTAAATAGAGTCCCTATTTTGTTTTAAAATCCAACATACTGCTTATCTTGAGACATTTCACAGGGTCAAGGCCCTAAAGCATTCACTTCTTACTGAGGTTTGTTTTGTTGTGTGAGATCTGAGCTAAACTAATCACCATTTGATGAGCTGCACCAATCTGATCTTAGAACTTCTGCTGTACAAATGCCCAATTCCCTTGCTCTGATCCCTTCCCTTACTGAAACAGATCCAGTAATCTTTGTTGTACACTGAAACTAGCCTCAAAGGAGAAAGTCTTTTCCATGGCAGTTCTAGGGAGAATAACACCATTGTTAGACATTGCTAAGCCCTCAGATATTCAGTCTCTTCCAAGTCAGTGAATTTGAAAAAGTTTCTTGGAGCACAGGGTTCACTATTTGAAATTTTGCACTTGAATGTGTGCCAGCTCACCTTTCAGCCCCATTGGTTTCTAAGGGTGAAAACATTTGTATGGTATTTTTCCATTTTTCTGAACTGGGAAGGCCATTTCTCAGAGCCTAACAACATTGCCACATTGATAGAGCTGGAGGGGCTAGCATTCCTTTCAATTAAAATGCTGTGGTTTTCAAACTGAGTGAGAAATTTGATAATGTAGACAGCACATGTAAAGACTGTGGCTTGCAAATGACTGAGAACGTGCAATCCATCATCTAAAACAAAACCCATAAGAATTCTCCTAGCATGAACAATATCTTTCCCAGAACTATTAGGATTGGCATCCTGCACCATTTCACACTGCTACACTGAAAAAATATGAAAGTATTCCTGAACTATTCAGAGAATACAAATGCATTTGGTCTTTGATTAATTGCATTAAAACCACAAATGTGAAACCTTCACACAGAGAAATGGGTGAACAGGACACTTTTTTCCTCTTTTATTTTTGTCTTGTTATAAAAATGCCACTTTTAGGAAAGACGCCAGCAGTGCTGAAATACACTGAAAATGTCCAAGTGTCGGTCATAATGAAAGTTTTGCCATGACTATAAAGGATATTGAGGTTGGGAGTGGTGGTGAAGAAAGGACAAAACTGAGATTTTTCAAGGTGATTTTTTTTATTTATAGTACTATACTACTATACTACTACCACGTTTCTTCTAGTAGCTTTGTGTTTTAACCTTTCCCAAGACCTCAGTATAGCAATTCCCTTCTTGTTCCATTGAAATTAAACTATTTTTCAGTTTTTATCTTCATATTATGTTCTGTCTCTTCAGACATTTTGGAAATCTGCCTATTGCCCCTATGCCAGATGTGTAATCTTACTACCTCACCTTGCAAATCAATCCATTCTATTTTGCTAGCAGTGAGAACACAAACCCAGAGCAAGCAGCATCTAATCCAAAATCAGCACCTTGAGTTTGATCTTTTCACACTGGAATATTGAACTATAACAACTAAGAAAATTTAAGAAGATATTAGCATCTGTGAGCATTTAATTAAATTTGTATGAATGACATTCATCTGGTTTCTGGCCATACCTACATTCTCGGCCATCAGCAACTGGAGAAGCCCTGCAGGCTGTCTATCTTGAAAGTTAAAGAAAAGCAAACACCTAACATAGTCAAGATGGTAAAAGTCCTGACGGTAAAATTCCAGGGTGACAACAGACAACAGCCATGGTGGGGAGTGAGGAAGAAAGAAACACAAAAGAAGAGTAATAGAAAGAGAACCTACACATGAAGAAAGCACATAAACTACATTATTTTAATGAGAAAAGCTGGGCTGTAGAGTCAGTTTCTTGAATCCAGAAGATCAGCCACAATATCATTCAAGGTATCAGTTTTAGTGTGAAAATTAATTTCTAAGATATAGTAAGTCATGCTGGACCATATGATATGATCAACGTGATAACTCTGATGAAATGACTGGCTGCAAAAGACAGTGGATGTAACCTATCTTGACTTTAGCAAGCCTATAGATATTATATCAAATGCTTTCTTCATATGAAAGGTGAGGAGACATGGACTAGAAAAGAAATATTACTAGATAGGGTGAGGGTTGGTTGTATTGATGCGAAACCAAAGACTGGGCACCTGGCTAACAGCTGGTAACAAGCAGATTTTCCCAGTGGTTGATAAGTTATTCTAAATTGTTTAGTAACCTAATTTACACACTGGATGATGACACAAACTGCACTCTCAACAAGTTTGAAGCTGGCAGTAATGCTGGGTGAGTGCTTAACAAATGGAAGACATTCAATCCAGAAGAACCTGGATAAAACTGAGGAGTGGACCAACAGAAAACTTATGAGTCTCAATAAAGAGAAATGCAAAGTTCTAAGAAAGAGCCCCGTGCAGACTGAAAATAACAGCACTGGAAAAGGTGTTTGAAGTTTATGACTGAGGTGGAATGTGCATCTCATGGCAAATAAGGCAAGCTGCACACATTAGGAGCATGGTAGCTGCAAATTACTATGCCCTTTTAGTCAATACCATGGGGACTGCATCTGTAGCATGTTGAAAAACTCAGGAAATTGCAGCAGGTAGTGTAAAGACTTGTGTATTTGTATTACCATATAACCATTATTACTACATTTACATTTAAAAAGGTGATTATTCAGAAAGGATAAGAATAGGTAACTGATCTTCAGTCACTGCTTTATGACAGACAGGCAATAACCATACTTTAAGTCATGTTCCAGAACCAAGAAAAGTGCTTGTTATGTCTACATGGCATTTCTCAATATCTAACAACACTACTACTTTTCTGCAGTGCTGTATTAGAAACTGCAGAACGTGGATTCATAAGGATAGATGGTAACTGAAAATAACTCTTAGCCATACAGACAGGAGACTTGTAGCCATCTACCAGAATTTGCACCTCCACAGGTTTTTTGGTAGGGGGATATTGAAGGCCAGGGGGGGAAGAAGGGGAGCAGAACTATTAATAAATTAATGAAGACTGACAACTCTTTTAAGACTTAGAAAGTAAAAGTAGTTATTTTAATACAGAAATAAGTTTTGCAGAGAGAGAGAGAGGCCAATATTTTCCAGATTTTCAGGAAAAATATGGATGCTTGACAGCCTGCAAGATTATGCATTGGTTTGCCACCACCCATTGTATTTTATTTCCATAACTTCATATTTCTTTTCCACCTCTTAAAGCATTTTTATTGGAAGTGAACAAGAACAGCATCTGGAAAGTGGCAAAATAGCCTCATTTGTCTAGCGCTGAATCATTCCACTAAGTATTACCTTCTTATAACTCCTCAAATGACATTGGTGAGAAGCAATAAGGAAAATTATCAATTATATTTGCCAGGTAGCTTTAAATATTTTAAAATGGCATATGGAAGATTACATCACTACAAAGCAATACAAATAGGGGAAACTGAAATTTTCCTCAAAAATCTAATTCTAATTGTTTATTTAAAATGCATAGTTATCAGAATGGCAATGTCAGTACCACAGAACGAAAGATGTTGGTAAGAAAACAGAAGGGAACATAATCATGAGATTATACGAAATTGTCGATGTATTTAGGTGCCTTGGTTTGAAGACCATTCACCACAAATAAAACAAACAAGTTTGAGACTAAAGGCACAGCAGAGGCATGTGGAAATTATAAAGATGGTTTATATTGCCCAGCATCAGGAGGTGTACAATCCATGATGGGCATGAGATGATTTCTCAGGGAGTTTTGCCATACCGGAGCAGAATTCTTCCATGTTCACTTGAAGAGCTGAGAATGGGACAAATAGCACAGCTGCCTATAAAAAAATTTTGCTCTCTGAAAGTCACAGAGGAGCATCATTTACAACAGCAATAGACCTGGAATATTTGTAGGAATTGTGAAACTACTGAACTGTCATGCTGTCATGCAACAGATTTAATTTGCCTTCGTGAAAATTACAGAAATAACAGGAAGGAGAAATGAGTGCTAGGCCAATGTATTAATAAAACAAACCAAAAAAAGAAGTGACAATGGGAGGGTTTAGGAAGAGGTTGAATGAATAATGATCATGCTAGCCTAAGGAAAACAGTGTTTTCACACCTCAGCATGTAGTTTATTTTTTAAAATATCCTTGAACCAAACAATTGCTTTCAGTTTCTTAAGAATTTTATCATTATTACATGTAAAATATGCTTTATTTTTTATTATTGCTTTCAATATTTCTAAGGGTAGCTTTATATATGTCAAGCATTTAATACCAGTTGGTGAACAAACAAGTTTTCATCCATATCTTAATTGAAAAAGATTTCAGTAAAATCAGAGGACATACAAGATAAAGATCTTATCTGACTCTGAAACAAGAAATAACAAATAAACTATTAAATATGGTTACACATTTTTTCATGTTGACCTTGCCACTCTAAATTTCGTCATCTTCTATTAGACTCAAATTTTCATCTACTTTTTCATGAGGTTTTCTTGTATTTGGTTCTAATGGAAGGAGCTTTTCCTTTTGATCCTTGGAAGAGTAGGCAAAACACACAGTTCTAATATTTATTAATATGCCATAGGTGAAAGGAAAAACCAAAACATTTTTATGAAACAACCAGTCTTTTAAATTTTGCTGCCTCTTTTCTTCAGGTGGTCTGGCCATGAAGGTTAAATGTGTTAGTGAGCTAGGACACTGAGGGATAGTATTTCTGAGCAACCTGATTGCTGTTGCTCTTAAATTTATTGATTGAAAGGAAGGCAGGCTAGCAGAAAGACAAAAACCCCAAACAAACAAAAAATCAAACCAAACAAACAAAAAAAAACAAAACAAAAAATGGTTGGGGGAGATTTGGCAGGCTATGAGATTGAGATTACCATTTGCAGAAGTACTCAAACAGCTATAACTGAAGTTCTAGCTGCATATCTATCTTCTGCATAAACACTCTTAGTGTTTACTTTGAGTTCTCAAATTAAAAGGTTAGAATGAACTGCAGAATGTCATACCCTTATTTTCTACTCGAGGACATGACAAAACTTCTTTCAATGGTTTTATTAACTGATATTTATCGACTCTGCCCTTAATAAACATCCAGTGATGACAAGTCTCCATGTAATCTATTTTCGGATGATGATGCTTTACAACTATCATAGGAAAAAAGCCCTTTTAATCAGAGTTTTCAGTGTTGCAGTTTAAGCTAAATCCTTCTTGTTGTATGTACTATGGACATACAGAGAACAGATGATTCCTTCCCTATTGACAGTATCCTTTTACATGCTAAACCTCCTGCAAAGGGACAAATGTAATGCAGCCACATAGGGACCAAGCCAGTGTCTGATAAATTCAGTGCCTAGACACTGCTCTAATCATTTATTATATGTTGTGCCAAATGTCCCATAGAGCCATTGCTGTATTTTTCCCAGCAGGAGAGGAAGAAGGAGAAAAACCTTTATTGTTATCTTTACTTGTGTGAAACACTCGGATACCACAGTGATGAAAACCGTATTAGGAGTTACCTAGGCTCTCTACTTTCTTTCAAGAATAATTTACCCACTTCCAAGAATTGCAGTGGCAGCCACTATTTCCTGAAGTCTTCCCAAAGCAATCTGTAGAAATGTCACCTACATTAGGCTTTGAAATATGCACAGAATGAGCTGTCAAAAAATCTAGTCAAAATGCTATACTATATAACAAAACCTAAAAAAAAATAAAAATAATAAAAATGCTAATTAAAAAAAAATATGAGTATTCTACCTGAGTATTGACAAAGAAATTATTTCCATTCATTTTTTTTTTTTAGCTTTTGAGTCCAAGCAATGGTTACATTAATAGGGTACAAGTACCTATGAGAAAAAAATCTATCCTAGTAACGTTTCCAGGCCTGTTGTAACAATTTGTTTTTCTCAAACCACAGGGTAGGGGCTTTTAAACAACATGCAGGTATGCCCACTTATTTTCCAATTTCCACTGCTATCAACCCCTACTCCTTCATATGCAAACAGGTTCTGTTTTTAACAGAAAGAATAGGAAACAGAAATACTAGATAGATTTCCTTATAAAGGATGAGAAGGAGAAAAAGGAGAAGCTGTTCACAGTTGTTAAAAAGTTGTTAAAAAGTTCTTTAGGATCTTGAAGCATTCTTACTACTTTCTGTTTTCAGGTTTTCCTGACTTACATCATGATATTAGACACAATGGCTTTAGTTGTCAACACATTTGTGAGTGTGATCTTCTTCCTCAGCAGACCACTCTGTCAGTATTTAATACCAGACAAAATTTAAAATGTACTTGTTTAAAACCACATTTACAGTGATGAACCATACTATAGCACTATGTAAGAGCATAATTCATTATTAATACAGTAAGGATTTCCCTCAGCTCTCTAGAGTCTTCGTTTTTGAAACTAATTAGCCTCTAACCAGCCCCACATTTGTTATGCCTTGAGAGTCCTCAAATATGCACCTTTCTGTCATCAAAGATGCTACTACAGTTACCCAGAGTAGTGCTCAGAAAGACCATACTAAATAAAACTTAGCACCTGCTCCCTTATATGTTCCCTTTTTTTCTGTCACTGATTAATAGGATATCACCTAGTAGTGCAGTAGGTAAAGTTTTCTCCTGGTCCAGATCCTAAGGAACTTCTGGTTTTTGGCCATTTCACAGTTGCAGCCAGTGGAAATTGGTGACGTTTTATTGACTATATTATTAGAAATATAAAACCTACAACCTTTTCTTTTAGACTTACACCTCCTATTTCTATACAAGTATTCTGTAAAGACAAAATGTCCTGGAATGAGGTCTTCAACTGAATATATTTTTCCCCTGGATTACGTTTTAGTTTTAGGATGAAATCTGGAGACTATCACAAAACCTAATGAGGTTCGTCTATCACTACCCTTGCTCATGCTGTAACTTTATTTCCCCATTTTCAGTAAGTAGAGGTAGTAGTCTGAAGGATAATTACTGGACTAGCTAAATTGTAGAATTTTTTTTTTAGTTATTGATTTTTTAAAAATTTGTTTTCAGAACAGACAGGTACAAGTTGTATTTGCAGAGCAAAACCGAATGGGGCAAGGGGAGAGAGGGGTGAAGAAAGAAGGGGGGGGAAATGCTATCCAGCCATGAAGATGCTGTTGATAAAATTTATTGCTAAAAATTTAATATGTTTAGGGCCATGATGAAATGCTTATCATCAGCTTGCATTGCCCGTAGTTCTTGCTGATTCCAGCCCGCTCAGCGTATCCTGGTAATGAAATGAAATGGCATGGGCCCAGTGCCTGAAAAATAAAATTCATTTCATTACAGTTTGAGAGGCTTTCTTTTTATTTCTTAAAAGCTAGACTTAGGAATATACAGACCCTTATGGGATTCTATTTTTAAATCTTTTTTTTTTTT
>VXAY01001422.1:1277498-1312234 GCA_013399855.1 Oxyruncus cristatus | reverse complement strand
AAACCCAACCAACCAACCAACCAAAACAACAACAACAACAACAACAACAACAACAACAACAACAACAACAACAACAACACAAAAACACCACAACTTCCTTGGGAAAGCTGAAGTTCATGAAAACCATTTATTGGCTCTCTGGTATTGACAGGTAAAATATCTTGCGCACAAAACATCTACTGGATAGAAAGTTACAATCTTGCTTTCTACACTTGTATATAGTTACTCATATTAATAGAGTATTGCATCTAGTAAGTACAATTCATACTTAATGGCTTACAACCTAAACATTTTTCCTACTTTTTTTTTCCCAGACTAATCTATAAACCCACTTTTCTGTCATTTTCCCTTGTCAGACCATTCTAAGGGCCCTCATTAGGGCAAATGAGGATGTGAGTTGGCAGCAAATCCACACAGTACCAATTTGGCAATACCTGAATGAAAAGTTCAGCTAAATTTGTTGAGTGAGAAAAACTTAACACTTTCAAAACAGAATTACATTCAGTGAGGTGCTGAAGATTTTAATTGTTCTACAGGACTGGGTTACTAACCTCATGAAAAGCCCCAGAAACAATTAACTTTCTGATTTATATTCTTGATATGTACCTGCTGCCCTTTGATAGCACATTCCTTGTTGATAAACTTAAGTATTTTGAAACAGTAAAAGACTGCTTTCTCCTATCATTTGCTAGGACCTTACAGGGCTTGTCACTTAATCCTTTCTAAAGTGGATTATATTTCTATAAATTATTCCAACTCTTCACAAGGTAATATTTTTTTATTTACTATTCTGCCACTCTAGAACATCAGACAAATACTGGACTATGGCTGCTACAAGGAAAATCTGGGCATTTTACCAGTAAATCTGACCAACTTCAATATCATTAGAATGATGATGACACTTAACTGCCTGCTTCCCCAAACACATGCCACCTCCTCTCAATTAGCCTTTGGGTTACTACCACTGCTACTGAGTTTAATGAACCAAAATACCTTTTCCTACATTGCAAAGTGTAGCCTGTCATTAGAAAAAAATGCAGTCTCCAAATTTGTTTGCAATAGCCCACTTCTCACCAGAACAAGAAAAGGAATTGGAATGGAAATAGTTTCCTAAACTCTGGCAGTGAGATTAGAAAATTGGTGTTATGGGCTGTGTGCATTTCAATGCAATGGCAATTAGGGAGAACAAGCATTATTAACCTCTGACATGCATTTGGCAAGTCGTATTTCATCAGGAAGGTGACTAGTTGGCTTTTGGTTTTTTGGGTTTGTTTGTTTGTTGTTTTTTTTTTTTTTTTTCTTTTTAGTTGAGCTGGAAAACCAGTCACTTGGCTGGCTGAAATACGCAATAGCAATCATTGTCACTAGGGGCTTAACACTGGGCAAATATGGATAGTCACGGTGATAAGGGTCAAAAGAACTAGAGAAAAATGGAATGGGAGGAATCAGTAAAGAAAATGTCAATCTGCATTCTGAAGGAGACAGAAAGAATGAATGATGTGACAAAAGATCTTCCTCCTAATGTCGTTTTCTACTAAGACTAGACACATATTGGTGGGGGCAAGAAAATGCACTCTTTTCCCATACTGTACTCAATCCATAGATACATAACAGATACAAAAAGACTTCTGGCTTCAAATTTTTTATTAAAAAAATAAAAGCATATAAAATATGTAAAAATAGCTCTTAAAAATCTGCTGAAATTGTATCTACAGCCAGACCATAACTGCATTTATTAATGTATCAAACAATTATGATTAATAATAACCTTCTCATGACTGAGTTAACGTGCTGCAGATTTCAGAGTGAATCGAGTCAATCCAGGTTAAGTGATTCACTCTGCTGATTATTTTCCCTCAACATAAATTTGACGAGGTATGTTGCCTCTGGAATCTGTTATCAATAACTGCTACAAACTTCATCCACAGTAGAGGGCTCAGAGTCATAAAGTATTGCAGTACTGTACAAAAAGAAGTACTGTAAACATTGCAGTGAGGTTTATTGAAGAAGTTTGATCACCATGACAGTAAACTCCTCTAACCACAGCCAGTACCATGAAAGGTAGTTACAGAATTTATTGACTCCTGTTCAACCCAAATACGTATCTACCCTCACTCTTCATTTTTATTTTTCTTCGTCACTCAGAAGAACATAATTTTTTTGTTTATCATAAACCTTCTGTCTGTTCTATCCTCTAAGTCATTTATCACACACCTCAAGGTCACAGGGGAGTCTCAGTGGGAAAGAATGTGTGTTGATTGATTGGTACAATGATGCTTATGTCTACCAGGGCTGGTAAATGAGCTTCTCTTCCCTCTTCCCATGCTTTCTTGCCTCCAAGCAATGATGTGATTGAACGGATGGGGGGGTTGAAGGAAAAGGGAGGGAACACCTTAAAGGAAAAAAAATAAAATCTCACATGTGAATCCAATTAAGAAGGTTCATAAAGCAGCATTAGCCTGGTGTTCAACCTATCTTGTATCACTAATACCTGACCATTTTCTGGCTAACAAAAAGATCGTATTTTCCCTAGCGGGGAAAAAAAAAAAGATACAGTAAGTTTGAGAGGAGTGAGAGAATAAAAGAAACAAAGAGACAACGTGCACAGGAGCAAGAAAGAGAATCAGAGTGCAAGAGCGGAAGTGAGAAAGGGAGTGAGTGTAAGAGAAATCATGCAATCAAAGGAAAGCGAGGGAGCCTCTGAGAGAGCAAGACAGTGAGCATGTAAGGATAAGCCAGCAAGAACTTAGTAACAGCACATGCAAGAGAGCATGTGAGACAGAGCACACCTGAATGTGAGAGGCAGTGAGCATGCATGTGAGAGACTGCAACATTGCACACAACAGGTGTGACAGGAAGAGGACAGGAGAACATGTCAAAGAAAGTGAGACTGAGAGCAAGGCAGAGCACAGGGAAGACAAGAGAAAAAGAAAGAGAAGAAACCAAACATAAAAACTTTCTTCTTGAAAAAAAAAACAAACAACAAGACATAGAAACTTTCCTCTGTTGCTAATACTTATATTATTCAGGAAAAAAAAGCACACAATTTAATGCACCTGTAAACTGTGTTCCTAATATATTTCTATTCATTAAATTGAAAATACATATACATATGATTCTAAAATGCACATTCACTATATCTGATATATTAGATGAAAAGCTGTGCTTCTCTGAACAACTCCTTCCTATTGATCTCTTAGAAACTCATAAACACATAAAGATGCCTTCAAACAGATTGTATCTGCAGCATCCAGAGACACCATTTTAATTTCAGAGAGAGAAGAAATCTGAAAGATTATGACTGCAGAAGGCATCAGTGGCTTGTGGATTATCATAATATCACCAGTAAAAAGTTCACAGATTAAAACAAAAATCACTACCATAAAAATGCTAAATAAAAATCATATTTCCTACTGATATATTTCTTCTTCATAAGTATGTCTAAAAGCCAGTATCTAGAGGAGCGTTCTGCTGCCTTTTAGTCAAAACAGCAGTAAAGAAACAACAGAAACTGGTGGTGAAAACAGAATGAAAGAAACTGTCATTCTTCTTTCACCTCACTGATTTGTTATTTTTAACCTTGTGTAACAAGGTTAAAAATTTCCACCCTTTCTCCTCTTTTTGTTACTCAGCTCATAATCTCATCAGCAGGACTATTAAACACATTAATTCTTAAAGGCCTTTCTAAGTCACCACTTCATAACTGTCATGTTGTGCCCATCTTCTGGGCACAACTCGGTCTAAACCTTAGCTTGGGAGACTTTTGAGTTCATTAAAATCCCCAAGTCTTTTCAGTATCAAATATATTGGCAGTTCACAAGGTACATGAAGGTATACCTCTCAAGAACCTACAAATACTGTCTTTGCTTCTGCATAACCTTAATAAAAGTGATATGATTATCTCCTGAATTACACATTTAAAAAAAAAATTATGAAAAAATTAAAAAACTATAACAATAAGGAAAGAAACAGTGGACAAAACATGTAATTCATTTCACATTTGTCATGAGACTTGCATAAAATCTGAGACCTCAGGTTACGTAAGCGTATCAAATATTTACGAAGAGCATCTAAAGTTTTCAGTATAATAATTGGGAGTACCTCACAACTCAGGACTGAAAATAAACAGAATGTCACATAAGGAATTGCATGCTGTAAGTATGGTACAGGATACATTGTATACACACAAATAAAAGTTACAGGAGCAGTTCCACTATAAAGTAGAGCAAGTATTGATTGAGAACTTCCCTTATGTTTAAGTTAATCTTTTGCAATTGTTCTGGATTTTTTTTATATACGTCTAAATTATTAAAATCATCTTTCATATCTGTTATTTTTGGGCAATCTGAGATCCTTTCTTCAGTGCAGGATAAGAGGTAATAAGAAGCACAGTACTAAATCTAAAAAAAAAATAAAGCATTGGCAAGGTGCGTAAGCATATGTGTGGTTTCTTTGCTAATACAATAGAAACATCTGCTTTGCAACACTTTTGACTACTGACTGCAGCGTACTGTTAGCTACTTTGTCTATATGTCAGTAGAAAAAAGAGAAGTTGCATGTAGTAAAACCCACAAGTAATCAGCAATAAAAAGTGAAAACGTTAAAAAAATTAATTTGCAGGAGCATCCCAAATCTCAATGCTATCACAAACTAACCCACTCAGTTGTAAAATTATATCGAAAGCTTTTTACAAGCAACCTTTCCTAGGCAATCTATCACTCCCTACCTTTGCCTAGGACAGATATATTGTGAGCAAAATATTTATCTTAATCTTTCTGCTTCTATAGAACAGAGGAAAATCAATTAATGCTGTAATAACTTTTTTAATGCTCAACATTAAAGAAAGTGTTTAGACTAAATTCTGGGAAGGGAATGTTGCTGTTATCCTTATTTCACTTATTTATTCTGAATTGGTTTTTTACCTTCTAAATGACATCAACTTTTTGAAAAATTGCAAACCTACCTTAACCTTGAAAATAATTTTGCATTCTATTGGCCCTCTAAAGCTGTATTATAAAATGCTTAGTAAGTTTAAAACTTACAGTTCATCATAACAAAAGGTCCAAAATCGAGTCTCACTCAGTCCCTTAAAAAACAAACCACTGGAAAACAAAAACTAATGGGAACTAACAAAAGTACAGTGGTGAAAATGCCACTGTTTCAACTGAATCTTCTACATCCTCAGCTCCAGTACCTTTACTTCTGTACTGTGTAGTTCACATTTAACTGAGTTAGACATGTCTTCCAAAGCAGCCTATAGAGAACATGTTCATAATCTTAAATAAGAAAACAACATTTTACTACTCAAGAATTTCTGCATCAGCAAAGGTATTCACTTTGAAATACAGCAGGAGCACTTTCTCAAATTCTCTCATTCCCTACCTAAAATTATTCAGAACAAACAGCAAGCACTTTTTCTCAACTCCTTCCCTCAGCCCGTCTCCAAAGCCATCAGATCTATGGCACGTCAATAAATTATTCAGGCCCATGTTGCTCCTCCACTTGCTCAGTTGTGGGACTTTCTTGACCATACCTCATTATTATCCATGGACATGCACAAAACCTACAGAAAGTCGCAATGGCTTGTTAAATCCCTCAGCCTGCACTAATCTCAAGAACACATAGCTCCAGTTGCCTCACAGAACCCTCACATGGCAGTACTGTTCCCTTCTTCTTGTTTCATGCCTAAACTATGTTCCCATTTTATAAACTTCGATCTCCATCTTCTCTCTTCTCCATTTCAGTTGTTTATTAAAGCTCCAGATGGCTGCAGTGCAAGATACCAGAGCTGTCGCTCGTTCTAAATCCTCCTCCTCCACCTCCTATCCTCCCCCTCTGTGCTCAGTTCGCTCCACACACAGCTGCATCACAGCTGTCAGAGTGAATGGCAAAGATGTCCTTTTCCGATAAGACTGTGCCTGTGGCACACAGAGTTCCTTCTAACAGCTAATTAGCAGGAGAGAGGCCGCGGCAAGGTTTGGTGCCATCCGTCAAACCTGCTGCCAATGTCAACACCATCAGCTGAGCTGTCACGTTTGGCTCCTCATTTAGGGAGACTGGCAAAGCCTCTAAGGAAAGATGGTGGTGTATGGGTAGTAGAAAGTGGAGGGTCAGGCTTTGTCAGTGTTCAGTAAGAATTGTTTCATACCTGCTGAAACCCTTTCTATGCATATTTTTTGGCTCTTCCAGCTACTAACAACTCACAACTCTGACATCAAAAACAAGACACAAAATGCAAAAGCGGGACAGACTCATTCTGTGTTGTTATTGTAGAAATAGAGGCTAATACACTGGTAATTGGCATGGTATTTGCGATCACAGGTTTTGGAAATTTTTCTCTAAAAGTATTCATCTCTCCAAAAATGTTATTTCTAATAAGCAACAATCAAAAGCATAGAATTTATGGTGGGATTTGGTTGTTTTGTTCTTTTTCTAAACTTCCATAGCAAGGCTTGTTCCACCTACATTGAACACTACAGGCACGTGTAATTACCTGAAGCTAAACTTCAGTCAAAATGACAACCTTTGGACTTCAGGAGCATTTTTTTCAAGAAGATGAAAATGCAGAAGGGAATAAGAAAGGAAAGTAAGTCTCTGATTAGGTCACTATAGAGTAAAAGGTTCTGGGATGCCTGTGGGGAGCTGCCGTACTCAATTTCAATAGTTTTTAGACATCTGAACTGTCAGACTTAAAGCACAATAGTTAGCTATGGCCCGTAGTGTGGGCATGATGCTGTACAATTAGGAAGATGCACTCTGAGCCCAGCCATTATGCCAAATTTTAAAATGTTATTACTGTAAAATAATTTCAGATGGAAGAGAACCGGGGTAATCATCTAGTCTAACTGCTCAAAGCAGAAGCTAACTTCAGGGCACAAGCAGGTTGCTCAGGGCTTTGTCTAGTCTTTCCATTTCCATGGATGAAGAGTCTCCATTGCCAGTGTTAGCTTCATGCAGCTGAGTACAAAATGGCTCTTCTCTCAAATCACAACTGGGAAAAGTTGCTGGAGTCATGCAGAGTTTTTTCAAACCCTCGCTACCTGTGAAGCCTTTGAACCTCACAAAGCACAGGCATGCTGTTGCCCAAGTTCATGTAAGAAAGGGACATCTTTATCATAGACTTCTGAAGAGTATCATAAGGCTGTGTGTTTTCAATGCAGTATTTATTGAAAAAAAAAATAATCCAGAGTATAAAAAGGACCAAACTCCTACTTCAGTAGACCAAATAACCTGCTCCAAAGAGGTCTGCTCATTGCAGTAAATTTTTCAACTCTTTTCCCCTATTTGCTTCATAATTGCATTTTTATTTCAGAGTAAATAATTGAAAGGGGCAAATATCAGGTTTAGAATTAGTGGCTATGGAACCCAATTGTTGTGATTAATTAGCTTCCAATGTATTTCTCTCCTTTGTTTTTATTACCCACTTTTAATTTGATAGTGTTACATGAAGAAAGAGCAACTACCTTTATTTTCACTCGAATGATTTGCTCTTCATAGTTTAAAATTAGCTCCTTAAGTGGTAATATACAATGTATGGCACAAGCACACAACTTTTAGCAAAGAAAAATTGGACTAAGTTGAACAGGAAAAAAATCAGAACAGAATTATTAGAAGAAAATGGGGTTTATATTAAAAGATATGGATGCAGAATTATTACCAATTAAAATTAGTTTCTTTTTATATGACTAACTGATCACTAACAAAATTAACCTCACCTTATAGAGTATTTTTGTGATGCCATGCTTAAATTAAAAAGGAAAAGAAAAAGTAGGCTACCTTTTCTCATTTCCCTTGCTTGAGTCTTCTACTTGGCAGTGTATATAGGCTGTTTTTGTGTGGTGGGATTTCTTATGTATTTTAAATAAGAAGAAATAGCTACTTGAATAGAATCAATTAAATTTTACACAAATTACTGAGAACTAATTGGAATGGGTTTCTCATTCAGTTTCACAAAGGCACAGGCATATGCCCAATTTCCTCAAAATCTGAGTTACATTTCTAGGTAATCTATGGAAAAAGTATTTCTTTCTTTCAATCAAAATGTTATGCCTGGTTTTCATTTAAACTTTTTTTTAAGCTCCTTATTTTCAAACATGTCTCCTAGACATCTGCACCCAGGAATTTCATGCTTACCCTTTCTGCCAAATTTACGAAGGTAAAGATTGAAATTCACACTCATTAAAATCTCTTTCCATCAATCCTTCAAACTTGGAGACCTTTGATTTCTATCTGACATTGATTTTTGGATTTCATACCTACAAGGAAGAAGTCTTAACAGAGACACTCATACAGTGCATACTGTATGACTTGGTAAAACTGCTTCAGCCGAAGCATCAAACATACTGACAGGGAACAGCTACTTGCCTTGAAACACAGCCTAATGTGACTTCCAGAGGGATTATAATTAACATCACAGCTTTTGGGGCAAGTTGTGTATTTTACCCGATACAGTTTTTCACACTTTGAGTTCAAAATCTTTGCCTAAAATGGACACTCTAAAATTATTCTGTATTTTGTCTTCTATTTCAAATAACCTACTTTTAAAAGATTTGTAAAACAACTTATGGTCAACTATATACACTGTTCAGTAGTTGCTTCACAAAAGTACCTCAGAAAACATATTAAGTGCATGCATTTTACCTCCCAGATAAAAATTAACAATTCAGATCTACAGAAATGGCAGAGAAACACCAACTACTTTATTTCAGCTGTCAGCTGAAGTCAGTGAACTGTAAAGTAAATTTTGGTAATGCACAGGGGAAAAAATAAAAAAAAAACAAAACCCAACAGTCTTTTTTCCACATATACAGCAGAATGAAAGTCCATCGAGGTCTACAGAATACAAAGATAAAATACAGCCCCTGATTCAGCAGGCACTTAGATCACAGATTACGAAAGTGACAAACGAACAGAGAAACAGAACCCATGCACAAATACAAATAAGTAATACATACGCAATATGTTTGTCCTAATCTGCCACATAATGGGGCAGGAACTCTTGGCCACAGTGTATTAGGACCAGTCTAATGTATGCTAAATAAGTAATTAAAAGAAATGGATATTGAGATTAATTAAACTATTTTAGTAAACTAAACTATTTATTTATTAAATTTTCACTCATTCATACTGCCAATGAAAAAGAATTATTGTGATGGGAAGAAGTAAATCATTTACTCATTATATTTCTGAAGTTCTCTTTATAAATTTGGCAGAATGAGGTAGCAGTTATGGAATAAGCACCACAACAGTGTATTTAAAACATCCTAAAATACAGAGATCATTGTGGCAACTGCCAGAGGACACAAGCTGAACTAGGAGACGATCACTACAAAACCAAAAATTGTTCTGACAAAAAAAAAGGGGAAAAGTTTTATGTATATTTAAGAATATTATGTCCTCTGTGAAAGGAAGGAGAGGGAAGTTTTAGAAATATCCATTAGAGGAAAAAAAAAAAAAGAATCCCACTTGAAGGGTGTGAGGGGAGTGGAATGGTATTTTTTCCTCCATTTTCCAGTCAGTTCTACTCGGCACTCAAATTCCAGTTGTTCCCAGATTTGAAGTGAACTACATTAAACTTCCTGAAAATAAACGCTATTCTATAAATCTGCAATAGTTTCTATTTTCAAATACTTGTTATTCACCCAATTACTACAGGGATGTAACCAACCCTTCAGTAAAAGTACATTCTTAGATAAAGAGGAGAGCACCTAACATTACAAAAAGATTTAAAGCCCTTCTGGAGTTCACAGTATGAATTCTGAACACCTGTGATTTTGGAATTTTAATTTTATGATCCCCACACTTTGTTTGATTCACCCAGTTATGCCGCATTATGACAAACATTTATATAAGTGCTTAACCTTACACAGAGCTCCCTCTCTGTTTGTAATGGTCTGATTTCAGTTCTTCTGAATTGTGTCTCCTATTTCTTTCAATCATAAGAAATTGATTTAACCCCCTTCAACCACAGAAGAAATTGTCACTCACAGAAAGATCCACTTTCAGTGTTGACACTGAGAAAAATTTGTGCTGGTCTCATGGAGCCACATGTATAGCTACCGAGGTCCAAACCTTTGAGAGAAACAAGATATGGCAAAATGTTCACCCCTAGCTGGAAGTATGCCACATATATCAATTTAGACACAGCCATTTACTTCCCTGTCAATAAAGCTAGGGTGATTTTTTTTTTTTTTTCCCAGAGGAAAACTCTAAGTTGTGTTTCTGTACAGCAAGTCAAGTTGATGGAATTCAAAAGGAATTCCTAACTCAGAGTGGTGAGAATTAATCATGATAAGAGACTCTTAGTTTATCTGCTTGAGATAAATAACAAAGTTTGTTTTATTACAAAATTTGTTCTGTTAAAGTTTTTACAAAAAAAAAGATCAATGCAATGCCTTCTTTAGAAATGAAAAAGAAAACCTTTTATGGAAGTAATTATTATGAAAGAAAACAACAATAATAACCATTCACACTTTATTCAGAGGCATGGTGTTTAATGATACATACTCAAGTGCAAACTAATGAGAAATTCAGTATTAAAAAAAAGTGAAATGTTTAATCTGTAATTATTTTTGCCTAGATACCCTACCAGTAAAAGGCAAATATCCTGTAACAGGTTTAGTTCTCAAGAAAAGATCAAAATTTATATTAAATAGAAGATCTGTGTAACTTTGAGCTGGGAAGAAAATTAACAAGGAAATATGTATTTTTACTGCTCATTATTACAAAACCTCACATTTTACTACAGGTAGGACAGATCCCTTCAGAAATATTTTTTTATCCCTTATTCACCATACAAGCAAGTATGTAAGAGAAGCAAATACTGCCATCTATTAAAATAGGATCTCTGTGCATATTTCCATGAATGGCAAGGCAGCAAAATCAGTTTGAAGGTTCTTAATTCACGCTTCAAGATATTACACTGTCTTTGTATGCTGTTCCTTACTGGTTTTTATTTGAGCATGCAGTAAAAGCTGTTGCCAAACAGAGTGAGCCAAGAAGAAGAACATTTATTGAGGTAATAAAAGAAGAAGATAAGAGAACTGCACTAACGTCTGGCTGTATAAAGGTGAAAAAAAATGCAAGAAAAGACTGAGTAGCAGAGAAATTTTCTCCAATTTTCAGGGAAAAATACATGGGCATGTATGTGTCATAAGCTATATTTCATAGACTGCACTTCAGGTTTGTGAGTACACAGAAACAAAGATTTAAACTTCTCTTGAAATTGTAAACCACCGAGCATTTAACAGTCACACTAATCAAACACAAAACACACACAAAAAGAAATCTTTTTTACCTTCTTATCAATTGCTGATATTTTATTTTAAGTTCTTAAGTTTCTCCCTTCCTGTCTTACAGAAACATACCTTCAGATCCTTAGAGGGGTCTGAAAAGATAGAGGAATCCAGAGAAATACAGATCATATTCTTATAAACAACTAGATGAGCCAAAGACACATTCAACTACATCCTTCCTGCTTTGCTTTTCTAGAGCAAAGCAACCCAAGCAACAAGCCCATCTCCAAAAGGGAGCAAGGGGGGGGAAGGGAGAGAACCAAACAGAACCAAACCCAACACTGAAAGGGAAATCTATACTTCATCTATATTTACAATTTATATTACCACTGTTCTGCCTACACTGCAGTCTCAGGTGCTTCTGGAATCAGACCCCAAATATAATCTTGGACAATCATGGCAGTGGAATGAGCTACGAAGAGCTGCCAGACCAGTCAACCCAAGCTCCCAAAGGATGACGGGTGAAAATATTTCAGCCCACACTGAACACAACATTGCCATAGTTAAATTGGCATCTACTTGATCAGTAATGTGTTTATATATGCTTCAGTCATATTGCCGGACTACAATGTAAAATCAACATGAGATATCGCTAGGGGTTTTTGGTCAGTTTTTTTTCTTTTTCCTGCAACATGGTGGGGGGGGAGGGCAGGGCGGGAAGAAGAAAGACTAGTCTATCTTGACTTTGTGACACTCATACTCCTGTTATTCAATAACAGGCAAGCCCAATTCTCAAACTAATCTATACTTTAGGAGCTTCTTGACTCCTACTCCATTTTTTTGCTGTCATTGCCAAAATCACCATGAAGATACGTATAGTCTTCACAGTTAAGCATTCCTAGACAATCCTAAACCCAGAGATAAACTATTTTTTGACATATATGGGTAGATCAACTCTAACATCTCGAGTCAGTCCAGTGGAGTAAGAAGATACTTTGCAACTTCCATGTTTGTGCTGGAATTTTACATCTCCATGTTTCTAGCCTTTTGTGTTTGAATGTCTTTTGAGGACCAGGAGAGCCGCATAAGGGACAATGTGGTAACTCAAGGCTTTGAGCATAAAAACTGAAAATGCCAAATGATAAACTAAGGCTGAACTACTCAGTTAAATTAAAGGAAGTGAAAAAAGGTAAGTTAAATTAATCTGTACTAGGTATCTTCTGAAAACCCACACCTGCTGAGACAGATTCTATTTACAATTGGACAATGGTGTTTGACACTTGCCATGCTAAATTTGAAACTTAGAGGCTTGACACAACAATTTTAAAGCTGAGGAAATAATAAGCAAGAATGGTTTTGTCACCTTTATATATATATATTATTAATTATATATATATTATTATATTTATATATTTATATATTAAGTAACCCATTTAATAAGTAGTTTGTCTCATAAGAAAAAAAAAACTAAATGGAGATATTCCCATCTTGTGTTAAATAAGGAATCTCTAACTGAGAGTTGAGAAGCACTCAGCATTCAAGGAAAAGTCTTTAATCAAATGAGATGAGAATGCCAAAGAAATTGAGTTTGATACTATTAGCAAATCTGCTAATGTTGGTAGGTCTTATGAAAGACCTGTGTTGCACCTTTCAATAAACTGCATACTCTAAACATTTCAAATTATTCTGTAAATGAAGACTATCCCATCCTTCCAATGACAGTTATTCTGAGCCCAATGTGCCTAACACATTTTTCAGGATACAATGTGGTCTGACCTGGACATGCTCAGTGGTTGTTTGTCAGAACATTTTGAAAATCAGATTATTAAGCTTAATAGAAAACCAAAAACCAAAAACTGAATAAAATAGAAATAGAAAAGCAGTAGGAAACCTCTGCAAGAAATTTCCAACACCAGAATCTAATAAAACTTGCCAAGTTTAAGCAGTACTTTGAACTGCTGACTGAAAAGCAGTATTTCTGCAGCATATTTTTAGGAACATTTTACCTCATGGCATTAATGTAAAATATTTTTTCCTTTTTTAGTTTTATATAACTAATATGAATAAATTAATAGCCCATAGAAGACATAGTAAAATAACACACAAAAAAAACCCCACAAAAAACCTGATGGTTGAAAATGGCAACGAACTTAATGAGAAAACAGCAACATAAAAGAAAACCCTTGAAGTGATCAAGGAGAAAGTCAGTGACACAAACATGAAGACTCCCTTGAAACATACCTCATAATGTCTTTTTCCAGTCTTCTGCAAATGAGAAATTATCACGTAGGGATTTCATGCACTGTTGTGAGAAGAATACTGTCAACTTCACTAGGCTGAGTTGCACTGAATTTGACTGCTAAATGATTGTGAAAAACTAGTCAGCTACTCACAGCTCAAGGTGATTACCCATAAAGAGTTTTACTGTAGAAAAAAATAACATCAAGCGCTCCAGAGAAAGCAAGCCACGGAAATCACTGAAAATATCAGTAAGTCTGAAAGTCCAAAAATTTTACATGGGAAAGCTGAATAATTCATAAAAACTCAGCTCCAGACTAAGTATCTCTGTTAGAGCTCTGCCTAGTTCTGCATTACTATACACTGACTATATACAAAGTCTTCATTGTCAGCCATTCAGGAAATTGCGTACCTTTCAAACACTCCCATTAGATTACTGTTATTATTCACCATATACACTGCTATATGTTACAATTCTTAAGCTAATAAAAAATGTGACTGCCCAAGAGAATAACTGAATACATAAACACAAGTATCTCACATATTCTGTTTCTTCCTATTTCTGTATTTCTGGAGCGACAAGGCCTTGTTCCCCATCCAAAGACTATCAACATATCATGACCTATTTACCATCAGTTACTGACTCCTATTTATATGGCAGCAGTCTTAAATCCTGCAAATAATATGAATCATGAAAAGAGATAATATGTAGTTGGGTCGTTGGCTGTTACAACAAGACCACAAGTAGGACACAAGGCTAAGACAGGAGATGCAGTTTTGACCTTAGAGTGGTCCAAATTATTGACAGACCAGAACTAAGCACGCATCAACAGAAGTGTGACTCAGCCTTGCAGAGAACAGTTAGGACTTGTATCCTTGCCCCTACTCTGTGACAATTTTATAAACATCTCCTCTTCTCGGCTAACAACTGCGACAAGGAGTCTGGAGACCAAAAAGAAAGGACACCATAGAAATCCTTGCTCCTTCAGAATAAATGAGTCTTTGCCAGACTCAGATCAAACTTTTCCTAAAACGGTATCTTGAACTCCAGTCTACTTACTTATAATAAGTCTTTATGGGGTTTCCAGTTTTTTCTTATGAGAGGGGATATTTAACAATGGATACATAAGCTAAGAATATTTCCTAATGACAAACATCTTCAAAAATGATGTACTAACTTCAGTCAGATATTGCTTTGCATCAACGGTCACTGAACGGACCCTTAGGGTTTACTTCCTTGCCAGCAAATAATGTTATTTTACAGAAGTGTTGTAAAAATCTAAATGTTTTCTTTTGAAATGCTGCTGCTTTTCTGTCTTGTAGAGACAGAATGAATTCAGAGGCCTCAATTGTACCAGCAAGCATGCTTGCCTGTATAGCTGTTCATTTTCCTGAAGAGCATGTAATTTCTTTAAAGGATCTACTAAATTGTAACAAACAGTATTTCTGAAAAGTCACAATAAAACATGAGATTTTAAAATGCCATTATATAGTGCTGGGAACTTGTCAGATCCCACACAATTCATCCCCCCATGCAATGATGCATGATATTTGGTACATAGCGTACTTATGCTTTTTGCTTGTAAAAAGACATTTTTCCTCCCATGTTTCTGACCCTTATTCTTGTTATCAAATATTCTTTCCAATTGTGCTGCATTATGCAAAACTATCTTTGTGAGTAATGTCAGAAAGATTTTGTCCTTGGAATGAGATATTTGTCAAAGTTTATGCAATCAGCTTGTGTATACAAACTCTACTTAAATAAGAAAAGATTAGATTAAAAAGCAGTTCAAGACCAGGAAAAAATTACATAGTTATATGTTTTGTATCTCAGGATTAGATATTATATCTAATCAGTATTTTAAAATAGCTTAATGCAAAGAACAGATTCTCTAATCAAGTTCACAGATTTCCTTGTCAGTACCGGAACTCAGCACTTGTGAAGGAAAAAGGTGTTGATAAGTGACTGAAAAAAGGTCGAATAGCTTGAATTTGATTGTACTTTGTGATCCCTGTAACCACTTTTCTGCAAGGTTTATCCAGTTTGAAATATCATTGTTATTTTAAGATCACTAATTAGTTTCCCTATAAAAAAGTCACTCAATCCAGAAGGCATTTCTTTCATTTTAATTACATAATGACTATTTTCAGTGATTGGCAAAAGTTCTTCCAAATGCTATATTCAATCTGTATTCAATGAGGGACAATCTGTACTGCCTACATGGCATTACCTCATCTCACTAGCTTTTACAGCAGCTACGCACTATCTATTGAGATTTCAGGATGTAATTTCCTGTGAATGACAGAAGCTGATAACAATCCAAGTCATGAAATTGAGAACGGTATTCTCGTACTTTTTATAATATTGAAAATACATGCTACATCAATTGCACAAATAATTGAGTATTTTTGTTTAAGAAGCACTTCAGTGCCAGTACCCTGCTAGAAAGTAATAGCAGTGTACATTGTTATTTAGTTGCTCCATCTACCCTTCCTACAAGATCAACATTGTTCACAAAAGATCAATAGAACCATTATAAAATGTGTTTGCTATAATTAAGGAGGCAGGAGTCTTATATTTATGCTGCAGGATGCATTAAAATACCAACAGACACCCGGACTGAGTTAGCACTCTCAGATACACCAGTTATTCCTCACTAAACCATGTTTTATTTATTTATTTGCTTAAAGTAACACCAGTTTCTACTCCTTCATTAAGAACCCTATGCTCTAAATTGAAAAGCTCTGCAGGAATTAAATTTTTTCACATCCTTTGGTGAGGAAAGAGAGTTTAAAGAACGTTGAGTGGAAGGAAAGAACTATACTCCAAGTTCCTTAGAAAACAAACTGGGAAATTTCTTCAAAACTAAATAGAGATCAAAATAGGGGGGGTTGTGGGAGGAGAAAGGCAATCAAACAATTATTTGTGTATGTTTACATAAAAATGCACACACACACATCCCATAAGCGTGTGTTTATATGGCTTTACACCTGAAAAGGATCTTACTACCATCGGTAGCCATTTTATTCCTGAAAAGCCCGTAACTGACTTTTACATTTTTCTAGGGTTGAAACCTTACGATGGAAGACTGGGATTTCCATTTTGCTTATTCAACAACTTCAGTAACAATTCTTACAATGTTCTCAAATTATGTGTTTATTGGAAAAAGGATGTAGACTCTTATCCACTATGCCTGATGCACACTCAGTCAGGTTTGGTATATGTTAAATACTCCTGAAATATTTCCAAACCAAACTGAATAAGCACTCAGTTACTCAGATAAAGACTAAAGTATACCATGAAAGACTGTTAGGCCATCAGAGCAAATAAATAAATGCAAGTAAACCTGCACTGACTTATATCGTTTCACATATCACAGGATAATAACAGACCAAGAAGCAGAATACTTACAAAGTTGTAATTTCTTTTTAGTACCATATACTAGTAATGTTAAGTATCACAGAATCATAGAATAGCTTGGGTTGGAAGTGACCTCAAAAATCATGTAGTTCCAACTCCCCTGCCCTGGGCAGAGACACTTTTCACTAGATTAAATTGCTAAGAGACCCATCCAACCTGGCCTTAAACCCTTCCAGGAATGGAGCAGCCACAGCTTCTTGGGGCAAGCTATTCCAGTGCCTCACCACTGTCACAGTAAAGAACTTCTTCCTGTATCTAATCTAAACTTACTCTCAGTTTGTCATGGGTTTACCAACACCCTCCCCCCCCACCCTTCCCGGGGCTGAAAAATAGTTAATTTCAGGTAAATTTCCAGAGCAAAGCCAATCACAAGTTTTAGGAATGCCTCTGCGAATGACATATTTAAGAAAACAGAAGAGAAGACGGATTGCACAGATGAAATTCCAGCCTGGAGGAAAGCAGAGGAGAACAAGAGATAGCAATGTAGCCTCCAAGGTCAGTGTAGCAGGAGGAGGTAGGAGAGGCCCAGGGGGGCCCCCTCTCCCCTCCAGCAGGGAAAAAGACTTAAAAACTAAAACCTCTGCCACCTGTGGAAGATTATTTGGAGTGAAGAAACTTTCCTGCAGCTCATGGAGGAGCCTGTGCCGGAGCAGAGAGAAAGCCCTTTGCAGCTCATGAAGGAGCTTGTGCCGGAGCAGAGGAGTGCACGGAGGAAGCTGTAACTCCGTGGGAGGCCTAAGATGAAACAGAGTCTTGCTGGAGACCTGTGGCCCTTGGAGAGAGAAACCTATGCTGGAGCAAGTGTCCTGGGTAGGACTTGTGATCCCAGTGAGGGATTTATGCTGGTGCAATTCATTTGTGACCTTAAAGGACAGCAGATTATGGAAGAACTGTTGTCCAAGGGTAGACTCACATTGGAGAAACTCATCCAAGGCTGTCTCCTGTGAGAAGGGACCCCACAAGAAACAGGGGATGGACTCGATGCCATTATCCCCTGTAACAGTGGTGAAGACCCTGGTGCAGCAAGTTGTCCCCTTGCAGTCCATGGAGGACCTCACAGGGCCCGAGTACCCCCCAGCCTCCGGTCCTGGCCCAGCAGGGAGGAGCAGGACCAGTGCTGAGGTCGACGTGCAGCAGAGAGAGAGAGAGAGAGAGATTTCCAGCTATGGCCGATAGAAGTTGTCGCCCCAGAGATAATAGAAGAAAACTTTCAAGTGCTGCAAACTTGATTTAGAGGAACTGTAAACCCTGAAAGTAAAGATTTTTCTCCTCCTGGACTGATACAGGGCGAAGGGATAATTTTTTAAACACATAACATTTTCTTCATAATTTTACCTAGTTAGAATTGTTGTATATATTATTCTTTAGTTTATATCCTGCTAGTAATAAATTAATTGCAATTCCCCCACATCAGGTCTCTTTTGTCTGTATAAAACTTCTCTCATCTTATAGCAATTGTGTAAAAGATTTGAAGAAAATTGGTCCAGAGTAAACCCACGACACAGTTTGAAGCCATTCCCCCTTGTCCTGTCAACATACTCATGTAAAAAATTTCTCTCCATCTTTTCTTGTAGGCTCCTTTCAGGTATTAGAAGGCCACAATTAGCTCACCTCAAAGCCTTTTTTTTCTCCGGGCTGAACAATCACAATTCTCTCAGCCTTTCCTCATATTAGAGGTGCTCCATCCTTCTAATCATCCTGGTGGCCCTCCTCTGGACTCACGCCAACAGATCAAAGTCTTACTGTACTGGGGACCCTAGAGCTGGATGCAGTACTCCAGGTGAGATCTTATGAGAGTGGAGTACAGGGGGCAGAATCACCTCCCTCAGCCTGCTGGCCGCACAACTGTATACAGCTGTATAATACCGCACTGTTCCTATATATATATATATAAAGCCATTTTACAAGAGATGGAAGCAGAACAAGTTACAAAAGGAGCAATTTAGAAGCACTTCTAGGGCACAGAGGGTTGGTATTAGGAGAGCAAAAACACACCTAAAGCTGACACTTGCAATGGACATAAGGAAACAAGAATTTCTATTACGATGCAGATACTGAAAAGGAGAACAAAAAAAAAGTCTGGCTGTTACTGAATAGTGCAGGTATCTTAGTGATAGCAGGCACAAACAAGGCCGAGGTACTGAATGCTTTCTTTGAGTCTTCTCTGACAAGGGCTCCCAGGCCTCTGCAAAGAGGGATAGTGTTTATAGTGGAAAGCAACAACCAACAGTGGATAAGGATCAAATCAGGGATATATGTCATATTAAGAATAATTCTCTTCCTTTAACTCTGAAATTGTGATAGTAAGACTGAATTGAGACATAAAGATATCAAATACTGATAACGTTTTTTTTTCCCAGTGCATTTTGTATTCCAGTTAGAGTACTTGTAGAACACTCGGCTCCAAGGCGCATGTTCATAATTAAACACACCTAAAAATATCAGAGAAAATTACTCTTAAACCAGATCTATTTTTAAATGTCTTATTTAAAAGTGTATAAGAGAAAAAATAAACCGGTATTACTTGACAATACTTAAATTAGAACTGAAGTATAAGAGTGTATTTGTTGCACATGTAACAGACAACATACTGCAGAAACATAAAATAAACCGCTACTTCAGTTACCCTCTGAAAATAATCCTGCAAAGGTTTGCTAATAATACTTTAAATGTACAATTACAATGGAGTTGTTAGTGATTTATTTACGAACTTAAGAACAGCATCCTTTTTGAAAGTAACCCAGCAGGTTCCTAGTAAATGATCTGTAATATAAAAGCCAGACTAGTTGAGCTAAAATCCAACAAAGCTTTAAGTGTGCCAAGGAAAAAACTGAATCAAAAACAAGCAATTGGAGAACAGTAAGCAAAACCTCACATTTAGGAAAGCCAATCTTGTATTTCAAAGCCCAACTGCAAAGATTATTCACATTCAATTACCATCCATCTTTCCGTCTTATTTTGTCCAAAAGAATGCAATTTCAAGTCACTATTCACAAAGCAGAAGGAATGCAGAAACATTTTGGTATGGATCACACTTTTCAGATTTTCTGTGCCTTTTTCTTGGGTTTCAATGGTTCAAAGCCATTGTATTTGAATTTTATACATCTGTTCCAGAAAAGTTGCCACAGGTAAGCATTTAAAGAAATTCTCATCAAAACATACTTTGCACAATAATGGGATCTGCCTTGCTACTTCCTCACTTACAATTATTGTCTTGCAAAAAATTTATTTCAAAGAAGGAAAATGCAATGAAAGGTTTAAGTGACAATAGGATAACAGCTCTACAGATCCGCATTACGGGCCACCGTGATTTCCTTGACATTATACTTAAAGTAAATTAAGACAAGAAATGTAGGCATTTGTAACTTTACAACCAGATGAATACAAATGCCATTTTGGTCCAAAGACTGCCTAAGGAAGAATATATCAGATATTTTCATTAATAGCTAAAGGATTTCATTCCATTTGCTGCTAAGTAGACTGACTCGACTGAACTGAAGCATTTTAAGTGTAGTGCACATACTATTTGCATTGCAGAATTTTATGAACTTACCTTTACACCACAGAATTAACTCCTTTGACATATTTAATATTAAATATGACATTACTACAGTGCTAAAAAAAACTTTACCTCCTGTGCAGTATATTCCAACAGAAATTTATTTCTGAAACAGGTGAAGTATGACACTGTAATACTGGGATTTGATTAAAATAAGTGATTGCCTGTCTAAATACGGAAACCAGCTGTATTTTAACTTCGACTGCAAATTTACCTCTCCTTATATAGAACTGTAATACAGTTTTAATGGAAGATACCTTTCTAAGCACCCCACTCAATCCACAAGTATTTCAGCAGCTGTTACAGATGTGATTGGACATGTTAGCAAACGTTAAATTTTTTTCTTCACATACGTTAAGAAATTTATGGAAAAAGAAAGCTAACAGAAATATCATTTATTTTAGTGGATTTAAATAATTTATTATGTTGCTAAAATTAAGGATATTCTGAGCACAGAAAAAGCCCCCCTGTTCATTATCTGCACAAACGTATGCACACCCATACAAGTGTTCATTTTAGACAGAAACCATGCTTTATTTGGACCTTAGGACAGTGAATGTGATCAGAATAAAGGTGACATTTTGAAGTAAGTTGATTCATGAACCTGCACTGTGTAAGATAAGAATATAATGAACATTAAAATCATCTTTCTATACTGTCTTAAGCTTTCTTCTCTGCCAGCTTTGCAGAACAAACAGCTGGAAACAAGCTTCAAGGTGGGAAAGGATACTAAATATGAAGACAGAAAGACACTCAGTATGACTGAAAAGCTTGGCTTATTTTTTTTACTAAGATCAGTGTTCCTTTCTTCTATCTTCCTAAATCCACAAAAAAGTCTAGCCCACTCTGAAATTTTAAAATCTATGAAACCCAAAGGGATACCAAAGCTAAGGTCTGTTCCCTCAAGAACAAATAAAATCTGTCTATAAGATGGAAGGGAAAGTGCTACAGTAACTTACAACTGACAGTCATTCTGCATCTGTTCAGGACACAATTTTACTTTTCCTATTCTGCTGATAGAAAAAATCAAATCCACCAAGGCATTGAAAGTCTTAGACATTTCACTTCAGTACCATTAAGGATCCGATAATCAGCAAGAGAAAAAAATAATTAGTGTCAAGATTGAAAATCAAAAGTCTTATTAAAAAAAATCAGTTATTCCATGGGCAGAGCTCAATAGTCTTTGACTTTCACCAAGTGTGAGGCACCTAATCTTTCAAAATCAAAGTACCAGAACACATCTGGAGAAAACAGATTATTTTTCCCAAAAGGAATTCCAATCGGCTTACTGGGGTTTTCTCTTTGGTTTGGTTTTGTTGGATTCAGAAGAAATAAGGAAGCTGCACAATGGATTTATCTTTCACTGTGAAACAGAATCAAGAACTGAAGCAGTGTTGCGTAACACAATACTCCCCCTTACGCTCCCACAGAGCATGAGGGGGAGTTTTGGGTGAGGAATGAATGCAGAATCATGTCCTCAGGCTCTACTCACCTCTTATTTGGAGCTCCAGTGTAATTGTAACTGACTTAAAAAAGGCCAAAAACCAGCTCCTGCAGCAGTGCTTTGACTACAGAGCTTCTTATTCATGCTCTTCAAAATCATATTAACATCGGTATATTTTCAAAGGGAGATTGAATTCTTCCTTCAATTCCACCATTCATAGGGTCCTCTCACATGACCCTGTTCAGTTCTCTTTTAAAAAGAGCAGTAATGGCTGAACTATGCCTTTGATCCTGCCACCATTTTTTTTAATATTCTAGCAATATAGAATTGATATAGTTTCAGGGCCTGCTTTGAGAGTCTTTTTGTAGTTGGGAGCTCAATAATTCCTGCATTTAGGCTGCAGGAGGATCAAACCACCGCAATCTTTCAGGCCAGATCCTTATCTTGATACAAGTAAAGTCTAATTCCAGCTATGAACTCATAATAAACTGCAATACTTTGTCTTTCATCTGATCCTCCTATAAAAGCTTGATATCTCCTAAAGAGCATATCCTAAATATATGAGTCACATTTCTTTTCACATTTACTGAAAACTGATCTCACAAGCTTAGACGGGTGAATTTCTGAATAAGAGATATATTGTATGAGGAAGAATCTATAAACTCAGTCACAGAGGAGAAAAAAATTCTCTTTGAAATCTTTTCTTTGTTTTAGGCACAAAACCTGTACAACCTCTGCACAGCAATTTCAGAGTTTATTCTTTAAATCCAAGGTCATGCAGCCATAGCAGCTAGTTCATGCTCAGAGGGGAGGTAATCATCCTCTGTTCTTCTCAGCAAGTGCTCTTTGCTGAGGTCAAAGAAATGGGGCATTGTAACACTGGAATCCATTACAAATTAGCATAATGTCACCACCTCTCTCTGTGACATTTAAAATGAGCACAGATGAAGGACAGCGTGGAAAACAATGCAATTACAAGTATCCAGATCCAAAAGTAGTTCTGGAAGAGGACAAGGAAGTGGAAATGCTTGTAATGAATCCTTTAACAAACTCCAGCATTCCTTGTGTTGCCTTCTTTCTCTGACATATTAAACAAATACGTAAATAATTAAAAAACAACAACAAAAACCTACAAAAGTCAGAAATTCCAGTCGGACTCACTTCTTGGGGTAAGCAATCTGAATGAAACACCACCACAAGCTTTCACCACATTGAAATACAAAAGGGGAAAACTGACATCAAGGTGAGAAGAACACCACCTCAGTGCCCCAATGCAGCACCGCTGTGAGGCAATTTGTGAAGATGAGACCTATCTCTGCCTATACACTTATGTCTAATCAGACCTTAAAAATTCTGAAAATCTGAAAAAAAGGGCACAAAATATAAAGTAAAGGGAAAAGAAACATACAAGCACCAGAAACAAAAGGTGTTGCCTTGTGTTACACAGTCCAGTAGTAATTTCACGGTATCTTCTAATCACCGGCACTAAAAAAGGAAGGAACAGAAGTATAGGACAGAGTGAGAAACAACTCATCTCCTTTTCAGTAAAATGTATCAACTTCCATTTCTTCCTACATGTTCAAAGTTTTTTGGGGGGGAAAAAAAAAAAAAAAAAAGGAAAGTATCTAAAAATTTCAGTCTTAACATATTCTGAAAACATTTTTAATTTTATGTCTTTTCTGAAACATGATAGCTAATTAGTTATTTGATTATCATAATCAGAAACACTAATCATTGCAGTCTTGATGAAAATTCAGTGATTATCCCAAGAGGGTTACGGTCCAGTAAATGTGTTGACAGGCTATTTGTTATTGTAATGGCAATGCATCATGATAACATATAGCAGAAAACAAAAGACAAATACAGATTAATATTATCCATAATACTTCAGTACAAGAGAAAATGTAATGTGACCTTCAGGTCAAATTACATGGTTCCTAATCAAGCAAAATTTCTTGTAAAATCAGTTTTGCATTCAGAAGACTATAGTATCCTAGTGAATGAAAATACAAATCCCACGAAAATGGCCAGCAACCAATGCCAAGCCACATCATGATGTCTCCTAAAATTACCTTGCAGTTCATTAAAAAGATAGTTTGTTTTATTGTTTAAAAGTAATATCCAAATATTGCAAGTACAAATAAAAGACATGAGATAGCCTCTCTCCTTTTCATAAAGTTTTCTCTCTAAATCCTTTAAACACCTAAAAAACTATTTATTCTATACAATCATTATTATATATCTTCACCTTTTGTCATAAGTGAGAGTGGAAGGCTTAGACAAATTTATTAAATAGGAAATCCTTGCCGGTGAGTCTCGAGGTACAGAAAGGAGTCCCTTGTTTTCTAAAACCTTTCTCAGAGAGGAGTCCAGGTATGGCTAAACCTAATCTTAGCCTCAGATTATGTTAACGGTTTAAATTTAGGAATTATAGAGGTGCGATTGAACCACTTTTGTCCCACAGGTTTTTAATGATTGGCAAAATGAGAATATTTATATAAAATTGATAATTTATTTTATACAAATGATCAGAAAAAATATCTTAATCGGAACTATTTACTACACAATATAAACGCTAAAAATCTACTAGTAGAGTATAATATAGTACAAAGAAGTATCGTGCACTGTAACAAAGCACTATTGAAGCAGTTATATTAAAGTTAGCAAAAAGGAATAATTATGAAGTAGAGATCTAATGTAACTCACCCACACCAACGCTCGTGGGGAGACCTCTTTCTCTCAGCCTTGAGGAGGGCATATCCTTGAAGGGCATCCCCAGCCAAGGGAAGACTTTCCACACATACACCTCAAGAAGGGTTATGCCAGAATATCCTGACTGCATGAGAGGGGACTGGACTTTTATAGTATAAAAGTGATTGACTGCTAGTCACAGATCTACAAGCCAGCAGACTAGCTTATCTGTCAAATCCTGTTTCAATAGCAGGATGTGTATTTGAAGTCTGGTGAACCAGGGTGGTCTTAGCATACTTTAACACCAAGACAGCACACTGGCACTAGCAGTTGATAGCTTGCATTGTGTTCAATTTTAGGTCTTATCAGGGTTTGGCTCTCCTGCCACACCTTCATATTAAAGTAACCTTCCTTTTAAGAAATACTTAGCAGTATCAGACCTTTTCTTGTGAAAATAACAACAGAAGAATGACATTTGCTAAACTACTTTACCCAAAGTTGTTGCAGTTTGTAAGCACACTGGAGAATTTATTTTTAACCCCATTCCTTCAGCCTGTAATTTCTTATTTCTGCTTTCAGTTTAACAAGCTGCAAGTGGAACTATTCAGAGATGAAATAGTCATTGAGTTGCTTTAATATACTAAATTACAATTATCTGCTCCATGGGTTGGAACCTTTTTGTCTCCTTCTCATTCATCCCTTTTTATTTTTATTATTTTCAGCAGGTAATATTAAATGTCACCCAAGCTCTACAAAAATACCAATGCCATTACTTTTTCTTTTTTTGCCTCCTTCCCCTTCAAGACTAACAGCTGCCAGAATTGTGGCTGTCAAAACTGGCAGCTGGGAACTTTTCCCATACTTGCCAAAGAGTTGATTGGAGATATGCAAATAACACTTCTCCAAAAATTGTCCAAGGGGTCCCAAGAGGCTCAACTGAGGTTAGATACTTCCTTTACAACTCTGTGAAGCCACTGTATCTTCCGACCTCCCAGAAATAGAAAGCAAGAATTGAAGACAAAGAAATGTCATTTTCACAATGACTTTACATAGAGTAGCTGTCTATCACTCTACAGTGTAAATGTATATGGTTTCCATTCTCACAGTACCCAAGCAATCTCAATATTTCATGTACATATAGACTCACCACTACTACCAGATGTAGAAAAAGTATTGTATTTTAAGCATAAGGAACTGAGGCACAAAACTGCTAAATAAACCTGGTAAAATAAACATAAATTTTATGGATTCATATTAATTAATGGGAAATGAGTTCTCGTAGAACATCTACTTCAGCTACATAAAATGAAGAAAAGAATTTATACTTGACTCCTTTGTCAGGCATTTGGTGAATTTGAAGAAAACTCCAGAAAAGAAAATATCTGCAAGTAGTTTATTCCAGGGGTTTACTGCCTGGTAACCTTTATATCTTTTACCCTCACCTTAATCTGTAGTTTAATGCCATTTATTCTTCTCTTTCATTAAGTGGCCAAGAAAAGCAGTACCATTGTCCTGTTTGCAACAAATTTTTGCATAACAGAGATGTCATATTTTCTCTGAGTCTTCTTTTTTGTAAATAAAATAAAACAAATTCTGTCACTATCATTTATAGGTCATGTCTTCAAAGTCCCTCATCATTCTTACTCTTGTCTCTTGGACTTCCGCTGGTAGCTCAGCTCTTCTTTAAACTGCGATGATCAAAACTACTCAACATACTAGATATGGCCTCAGAAGCACTGACTTGAATAATTATTTTTCACATCTTGCACACGGTAAACCTGTTCATATATTTCACAGGATCACATTGTTAA
Source organism: Oxyruncus cristatus (assembly GCA_013399855.1). NCBI lineage: Eukaryota > Metazoa > Chordata > Aves > Passeriformes > Cotingidae > Oxyruncus > Oxyruncus cristatus. The sequence goes on along the minus strand of VXAY01001422.1, from coordinate 1,285,836 downwards.
TTCATGTTTTATTTCTGACTATTACCTAATTAGTCAGATATTTTCAGCTTGGGGCATTTTATTTCTCCTTTCTGAGTGTAAGATTTCCCCCAAATCTTGAATGAATATCAACATGTCACTTTAAAGGTGTTTTCCAAAATTTTGATTGCTGATCCTCAACAAGCCCGACACACATTTTAAAACCTTTATTTTATCTGCAAGTTTTACAAGGATACATTAGTCTATCATTGACATTATTAATGAACACAGCGAAAATAATAATCTGTCCAGGACAAATGAATGCACATGTTTTCATAATCTGAAGGGAGACTAACAGTAACGGATTGATACATCACAGGATAATGATGAAACAGAGTCCAAGTTTGCCTACAGGAATGTCATGTGGGACAACATGAAAGGGTGTGCTAAACTCAAGGTGTGTTACATCTACAGATTTCTATGGATCTGTTACCCTGTCAAAAGATTTCTAGAGCTAAATTCGCTTCTTGTACACATTAAATGCTTGCTCTAGACTATTTCGAAGGATTCAGGTCAGACTGGTCATGACAGCATGGTTCTCTTTTTCTTTTTGAAGCCCAGAAATATATTTACATTCCTTGAATCCTCCTCCATTAGTTCTCAAAATGTAAAAGATTCAGACAAAGCTCTCATTCATTAATTTTTATCTTTATTTGTTAATTTTATTTTTAAGATCTTTCTTTTAGGCAGCCGTACTTCAGCATGAACCTCATCATAAGCCCTTATGTCCTCATGTTTTTCATGTACCCTATGTACTCATTAAAACCTTCCATTGGGCATTGGTCAAATAATTCTGTATGATGGTGCATTAGGACTGAAGCAAAAAACAGCACTAAATTCTTTAGCTTTCTCTATGTCATCCTATATTTTCTCTCTTTATATTTAAGGCCTTGAACAACCTGGTCTAGAGGGGGGTGTCCCTGCCCGTGGCAAGATGGATTGGGACTAGAGGATCTTTCAGGTCCCTTCCAATCCCTTAACAGTCTATGATTCTATGATTTTTACAATGGAAAGATAGTATTTTCTAATTTTTATATGTATATGAGATTGACTTAACCTTTAATGATTTTTTTCTTATCACTTTCTAACTAACATACAGTTTCCATTTTTCCCTACTTCATTTTATCTTTATTTCCCAGTTATTTTCTTTATTCTTATGCCCTCTTATATATATCTTTCTTCCATTTCGTTTATTTCTTTCTGGTTCAGGGTATCAAAGAGCTTCTGATGCAGTTATAATGGTATTTTACAGAGTTGCCTGTCCCTTTTGCACCACCTCTCAAAAGGATTTGCAGCTGTACACCTACCAGAGCCTGTGTCTCCAGTTCTCAATGATCTTCCTTTAGGAGCCTACTTATCTGTTCCCTAAATTTGTCAAAGTCCATTATCCTCATTCTGCTGTAGGCATTTCCCTCTCCGTGAGGAAGAAGACTGAAATGTAGGTTCCAAGTGTTTATTCAAACATGTTGTTCAAACATGTTCATAAATTGAGACTTATATAGTCATGATCACACTAATAAACTCAGGTCTTCAGAATGTTTAACGATACCATACGCCCTATCCCAGAGATCTCTTTTATTTTGCAAAAACTTTTCCATTTTTTCAGGAACTCTGAAAATGTGTCTCAGAATAACCTTCTCTCCTTCAAGTATTAATGGCTGACCATTCAAAAACATGGCTGCTGTAAATACTGACACTGTATTATCTAGAGGGAAGAATATTTGATAACTAGAAACACTTTGCATTCTGTTCTGTGATCGCCATTTTGAAGAAGCTTGACTTGCAATTTGAATTCAGAAGTCCTGGGAATTCAGAAGTCCATTTTTTAATACCCTTTAGCAACTAGGAAAAAAATCAAATTGTTTTCCTTAAAACTATAGAGACTAGATATACAGAACAAGATGAATATTAATGTAATGGGACTCCAGAAGACTGACTTGGGAGCTAGACAATGCAACCACAACATGAAAGGTGAACTTATTTAAAGGAAAACAACAAAAAGGCATAATATATTAGTAATCTTGCACTATTTGAAGGCAAATAAGTTAAGTTGCAATTTCACTTGCCAAAATCATTGTTAGCTACTTCACAACAACCCGAGAGGCTCGCCTTACTGCCTTGCAAAAAGGAGGAGAGTAAACACATTCTGTGGAATCACTGCACACTTAACCACGTGTCAACAAACTGTAGCTCATATGTGGTAACATAAACTTTGGATCACATCAGAGAAACCATCTGTGTCAACCTCATCAAAACCAGTTCTCATCAATCCCCAGTGTTCCTGCTAGAATAGCCTGAAAATATTTTGGCTAAAACATTAATTCCCTTGAATTTTTAACGTTTACAGTGTATTTTGTACATGACTAAACAAGACTGGAGTGATGAATTTTACACCTCTAACAGAGGTGGTTACCTCAGCAAATAATTTCTCACATTAATAAGGTTTCTTACAGGAGTAGAGTGACCTCATATAAACATATTCGCTCTTTCTATCAAAAAATTAAAACATGTAGCATGATTTGACAAACTATCATTTTCCTTCCTACAAAATAATAGAAAGAAGGTACAAAAGTCCAAACGTATTGTATAAATTATGCATGTTGTCTATAGACCACAGAATTCTGAGAACATATGTATTTCTGTAGCTTCCAGTTGGGCTTTTTACAGATAAGATGTTTCCCACTGGGAAGCAGTTAAAAATAAGTCAGACAGTTGTCCTCATGCCAGCATGACCCCAACCCAACAAGAAATCAAAAATAAATCCAAAAAGATGGCATCTCTTTACAAAACAGAAGAGCTTTTTAAAACTTCTCCTTGCAAATAGAGGAATTGAGTCATGTCGCATTTAGTATAGATGAACCTCAAGGGCCTACAACTGTAGGAAGATACTCTTATAATACGAAGTCTTATGAAAAGGCTGAAATTCAGGATGCATTAAAAAGAAATGGAATGGTTTTGAGGGTGTGATATGGTAATCAAAGGCCAAAAAATTTCAGAACAAGCATACAGAAAAACTTTCTTTGTCATACCCCAGCTGTCAAGAAGCTTTAAAAGCAAACAAGATAGCCAAACACCACAGTTTCTTAATATGGTAAGGATGTGGAACATAATCCTCTACAAAACTACTTAAACACTAAATTTAGTATTCATTCTTTTAATAGTGGATGCAAGAGTGTTTCATAAAAAGCTGAAAGAGGCAAAGGAGATGGATAAATAAAGATATGATTTACAGCCAGATTTGTAAAAAGTCTTTAGTAAAACTGAAAATCTTTGAAAATATGCTCAACTTTGTTGAACCACAGAAATGTAAGTTTCAGTCCATACTCAGTGAAACATCTAACTAAAAGAAAACCGCACTGAATGCATCATTGTCTTCTATTTTGTAGTTGGAATTCCATACTGTGACCACTGTCCAAAGAGTGGATGAGATTCAGTTACCTCAACAAAGATACCCAGTGCCCCAGAGACTCCCTCACAAGACAGGCTATGATCCTATCATTTTTATTCCTTACTTCCTTGATACAAACATTAACTAAGAGATTTTTTGTTTCCGACATGTAAAATTGCATGCACACATTTGACTTCACCATTATGCACAAGCCTTTCTTTTCTACTCTTCACCTAATTTAAAAGTGCTTTAAAATTGTGTCAGCGTCGATTTTGTTAATGTTCATTCTGATCTTAGAGTTAATAGGTTCATTCTACCTATCGTCAGGCAACTAACCATGACACCTACATTAACTCAGTTTTTGTTCTAGATTCTTGGCATGATTACACCCTCTAATATCTGAACCACTTTCTGCAGTTACCGCTATTTTTTGTTTAATTATCCAAGAAGTACTAAGTCTAGAATTTCAGCTGGTGGCTTAATTTTAGAGGGACACACAGATCAGTTCTCAGGTGTGACAAAATTCAGCAGAGATGGGTGGCAACTGTAACAAGATGGCTCTTCACCCTCATGCTCCTCTTACTGCAAATAAACAGAGGGCCAGGTGGCTAGTGACAAAAATTACTTGGTTTAGTACTGCAACTGAGAATGATTCGCAAACACATCTCCATGCAGTCCAATTGGACTCAACTGACTAGAATGGGATGGAGACAGTGGCCCTCAGAGCACAAAGGAGACCTCTTGCAGGAGAAAGGCCCTAGGCCTGAAGCCTCTTATTGAAAAAAAAATCTTTTATTCTGCAAAATAGCAGCACAGTTCTCAACCTTGACTCTTTACCCAGTTTAATATTAGAGCAATTCATTGCCATATTGCAATAGTTTTCTCATGTCATTCGAAAAATATGAAGAGACCTGATGCTAGAGAGCCTCTGGAGATTTACCCAGATTCCATTACAAAAAAATAAATGTAGGGGCTTCTCCCTAAAACACAACGATCTCTCCTACTCAATACGGGCGTGTAGATATAAGATCAATACTAACCCTGCATTATACTCTGTTACGGCTTCAGGGCTTTCAGCATGTATCGAAAAAGTAGACGGACCACCATATGGAGCACTCTCCCCATCTTTTCCACTATAGCAAAATCACAAACCCTTTTCTTGGGGCAAGAAGTTTTTGCTCCTGCTCTGTGCTTTCCCTGGTGCCCAGGGGAACAGCCAGAAAGTACACTCATTGTAACTTTCAGTAGAGAAAAAATTGCATTTAATTCTGAGGATTCAGTCCAATTCAGAGAGTTCATACAATAAAATGACTGGTAGAATATTGTCTAGACTTTTCTCTCAATTTATATTAATTTTTATATAATCTACTTGATTAGAATTTATTTAATTAAAATCACATTATCCATTAGGTGAGTCACTGATTCCCTAAAATGCAAGGTAAGTTACTTTGAATAATTTACAGAAAACTCTTCATTCCTGTAGACAAACTAAAAATGTATTTCAAATTAAAAGCAAGCAAACAAAAAAAAAAGAACAAGGAAAGAGGAAAAATGCTGGGAACTCAGAAGGGAGCTAGAAATATTTTGAAAGCAGCAGTGGTAATGAAGCAGAGAAGACTGGAGAGAAGTTGACATTACTGGAGGGCTCTCCCAGACAACAGTCAAATGTGCATTTACTGCAGTGGAAGAAGAAAGGCAGAATAGGTTTAAAGCTGGAATTTCAGTCTTCATCCTTTCTACTCTTCATGGAATATGTTTTTTGATAAAATTCTCTCTTTTTAATGCAAATGCTTCAGACCCCCAAGAAATTCTCGTTATGCACCCACACTGTGTTTTCTGGCTTGAATAAGTTTGTTAGTAGATAAACACTGCCGCTGCCTCATGCTTGAAAAGTTTTGAATGTAATTGACTGTCAATGATATGATGATTTATAATGCAATCTGCTGCTACTTCTGCTGCTGCAGATAACTCTAATTTGCTTCTATTGTATTAGATATGATGAACCTGACAATCATTTTCAATTTTCCTATTTGGCTTTCATTCAGGTTGATGTGGCCAGTAACAGTAAATTTTCATTGTTCTCCCCCTAAAGCAATAAAGGAACAGGAGCTTGTTTTATACGAAACAGTTGGCTTTTTCCAAAAGACTCATTTAGTGTGTAATGAAGCTTCTGCCAAACAAAATATTTAGAAAAAGTGGGGAATTAAAGTTTTGATTTAAATCTTTGTGTTTTACTGAAACATACTGGCCAAGTTGTGCTATCTGGAAAAGAAGATAAGTGACAGGGAGAAAAGAGCCTACAGACATGATGTACCAGCTGATTGAGATTACACAGTTTCACAGTTCTGGTGATACTCAGACCTGGAAGCTTTGGCTTCTCTTGAGTAGACAGGTGAAAGAGATCAAGATGATCATGGTTTCTGTTTTGGGGGAAAACTATTAAGGAATGGAAAGAGATAGAAAGGACCTAAGTGCATATAAAAGGAGCATGAATAAATGATTCCTAGACAAGCAAGTACCATTTGACAACTCTTCAATTTAAAGCTCTGCTATCTTGTAAGGCAACTACGCAGGTAAAATGTTTATTACTAGCCACAGAGATAAGCAAATCAATCTTAAAGTGATTCATATTAGACTATGAAAAACAGCCTTTGTGGCTTTGAATAATGCAGCTTCTAACGTCTCAGTTGTATTCTCTCTCCATATGAAAGAAAGATAATCACACCTGCGTTTGTTCTAACTTGCTTTGGTGTGCACAAATAAAATAAAAATGTAAAAATGACGTATTTCCAGTCCACAGAACAATTTCTATTTACAGAGTTGCATCTGTTCCCTCATCTAGCAATGATTTCATAATAGTTGCAATGCAGTTGTAATGTCACTCCAGCTGCCCTGTGGAAGATTGAGCCGGGTCCTATCCTGCCTCATCGATGACCAAAAAGGACTGGCATCTAAGTTTCAGTAAGTAACTCTATTCTGTGGGTAAGAGACGAGAAACAGATTTAAAATCAGAAGTTCAGTATGAACTAGCTTCTAGATTTGCAAGCTAAACACGTTTAATAGGGAAATCATTGAGAAGAAAGAAATAGGGAGCCCCACACTGTCATTTTCAGAAAGTTACCTTTTTGACTCTTAACTGCATTTCAAGAATTATATAATTTACAGTGTCATGCTTTTTGTGTATGAGAATTAATTCCAATATCATTCATCCACAATAAAAAATATTGCTGTAGAAGTTATTTTAGTTTCAAATAATATGAAGAAACTTTTTCAAAAACAAACTTTGCACAAGCTTAGGCCAAGTTTTGGTGAAAATTGACTGGTTTTCTCCTTTTCCCCAATTCAGTCATAACTAGAAATCATGCTTTACACTTATTCTAACAGTATAAAATATCACCAACATAAAGAATGATATTATAAACTATGTGGACTGCACAAATACAAAGGTTAAGAGCAACAGATATTGTTTGCTTGGCACCTGTTACATTAATTCAGGCCTACAAAGCTTTAAATGACTGCTTTTCACTTTAAAAAAAAAAATGTGAAAATAGACCTTATGCATGCACTTTAAAGATTTTACTTTGTTGGTAATGGGAAGAATTTTTATTAGTCCAATGATATGGAATTGTTTTCTTAAAGGCTTAGGAATTATTTTTGAACAATTTGTTCATAAAGATTGTAGGAGAAACAAAATGTTTATCCATTTTTGATCAATTTAGAGGCAAAAAGCAAGCAATCCTATAAAATGTCTTCAACAGAGTGAATTCGTATTGTATAATTAATATGTAATCACACGTCAGCAAAGCAAGCTGCATCACCTCACCTTAAAGGCTACTGAAGAAGAGATTTTGGTTGGAGACAAACGTGCAAGTGATTACAGATTCTAACAGCTAGAACAGCGAAGGTAGTATAAAGATGTGGAAGAATGCCTGCAGTTACATACAGATAGGGCATGAGGCAACAATTTAACAAGATGAAGTCTTTTGAATGGAGCCTACCCTTCAGACAGAATTTTATTTTTACTGTCCAAGTAGAATTTCAAACATGTTCTGCCTCTTCTGTTTTATTCACAGAGGGTGACATTCACAGACAGACACTCAGCAGTGATCTGTGGCTGCACACCATAAGACACTATATGGATTGCATTTCTCTACAACAGGTAAAGTGTGGGCTCTGAGTGTGTATGAACAACATTTTCTCAGTCTTGAAACTCAAAGATCAGCTTAAACCCAAACCCATCAATTTACTTCAACAGCCTTTGGAGACCAACGAGCAAGAATGGCAACTGCATATACAGAACCACAGCTCGTGTGTGCAGGCATAAGCTTTACTCTTTTTTTTTCCCCATTTTGATTCAGTGTAAAAGCAAACAAAATTTGTTGGTTAGCAAGAATCTTGTTTAGTATAGCTGGTTTGTCAGTATACACCGCTTCAAAATTTAAATGCCTTTCAGTTCCTGAAAGCAGAGGCAAAACAAAAGAATATTTGACTGAGAACAGAAATGTAAAATTATAATGTAGCAACAGTGCAGCAGCATAACAAAAGCTACAAGTTCCTACAAGTGTGATCACATATATATATTTGCTATTATGTTTAGAAGTTTTCAGATGATATCTTACTCATACGTTAATGAAGTTGGAGCAAAACCTCCTGAGATACAGGATGGTTATGGCTGACATACTAAATTGTAATTCATCTCCTTCTGACCACTCTGTTATTTGTAGACAGAGGAAGGAAAAATAGAGACAAGCTTTTTTTTTGGTGGCTTGTTTAATCTGCTAAAACCTATTTGAGGTAATCCCTGCTCCACAGTGGCTCCCAGTGGGAGATGTAAGCTGGCAGCAATACAAGTATTCCTTCCCCAGAAAAACTGCATCTGAGACATCTCTTTTAAAACATATTCTATGAACAGAGAGCTGAGCTCTTAAAAAA
>VXAY01001422.1:1265515-1277354 GCA_013399855.1 Oxyruncus cristatus | reverse complement strand
TTTTACCAAAAAAAGACGGAAGCTTTAAAAAAAAAAAAAAAAAAAAAAAAATAAAGTATTTTTCTATAAGCAGTTTCCAGTATGGTTCCTCAAGTTAACAACAGAAGATGAGAAATCCCCTGTGTCTTTATGTGATAACAGTTAAATGGCAAGTTGTTGAAAGAATTCTTGAAAAATGAACCACCTCACATACATGACCACACACGTGGTCTGTCTCGGGAGCTGTCCTCTGAGGTTTCAATCTTGTAACAATCTTAGCTACATAAGTAAGTTTTCTGCTTTCTGTACTCTAAGCAATGAATTAAGTTTTTAGGAGGTCTGCATATCATCATCAGGACAGTTACACATCCTGTGTTTTATTTTCCCAATGAGATCATGCCAACTGAATTTATGAATATAAGTTTTCAGGCAGAAAAAGGTATTCACTCTTTAAATCAGAAACCCTTTGAAATTTGGTGTTCCTATTCACTGATCTATCAAAAAAACAAAACAAAAACCACACACAAAATTGTATCTGAACATGTCACAGTGTATACAGCTTGTAAGCGTAGTAAGCACTACCTGAATTCTGCAAGGCGTGCAGAGTTCGAAAAATGAAGTTATTATTAGAGCTTTTATGAACACATAAAGGCAATCCAGTGACAAAGAACTTCCTAGCATCTTACACTGCAGCTTTGCTACTGAAGCAGTATAGTTAAAGAATTAGGTTTTTCTAAAGAGGTGCTTTCATATGCACACTTTGATGACAGCATCAGAAATGTATTCTGATTAAAAAAAAAAAAAAAGCCCTCACCAATTTTCCTTGGTTGTTACTCTTTTCTTCTTCCCTTCATTGCTTCAGAACACACAGACCAACATTTCCAGACTTGACACTTAACGGCTCAGCTTCTGGATCCATGTGTGGTATATTTAACTACAATTTTTATTCAGTTCACTGTGGGTGCAGACACTTAGCTTTACGCACCAGATCTGAAAGCATTGGTTATAGTTCAGATAAAATTGTATCACTGGGTGGGAAAGCATAATATCAGAACTGGTGAAAGACTGTGTTCCTTTTAGATTGTACTACACAGCAGAAATAGAAGAAATATTCAAAAGGCATTGAAAGAGAGGTGGTGTGGTGAGGTTTTTTTGAGAAACAGAACTGTAAGATTAAGAGAGAAAAAGGGAATTTAGGTGTCATGCAAAGAGCTGGACTGCCTGCATTAGAGACAGTTTTAATTTATAGAGAGAACTGAAAGCAGCAGAGAACACTAGTATGCTTATTGTAAGTGAATAGCATAATTTACCTTAAAATGTACCTCTGAATATGAAGTCAATGTAGCTGCGATAACTGAACTAATGTTTCTAATCTCCAGTCAGGTGAGAGAGAAAAATAATGAATCGGGGACTCCAAATCTAAATCTTAATTCTCAGACATTGTGGAGGTTTCTCATCTAATTTAAATATTTGCAGTCATTTCGTTGTTGAACATTTTATTAAGAATAAACAGCAATAAGAGTGTTTTCTCATCTGTACCTTTAAAGGGTGTTCTTAGTGTTTCAGTTCTCAGACATCAAATACTTTCTAAAACAAAAGTGGCAGTGGCATTTGCCAAAATGGCATTTAACCAAACCCAAGTTTCTCCTGTTTCTAAGCCTTGTATTCTACTGAATTTCAATTCCATACTGGCAGCCCTGTCATGCAAACCACGTGAATCCCTCCAAAGAGGGGATCACCTGGCTTCTGGTTTTCTTTATGCAGAGACAAAAGCTACAATGGTGATGGAAATTTTGTGTTTGCATGCATTTAATCATTCCTTAGTGTCCTAATTTACCAAATTATCATACAGATTAGCATGCAGTCAGGGTATGCATCCACATTTCTCTTCTCTGGGAAGAAAGGGTTTAGAAAGGGGGAAAGCCTGAAATATGAAGGTCTTGTGTGAGTTGCAGTGTCAGAATATGAGCAGTCGATATGTGCGTCCAGCTCTGGGGCTTTGTGCAGCTAAAGCCTCAGGCTCATTTCCAGGACCTGACCTTGATCTGTGATTTCTGAGCCCAGTTTCCTAATACAGTGCAAGAATGCCAATTTAAAACAAAATATATCAAGAGAAAACAAAATGCTTTCTTTAAGTGTCCAGTGCAAGAAATATTTTCAGCATTGTTTGCTTTTGTTTCATTTTTCCATCTATGCAAAATACTCTTCTGCTTTTCCTATTTCACAACTCGAATTTCAAAATACTAATCTGGAAGAAAATGCTCTGGATCAAACCCTTCAAACTTTTCAGTGTCTCTGAACTTCACAAATTACATCAGAAAGAAAAAGAGAAGAAAAATTCTTTTGCAATTACAGGCTTTGGGGTCGCATGCTGTTCTGGTAAACAGAATTTGGAGGTGGAGAATGCTTTCTAATACCTGTAAACATAGTACTAGTTAAACAGAGATAACATTATAGCAATGTCAAAAAAGCCCTCAGAAGTTAGTGCATGATAGTAATGTTCTTGTGTTGCTTTATGGGGAATATTAGCAAAGTAAACAGAGGGAACGACTGGATGCCTATCCACAAGGGTTGCATCCTGAACAGGGAAGGGCTGCAGAGGTGCTGTTTCATCCTCCACCTAACTGCTGCCTTCCACAGAAAAAAACTAATCCTAGTCCTCTTCATTTTCCAGCACTCCTGAAGCTAGGAGATAGTTGGTTCTTACTGATTAGTGAAAATAACATTTTTTCTTTTCCTTTTAAGGGATACAAGATAAGCAACAGGAAATACAAGAGCATAAGGACAGGGAGCACCCTTGTTGGCAGCAGCGTGGAATTACATCAGATTAGATATAATGTGATATTATGCCCAAGACCCTCTAAGTCTTAGATTGGTAGAGGCAGCCTCAGACTAAAGGGTGGGAAGGAAGAATTCATGGTAATGGTTTTGAAATCTCACTTTTATTGCAGCACAGAGAGCAGGGGCTGGTTGGTAGATGAGATATACTGTAAGTTAATTCTAAATTATTCACAGGAGCAGTCCTAGGAGTATATGTCCCCTCAGACTATGAAATTCGGGGTTTAAACAAACTTTATATTGATAAAGTGTCAATTTTCTTTAGGGTGCTGCTTGACCTGTGGGTTGACAGGGGGGTTTGTGGTTCACTGATTGTTTTGTTTATCAAATGACTCCCATAATCTCCAATTCCATCATCTAGATATGTAGTTCAGCAATTCTTGTTAAGAGCTGAGCTTTCCATTCTCTTTCTCTGATGCCCTCCCAAACTTTCTAGGTATTAACCAGCAGCTGTCATAGCTACTGAGATTAGGACAGGTGAAGACTGGCATTGGTACCGCAGGAATGACTCCTACATTTATTTTTCAGATGAAGTGGTAAACCCTGCTTTGGACCTCTCTCTTCCAGACACTGCCAAAAAAATGGCAGTCGGAAAAAAATTTAATGCACATTATTTGCTCCTTCTCATTGTAGTTTGACTCTTTTTTTCTTATTTATTTTACTCAAATAGACTGACAGATCTTTCAAGGATTTAGCATCTAGCACTCTGTTAGGTTGACAATGGTGAAAGGTTGAGGATGGGAGAGCGGGGGGAGAAGGCCAGAATGACAATGAGTAAGGTGAAGAAAAAGGAAAAAGAAATACTCTTGCATAATAAAGAACCCCCCCCACCTTAGAGTAAAATTTAGTCTGCACATCAGTTTCTACACAGAGACTATAAATCCAAGTTATACAGCCACATACCAAATGCACCAAGGGAAGTCACTTCTCTTTTTTCCTTGATAAGGTGTCCCCTTCTGCCACTACAAGATGAGTAAATTACTCCACCTGTCTAACTGATCCCCAGCATGCAGCTTGACACTGACAATGGCAGTGCACCCGTTAGTGTGATGGACAAGTGATTGGCAGCATGGCATTTGCTGCTTTCTATAATAAGTTGGTTATTATACAATGATGTTGACAATCTAGAGAGACTGCAAATATTAAAGTGTAACTAGGTACAGGTTTGAGAAAGAAAAGAAAACAGAACAGGTTATAGGTGAAATGTGACCCTGAATAAATTTTATGCCAAAGGCTTTTTTCATTTTGAAATGAAAAATATCAAATTTTAAGTATGACACTTTTTCTTAGGAGCAAATTATTCTATTTACGCGTAGCCACCAAATGTCAATTCTGAGTTATCCCATAAACTAAGCACAAGATTGCAAGTCACTGCCTTCATCAGCTTCTCCAGCATATTGCATCTATAAATGCAAAAAGTGTAAACAGTGTTCGTAAGAATATATCTTCTGCAACCATAGTAAACTACCACTTTGGTGCAACGATTCTATTTTCTTTCCTATGGTCCTGCTACATATTTCCCTTCTGTACAAGCATCACTCTGGAACCAGTGTCACTGTACTGTCTGAGGATAGACAAAACCTTCACCAGCTATTAGCAACTGGAAGTCTGAATGCCTTTGGTATATAACAGAGGATACTGGTCTTTAGGCTATAAAACTTAGACCTTGGAAAACGGAATACAGATCCAGAATTTAGCAACAGATAAGAAAATTTCAGGCAAATTACTTTTTAATTTAGACCCAGCACCTTGTTTCCAGCTGCTACCAGTATCATGCAGAATAAACCCACTGTACCAATTAGGCACCTTTGAGGTCAGCTCATCCCTGTCATATTTTTATCCTAATTTTTAATAGTGAGGAATTACTTTAAACTTTTAAATTGTAAATTTATCCCCAATATTATTCTTGTTATCATTACTTCTCATAACGATTAATATCTTTGATCTTCAGTTAAATGTTTACAATGTTAAGGAAACTTCCCAGTCTGATCACTCAGTGACTCTCTGGCAGTCACATTCCCAAGGCCAGAGACTGTCACTGCTGGGAACGAAGCCCCTCCACAGCAGGGGGCTCCAGTGACCTGATGGGTCCCCCCTTGCCTCCCCACACACCCCACTCACACACAGTCAGACCAGGTTTCCTTACCAGTTTGGCCCCAGGTTTCCCATGGCAGAGTCATAGATGTCTCATTCCATAAAGCGCAACATGTCTCATTCACGGCGCAACAACAGCCTGAGCTGGTGCCTTTGAGAAGGGACCCCGAACAAAAGACATCCTTGAGTTTGATATCCTAACAGTCCAAGCACCCAAAGCTTTTGCTCCTTCTCCCAGGCCCCTGGCCCCTGCCATGTCTCTAAGTGTCTGGTCACCCGTCTGGGCCACAGGTCTCCGAGATTGTTATGCAAAGAGTCAGCAGTTCATAGCCCCTTGTCTTGGGTTCCTGGTCCCCCAGAGCTCAGTCTAGAGCTGCACACCAAGCCACCTGCACCAAATGTATTCCTCAACAACAAACTTTCCAGGAGTTTATGGGGTTTTATTCTGGTAACTGTAATACATAACAGTGCCAAATTCTTGCTATTTTCCATGTGAGCATTTCACCCTGGAGGGCGTTACTGTGATGAAACATAGGCAATGCATCAAAATCATAAAACCTGAAGATTATTATGTGACATCCTAAAAACTAGCATTCTAATTATATTGTTTACATAAATATTACTCGACTTTGCCTTTCCTTTCACTGCTATATAATAGATGTAAAATGACATAGGTCCTGTTCAGCAAATGCCATGTGATATGAATTTTACATGGCGTTCTAATTAAATTGCTAATCTTGGCCCCAATGGTTACGTTTGTCCTAGTAATCTGAACAGCAGCAGGTTACAGCCCTGAACTTTGGCATGTGTGTATGAGCATGGTCAAACTGTTCACTAGCCTGTACATTGTCCACTGTTTGGACTGTGAAAACTTACTACAATCCCTTAATATGGCTCAAGATGTCAGTACAGCCTGAGACTGCTCTCCTGGCAGGCAACCTCTTCTAAGGATGGAGAACAGACAGACAGTGAAGACAGACAATAAATTTATGGCTGTGATCAGTGCTGTGACAATTGAAGCACAGAATTTTCTAGATCCTTTTGTTAATCCCTAATCAAAACCAACATATTCTAGAGAAATGGGTAACACATGAAAATAAGCGCTTTAAATCAATTTTTAAGCAGTAAGTCTTAACAGTCCTCATAAAGCCTAGATTGTTTTTAAAACACAGAATAAATGCATAGTGCAACCTTACTAAAAAACTTCGACATAAGATTTTGAAGTGCACAGCTTGAAGTTTTTCTGCAAGCAGAAGGCTAATTGCTGATTCATGATGTTACAATTAGAAAAAAACGACAAGATTCTAGTCACAAGACCTCCTGAAAGGAAAAAATAGCAAAGCTTAGAAATTATCAGTGTGTGTTCACATGACATCATTAACAATTCTTGTATTTATTAATAGCTGATAAATAATAATGTCTTAATAAATTTCTAATTCATAGGAATTCAGCCTCTAGGTTTATAACTAAGGGTTTTAACCATATATTGCAAGTTCTACAGATCTGCATAAAGCCATACATAACACATGGTATTCCCAACTGCAACATGCTCAGAAAAATACATTTGAATAGCTTCTAAACGTTTTTAAACATTAGGAGGTGTTTAAAATAATTATTTCTTACATATAGCTGTTACTAATACATGGGCACACAGAGACACACATACACACACACACAGAGAAATATTTTCCTGTTCTAAGTTTAGTGGAATAAAAGTCAGTGAATTAAAAGAATGCTGAAACAAGCAGTTGTACACTCTAAATGACTGCTGCAATGCAAAATCCAGTCTCACAAAGCTTGCATAGTGACTTGAAATCTATCATTTTTTTCCATTCCAAATGCTATTTTTCAATTCAGTGGGCCTCAAGCTTTTCAACAAACTGGATCAATTTGAAGCTACTCATTCAAAAGGGCTTCTTAAATGCCAGTCCTAGAATTCAACATGACAGAAGAGACAAAGAGTCATCTTCATTTCCAGTCACAATCAGCTGTGTGCACAAGCCCCCATCAGCGTAGGGCCCCTGAACAGTGCTGTGGGTGCAAGTTGCTCGGGAAAGAGCATACAGCCTTCCAATTTTTTTTCAAATTGCAAATAGGGCAAGAAAATTGCATTGTTTTTAAAAAAAACAAAGGGTTTTTATAATATCACTTTTGTTGGACAGCTCAGAACTATTAGACCAGGGTACAAAGGGAAGAAGTAATTGCTTTTTATCTAAGCAACTGGACATGAGCCCTTCCCATGTACACTACTCATTTGCAGTGACTTCAGAAGTGCTAAACTCAGTTCTCAACACACAGTCCTTTAGTCTGCATAAGCCTCAACAACACTAAACTGCAATTACACAGCACAAGTATATGCCAGAAGCCTTATACGAGAGGTCTGGTAACAGTTTGGGAAAGAATGCAGTCTCTGATAGATGTGAAAAACTGCTGCCATGACACCATGCTTGGAAACGAGAAAGTGGTAGAGTAAAGTTCAAAAGACTCTGGAGCAGCTGTTCTGTCTCCAATGCACACCTTTACCCACGTAACCTAACTCTTTGATCTCCTGTAGAAATTTGGCTGCCTTATGCTGTTTGCAAGCAAAAGGCACATCAGTGCAGATCCATTTGTATGCAGCTGATTTGTTTCTACACAAATGCTCTAAAAACAGGAGAAGTAACTGTGCTGGTGAATAGTACAGAAAGAACAAAATAAGTGTAGGAAGCACAGCTCGTTCCAATAAAGGCCACAAAACCAGGAAAGCACATTATGATTTTTATAGGAATAGTAGCAAAACTGCAAAAATAGAACAGATTCTGAGACAGTCAGAGGACTGAGAGAGTTCTTTCAGTAGCGATTTGGACACCTACATGCAGAAAGTGCAGGACCAAACACAGAGAGTAGGACAATGAAAGTAAAGGTCTATTCAAAGACTTTTTGTACCTCCAAAAAATGTCAATTTAAAGATTTGAGTGTCGGAACACAACAGGCATACTTATCTTTGATGGATGAAGCTTTGCTCCCTAGCTTTTTTTTTTTTTTTTCCTTTTTCTTTTTTGTCATCATCTCCTCATTTGCTGTAATGTAAGCTAGCAGCAGAACTGGCATGTCAGCTGGATACAGTGCCCCACCTTCAACTCTTAGCTCCTCTGAAGCCCAGAAGAATGCTGTCTCTCATGAGATGGCACCCCATCTGTCCAGGTTTTTGAAGTGCTGAACTATCCCAGCCAAGCAGACAGCATTCTGGCACATCTCTCAGAGAAGGCTCTCCACTCTGCTGTGATGCCACAGCAACTCAGGTGAGGAAGGTTAATAGTACAAAAAAATGATTAAATATTTTTGTTTCTAGAGAAAGTAAAGATACATTGAGCTGGCCCCAAAATGCATTCTGTTCTCACATTTAGCCGCAAGTTTATGAACTGTGCCACAAAATAAATTAAGATTCCTGAAAATAACACACCTGTCTTGCCCTTTTGAAGCTCAGTTGCATCCAAACAAATGAGGGCATTCTGATGAGTGTCCTTTCAACACTACAAAAAAGGCCATAAGTTTTGTTCACAGTCAGTCCTGCTGTGTTGTTTTGTCCACATTTTATTTTCCCTTCTACAATGATTTTGATTGATAGTTCTATCAAAACTCTGGTAGTAACCTGGCAAATAGTGTTCCAGTGGAAAAATACAACAGTTTAATACAGATAAAAACAGAGGTCTACAGGAGTTTTTCTAAAAAATGCACAAAACCACCATGGTGTACGGACATCTTTGAAATCTACTTCCTTAACTTTCTAACATGATTTTATGGTAAGACAACACAGTGAAAGTGGCAGGTGTGTTACTGAGGTATTATTTCTACAAGCAGATATGCAGTTCAACAGAGCAAGCCAATGAAATTATTATCCACTACTGTCCCTACATAAGTATTCAACAAATATAAAATTTAGATGTGTATAGTAGGCAGTCTGAATGTGGCTCTTAATATTCTAGTTTATAAAATGTTAAGAAGTAAATTATTTAAAAATGTTATATTCCAGTGTCTGGAACTCCACAGAGTTTTATTTTGGAAGGCCATAGTGAACTGTTACGTCACACCTGTTACAATGAATCATCAACTACTACCATTTTTTCTTCTCTTTATATTGAATATGGGATGGTTATTTTTAAAAGCTACCCACTGTGTATGTCGCAATACATATTTTGCGAAACAGTACCATTTTTTTCCGGAAAAGATAAGACATAGTAGTGGTATTTTCTTATAGGCATCTTTTTGTCATATATTTGCCTCACAGCCTGTAAAACACACTCAGGTTACATCAGTAACACAATTAAGTTGCATTAGCAATTGGATAGACCCAGCATCTCCCAAGATTTCAGTCAAGACATCTATTAAATCTACTGAAAAATGAATCTTTTGACAAGTCATGCTATACTCATTCTACTCTTTTGTTGTAATAGGTCTCAGCACTATCACACAACTGCAAAATCATTAAGACACAGTCATTCTTTTTTAAAGAGTAAGAAAAATTATAAAAAAACCCCTTCCCTAATAAAGGACTATATGCTATTGACTCAACTCTAAATAAAATCACATTGAATGAAAAACAAACTCTATGGTTGGGAAAGGTTCTTCTATTGGCTGATGCTATAATTTACAGCAAAGAATCGAAGCTAGCATATACTATGTCCATATACTCTTTTCTTTACCCTGAATCAGAAGATTTTTTTTTCCCCTCACTGAAAATCTGAAAGCCAGTGCTAATTAAGTGTAAGCTGCTAGAGTGCAAAAAATCTCTTGTCAGGTTAAGGGCTCTCTAGATATTTTTGAAATCTGAGTGTAGAGGCTTTAAAATTTAACCTAGGAAAAGCAGTAAAATCAGAGAATACCAATTAAAAAGTCTCCTGAAATAAGAAGAAAACTATTTACTGACTTCACTGGAATTTGCATCTGGACCTTGAAGATGAAGACTGGTATGAAACAGCATGACCAATAGAAGTGGCATTACATAAAGCCCTAAACACTGTATTACTCAAAACCTTTCTCTGCACAGGGGTCATTCAGAGCCTTCCTGTGGATCACAGGACAGGTATGCAACACACTAAGATCAATCAGATAAATCCTTAAGAATTTTTCATGTTTATAAGAGTAGAGGTTGAGGAAATGCCTTACTGTACAGGATCTTTAAGCAAACAATTAGAATCACAGAATCATAGAATCAGCCAGGTTGGAAAGGACCTCTGAGATCATCAAATCCAACCCTTGATACAACACCACCGTGGTTACTAGACTATGGCACTCAGTGCCACGTCCAGTCTCATCTTAAAAACTTCCAGGGATGGAGAATCCACCACCTCCCTGGGCAGCCCCAAACATTACGATCCTGCATATAGTATTATTAAGCCATATCTAATCTGATACTGTGTTGACATCAGTTTGTAGTATCTAAATGCCTGTGAAAGCTCATTCACACAGTCCCATTCAAAAAATTCTGTAGGTGGAACAAAATTACAATATTACAAAGATGGGGCGGGGGGTTGTAATTATGAGTAAATACAGTTAAAAATAAAATAAATAGAAATTAAAAAACCAAAACCCTAAAAATAAGTAAGTATACGAGAGAAAAAGAGAGAAGCAAGCTTTCTATGCATTTTTTTTAGTGACATCGGTTGTCCTGCTCTGTCCCTTCAGCTACACGTCTTCTCCCTGGAAGAAAAGGTGAAGTGACGGATTTTGCATTTAGAAGCACAGATACACTGTGTTCTTTTACTTTTCTCATAAAAGCCTACAATGAGGCAGAGAAAGAATGACAAGGAAAGGCTTATCATTAATTGCGGGCATCGTGCCAGTTGACTCCCTCAATACAATGCCTTCTCAGAATCTGAGGAAAATTAAATATGTAAAAGAGAAGATCAGAAGGCCTAGAGAATCTTTATGCAAGTATTAAAATGAGAGGCAAATCAGACGAGTATGTGTGTATGTTTTTGAGAAATTCTACTCCACATAAAGAATAGGAAATTAATTAATTGCATAAGAAATACTGTGTGCATGCATTAGGCTTTTCTTCCACTGACAAAACAAATATAGACACAAATATTTTTACATTGCAAATCTACTTCCTAGGTCAGGCTAAATATTTATATATATATATATATTAATTAATAAACATGTCTAAGTGCTCATCAGATATTTAAGTTAGAATCAAAAGGTTTTTTGCCTGTGTACATGTCAAAGTATGTAAATGTTAATACCAATTTAACATTTAAAAGACTGGCCACTATTCTCAAGTATTCAACACTACTCAGCATGCTATTAAAACCGGAACTGTCATTTATTTAAAAAAAAAAAAATGAAAACAACACAAGGTCACACTTAATTGACCTGCTTTAAATGTTTTGGGATATTATTATTTAGCTGAACGAGAGTTTTTATCCAGTAAGTTCTCCTTGCACACTTTAAATGAGCAGCTTGGTATGTCAGAGGAAACACAACAATCAAACAAGTCATTCATATGTGACAATATAAATGATTCCTTCCAAGGTGTTGATGAAAAATACATTTCTTTTTGTTAGAGGTATCACACATCATAGTAGAGAATCCTTTAGACTGAGTCCATTAATCAAAACCAACTATGTTAGCAGATGAGTTACTGGAATACTATGCAGTTCTTTCTTCAACAGCAAAATTGACTGTATTCATAGGTTAAAATGTAAATAGTAGAAACTGAATTGTGACATGAATAGTATCATTGCAATATGATAGAAAAAAAGGCAATAAATGAATAATCATGAAGCTTTTCTCCTAAATGGGCTCCTATTGAAAGTTCCCAACAAAACTTCGGGGTAGCACAAAACTTATCTCACATCTGTGCACATTCACTAGCTTCCCAGCTGAATCTGATACATTATAAGAGAAAATTAGAATTCATGATTTTTGGAAAGAATTCTTTTTTTTT
>VXAY01001422.1:1230799-1265479 GCA_013399855.1 Oxyruncus cristatus | reverse complement strand
TTTTTTTTTTTTTAAATAGGAAAACAACTCTCAGTTAATACCAAGCCCAATATAATCCTTAATGTAAGACATTCACAATCCCTTAAAATTAAAATGTGATTTAAAAGGAAAAAAACCACAATAAACAACAAAAAAATAAGTCCCAACAGCTGTATGCACTTTTAATCTTCAGGAAAGCATGTGTTCTGAGAATCATGTTTGTTTTTAAAACATCTGTAGGCATTTTATAGAAAATTACATTCTGCAAAAAACATATTGCAATTAGATATCATGCACATTGGTATTCTCATGCCTACCATACCAATACTTCATCTAATACTGATATAATGAGTGTATGCACCACCTACAAGTTATTACTGCAATTAGAATACTTTTGTACTTGAAAACACTTTTATTTGTAAGTAGAAATGGGATTTTTTTAACTAAATCCTTACGTTGTACCACAAATCATACACTTCTTTTTTAAAACTGCAACAGGGAAGAAAGTAGAAAGCTGCATAATTTCTACTTGAACAGAAGGAGAGGATGATGTGAATTTACAAGAAAGTATCTTTTAAAGAGATTACCTCTTTCTCTTTCTATCCTAACATCAGTATAACAGTTCTTAATGCAATTGGCATACACACCTGTCAATTGATCAATGTCTATTGAATTATGTGGCCAAGTCTGGGAAAACCATGTGATAATCAAATCTCTCTATATAAGGGTATATTTGAAACTTTCTACTATCCTCTGAACTCTGATGTTCTTCGGCATTCAGCTTAATTACACAGATGTTTTCACAGATGAATACTGACTCTACCAGCTACTCTTGTGTGGAGTAGCAGGCTGCTGACAGGTGGCTGTACCAGACTCTCCGTTCTTACAGGGAGAGTAAAGCGCAGTACACATCACAGGCTGGAAGGTCGGTGATACAAATCCCTCTTTTGCATTCTGATGTGACTTTTTGCTATCTACAGTAGCACTGCTTGCGAACCAAACATTTTCACACTTATATGACCCTCCCTTCCCCCACTCCACAACACATCAGTAATGCTTTGTAATTCATGCATGGCTTCCAATGAGGAGCAGCCAGCTTCCACTGACTCACCTTGCAAGTGGATGCTCACCTGCCAGTGGGAAATGAAAATTGATTACTATAGATATACTGCGCCAGGTGGTTCAACTATTTTTGCCTGTATATGATGGAGGTGGAAAGGCAAATGGGAATGGGAGTCTGCAATAGGGAAGGATCTGCACTGGAGGGTTATGAACAGCATCACTTAAGACCGACTGTCTGTTTTTGCTGTTGCAGTTCCCAACTAGAATCACAGAAGTTAATTAGATCCAAGAGTAAACACAGGTTGTTTCTTTACATGTTAAAAGTAGGGCACACAGATTTTGTATAGTAATGACTAATCTATTATTTCTGTGCCTCCCTCAGAGAATCTGTCCCTTAACTATGCTTTGAAGCAACCCAGAGTTGTTAGTGATACTACAAACCTGTCAACTGAATCACAAAAAGGTCAAGGCACAGATTGGAAGAGCATTTTGGGCATTTAGAAGTCCAAATACTTAATGTTCACATATATGCCTCCACAGGCCTGAGACAAGGACTCACATTTCTTAGGCCTTCTCAGGTGCAAAATAAAAAATTTTTAAATTAGACATCTTTTTAATTGGAGGCACTGCAAAAGCCTACAGGACTAAAACTCATTCCACCTCTCTACACATTTTTAATTATTTTAACACTCCCAGAAAGAAAAGAACTGGCCTCTTAATCCAAATATGTCTAGCAAATGTTCAAAAGTTTCTGTCAAGATGGTTTAGTCTTAGAATTTTATCTCTATGCTGGTTATTAAACCTGACTATAAAAATGTTGGGATGTTTTTCCGGGAGCAGAAGTTAAAGACAACACACTCAAGCGACAACATCAAATTTTGTGAGACAAATGAATGTATACACAGTCCAGATTCCCAGTTAAGTGAGTGTGAACAGTCATTCAGAAGTGGTTCAATGAGAAATCTAAAACAGGTCCCTCCTGTTATTGATGATAATTAGATTTCCCTCCTCACTTCAGAGAGGAAGAGTAAATATCTGGATAGTATATGACAGTCATGCAAACTCAATCCTGTCTCCTTGTCATCTAGTACGCATGCCACTCCTCAAGCATGTGAGCCAATGACTACAATGATAAATTATGAAATCATATCAGAAAATGAATGCAAGAAAGGCTACTTTCTCTTCTCTAAGTTTTTTTTTTAATACCTTCCACCAACCTTTAGTAGGTACATAGCAACAATGTTGGTCAAAATACAAAAGTTGAATGTGAATTCATGCAAGTCAGAAGATTAATTTTTCTTCCTTACACAAAATATGAACACATATTTCAAGCCTCACTAACAGTTACTAAAAAATAATAATTCCAACAATACAGTTTCACTGCCCAGAGTCACTACATCTGTTGTGTGAGTGCCTTAAACTTTGCTATGCAGTTGCACAGCCAGATTGAGCATACCCAGCAATATGTTCAGCAAGTGATGTATTTCAGCTGTTTCTAGTCCTTATGTATATACCTGTTTTGACAATGCTCTAATATGAAGAACATTTCTGTCAGGAACAATCTTTTTGCAGCTATAATGCATAGTCTTTCAGAAAACCATGCAGAAGAGCTAAGGAAGTTACTGTCTTTAGGAAACATTGCCTTATCAAATATTTACCTGCATTTACCATGTGAACTGCTGAGCATTAAATCCTTTCTTGCTAACACTTCCCATTCATTGCTTAATGTGCAAAGGGAATGTATGGGTTTATAGACACAGTCATTTGCTTTATTAGAAACCATTACTGACAAGCCTTTGGGAAAATTAATACCTGGTGGTTATTTTTGGCTTTGTAATACTGAAATGAAGACCTCAGTTTTTATACATGTAACAATGTTGTGTTACTGTAAAAGCAGATTTGTATTCTTCAGACTACACTGTTTTCACAGTAGGTCTGGTTACATGAATTCTAATTACTTTCAGCAGAAAAAAAGTGGAAAATTCTTGGAGTCATGAATTTCTAATGTATTACATTTTATTCTTTGCAACTAATATACACAGATCATACAGAAGATAATGTTTCCCCTTCCAGAAAGAAAATAATTATTTTCATAGAATTTACTGCAACAAATTTTTGTGTGAAAGATCTTAGTGGTTAACACCAAATGAGGCTGCAGAGTCTCAGTCTGATAAAAAAGCAGATGAATTTGTTTTGGAGACCAGCTAACAGCTAAACCGGGAAAGAGATATTTTAGATAAAAATTCATAAGAACATACAGTTCATCTTCAGAAGCAGTTGGAGCTAAGAGTCTACCCCAGCAAGCTCAGTCACATACTTAACTTTCTGCTCTGCAAGGAATTGAGGTGACTATTTGCAGCTCCTGAACCAAAGCATGTATTTTTGCCAAGAAACAGGTTAACAATACTGATTTTTTTTTTTTTTTTTTAATAAACAGTAACTCTATTCCACTATCCTAAAAAAAACTGGTCAAGAGATATTTTCTCCAGCTTACATCTATCCTATTTTCAACCTCATTGGAGTTTCTGTTACCACTAACAGCAGAAAACTATTCAAGTCCTCATGACTTCTGCCTTTGAGATACTGCATCTGTATCCCATTATGAACATCAGCAACCTAACGAATGCACATTCCCAAGGTTTTATACATCGAGAGCTGGTTATAGGAAAGCTGTAAAAGAGTGAGAGTATGATGATTAAGATATTCCTAATATATTCTATCTGTTCTATTTCTTGTGGCTTCTCTATGCTCTATCTCACTCAAAGTTATGCTTTTCTACCTTCTTTATCTTCTTCAGACTAGGTTTTTAAGAAATCAAAAACTTGCTCAAATATCTAGGGACAAACTGAGACAAGCATGATTCAGAGAGAAAATTATTTTCACTACACTCCACGAAGTCCCCAAACCACATGATAGGCACTCATGCTTACACAACTGTGGAATAGCATAAATGAGTGGATTTTGCAAGAACTGGTGGATTCCAGTAAAACTAAGCAAAACACAATTTTCTTCACATTCAATTCCATAGTGGAATATGCACCTCTAAAAACTTAAGAAAAGAGAAAAGTTTCCTGAATGCTAACCTCTTCAGATAAAATTATCTTTAAAAGTGACTATATTATAATATCAAAACAATTAATTATTGTAACAGTGTAATATAAAATAAACACCATTTAGTTTATTTGGTGGGGAGATGAACGCCTGCTAGAAACTCATCCTCCTTTCACCTAAGGAAACCAGCAGTTTAGGTCTTTTGCTATACTCCTTTGTCTTCATAAATCTTACGTTAGACTGATCATCTAATAACAGTATCAGTCAGTTGGTAACTATATTTGAATGCTGTTGGTCAAAGATTTACAGCATAGTCTTAGTGTCCTACATTTAAGGCAGAAGAGTTAGTTTGGTTCCACTGTTCAGTGCTGTAGATATCATTGTTCATAAAAAATCAATAAACTGTGGCAACTAGTGATATTTAACCACTTAGGTTTCCACTCTAAACAGAAGCTGATATGAGCTTTCAAGCAAAGCAGTCTCCTATTTTTGTCAAATCAAATAAAATATGAACTTTAAAGATACTTTAGTGCTCCAGTTGCAAAATGAATTGCTACTGTCTTTTGAAGCACTTCCAGAATAAAAGAGAAGCAGATTCTGCTGGACATTCATCCTGACTAGTCTTAAAAGTTGAAATCCCAGATAGGCCTATCTTCATTTAACCTATAATATAAATCTGTTTTATTTTATGTAAAATCTAACTCTGATCCAGAAGGGAGAATAAACGTGTCAAACCAGAATTTAGTAAGGAAAGGAGTAGGAACACTATCCTATTTTTTTAAAGAAAGTTTCTCTTTGTCAAGATAGAGGCACCACACTTGTAAGGGTTGTAAACAAAATATATCATATGTTTTCTTCTGCACTTCCATAGTAGGGAATTTAATTTATCCTCTGAGAAATAAGTTCATGTATATTTAAAGAAAAACAAAACAAAACAAAAACAGCTGTTTGAACTATGCAGTATTTTACAGTTCATGAACTATTGGTCTTACACAAATTTCCTTACAACCAGAACTTGAGATAACCTACTTATAAAAATAAAGGAAAAAAAAAAATCACAGGAAAAGGGGTCATTGCAGTAGAGGGAGCAGACTTGGGAGAATTAGAGACAGGAGACTGCTTGCAAAAAGAGCATTCTGGGAAAACCTTCTTGTCTAGACGTGTTTAACCCCTAGATAATGCAGATTATGAATTATACTGCTGTGGATGTTTCATTTATGCAGACCATGTGAAAATATTATAATTAGGTAATTTTCTCTGATGGGATGCTAAACCCTGCATATTTTCAGAATCCAGATACTTAATTTAACTCCTTGGGCAGAAATTCTGTCAACATGTTCAGATATATGACATGAGAGAATGACCAGGGATTGTCTTTGTGCAGTAGAACTCCCACACTTCTGAATAAGGTGGCACTCATGGTGAGGCTTGGGTGACAGATAGTAGATGCTAATTTTGCAAATTCAGCGATAGTTGAAGCTGCTTTGGTAGGTGAGTGGCTACATTTCAAATTAAAGTTTAATATAATCACTGTTTGCTTTGCATACTTCCTAGATAAGCAGAGACAGAGAAAAATCTTTTTTTTTTTGTTTATTTCTTTAGGTACAACACATTTTTTCCAGTATGAGGTAACTGAAACTTTTAGATAGGAACACCTATCCCTCATTGAAAGTATGAATTTTCAGATTAACTAATTAAGCAGAACTTTTACTCAAGAGGTGCAAAGTACAAGTGAAATACTGTGTTTTGCTAAAATTCAAAAAATATTAGAGATGGTCATTAGATAGAAAACAGTGTAGATAGAGACAAAATCTGATGAAAAATCGTCTTTAATGCCTAAGATGATAAAGTTATGAATATGCTGATATTTTTAAGATTTAGGAATAGATCTTAACTGACACCTTAATGAAAAATTCTTATACTGTGCAGTATACCTGTTGTTCAAAAGGAACTCTGTATGCGAGGAGAAGAAA
Source organism: Oxyruncus cristatus (assembly GCA_013399855.1). Taxonomy (NCBI): domain Eukaryota; kingdom Metazoa; phylum Chordata; class Aves; order Passeriformes; family Cotingidae; genus Oxyruncus; species Oxyruncus cristatus. The sequence continues at coordinate 1,259,414 of VXAY01001422.1, read as the reverse complement.
AGCAATAAAGAAGGTTGAGAGATTAAAGCCCACCACTTTACAGGTCTGGAATATTTATCTACTTATTCCATTTTAAATCACCTGCCCAGCTTCTTTCTGTCTGGCCCGTTTGGCATGCACTTTTTGTCTGACCTTACTGTCTGGAGATCATCTCAAAATGACAACCAAAAACACAGATACGCAATATGCATCTCCTAGCTTGCCACACTTAGAAGATAAAAAAAAAAAAAAAAAGGAAATAAATAGTGAAGTCACAGGAGTCAAGATCGCCTACAATGCCTTTTAAAGCAGGAAAGAAAAAAACACTGAAATTTTCTATGTCTCATTAGAGAACCCCATATATAAAAAAATATGTACTCATATCACATCCATGTACATGACTGACTACTTCACGTCTTGTTAAATGAACTGCATGCCAAAGGATAAGATTCTCCACTAGCAACGTGCACAGACCATTAAACTTCTACAAAGCCGAAGAAGCTTCTGAAAAAAATCCAGTGTATATACAGTACAGTTACACTAATACATACTTTGTCATAAAGACATTAATAACTGCCTGTAATAGTTTCACTGACATTCATCTATATTCCACTTCCACCTATTGGCCAAAAAGCCCCTTTCAGCATTGGTATTATACAAAAGTGTATTTTTTAATCAATATAAAGCTAAAAAGTCATTCTTGGAAAAAATTACCACCCTTGCCTGTTTTACTGCTGTCTATACTTGCTATTTGCTTTACTTAGGGCTGTAAAAAACAGAATCTGCTCTACAGCAAGAAAGATGCTGCTATTACATGTGAGCTGTAGCACACTGCTTAGAAAAGAACTACGTGTTTCATTATGGAACCAAGAGAACATTACAATTTGTTTAGAGATTGCCAATGCTTGAGTAAGGACAGTGCTTGCTCTGCTATTTCAATAGCAAGTCCAGCACCTATTTATAGATTATCTCATCTTTAAATAACTGACTCCATTTCTTCTGTTAGGTTAGTTATTTTTTTATACAGACTACTTGTTTTAAATAGGGTTTTTGTTTTTTTTTTTTTTTTTCCTAATAAACAAGTAAAACTCATCTTGGTCATATCTCTTAGACTTTCTTAAGAACAAAAACAAAACAAAGAAAGAGAATTTGCTCATACTTATATATCCGTATAATACAGCCAAACATACAACATTAGAATACAAATTAAATGTGTACACACATGGATCTTAATTAGCCTAGCAGATTCTCAAACTGTTCCTTTACAGCTGTTGAAGAAATAAAATAAATTAGCCACAAAGCTTTATCTGAACAGCTAGAGTAGTTTTGCCCTCTCTGTTATTTTAAGTCACTCTCTTTTTTAAGGTGTAATCTTCCCAGCTGGAGAGCTCGGAAAGATTCATTAAACATTGCACAGGTAATTTCTAAAACATCCCTGTAACTACTGACAACCATTTCCCATCTGAGGACTTCTCACTATCCAAATTTTCAATTTCCTCAAGAGCACATTTTCATAATCAACCCTCACACCCCTATTTAAACTTGCCATCTCACTGTCTACCACTAAAAAAACTGTACAGTTCCAACCCAGGCAGTATTACTGAGGCATAGGTAAGTGAAAATATGAAGCCACATGCTCCTTTCATACGCAGGCAAAATGCTTTACTGATCACCTCAAAATCTGACTCCAACTTTCACTGGAGTTTTACTGCTGTCCCAGAGAGTGAGGTGATGCCCTCTAAGCATTTCACTGCAGCAATCTGTGCTTCACAACAAACTTTTTTTCCTTCCTCTCCATACCAACACCCACAACAGGTTATTCTGGCACACATAGCTTAACAAAGACACAAAAAAAACCTGCCTGCAAGTGCAACTTTTTTCTTTCAACAGAATTTTCAAAAGTATGTACAACTGGGCACTGATGACTGTGGTGGGTTAACCCTGTCTGGACACTAGGTACCCACCAAAATGCTCTATTGCTCTGATCCTCCACAGGATGAGGGGAGAAAATAAGAAACTCAGTCTCAGCCAGACCAATACAATGACTCCTGTGGAAAAGGTGAATTTCTTACTATGCTGCTTAAAAGAGCTTAATAAAACTAAGCCTGTCCATTTATACAGGTAACAGGCTATGTTGCCACATATCATAAAAAAGCAAGTTATGAAAAAAGAGAGAAGAAGAACTTTTTTAGGAAACCACTCAAGCACAATTTGGCTAAAACAAAAGTTATTCTACAGCACAGTCAGAGATCACAGACATGAAAGAAGTTTTATTCTGTTCAATACTGATATTGTTCACAGAATCACAGCAGAAAGCAGTCAACCAGAGTCTGCTATTGGACAAAGAAATCTGACCTCTATGGTTGGGATCTTATCATATTTGAGACTCAGAGAGAACCAAAATATTGTTCACTCACAAACTAATCACAAATTAAAATTTGCCACTCTCAAAGTTGCCTTCTAAGGAAAAGAGTGAACGAATTAGCAAGCAGACTAACTTCAATGGGTCCTCTGCAGAGAAGACGTATGTAAGTATCAGTGCTTTGATCAACAGTGTCCATCACATGTCTTTCTCCCAACACAGATCTACTATTCGTCATTTAAAACCCCCTTAAAATCAATTATAGAAAAGGCATCTGCTCAATATATTGGTTATTGGGTAGAAATACACCTGGGCAAGCTGTTGAAATTTGCATTACCTAAAGAATGCACTATGACTTTAGGTTGAGACAGATTTCGTCTTTAACAAGATCTTACAGTGAAGGAGATTCATGAGAATTAGCATGCCATATTTTTTAAAATACAGATTCTAATGACAATGTTATTGAAGACTTAAAACTTCATTTCATAGGCTATTTTCCACATACCTGGAACCATTCCTTCACAATTTATAGAAAAAGATCACTACATATAGACCATATGTTATAATCAGAAATAAAACCCCCAAAAACAAACCAAAACCAACATCAAAAAACCCAAACACAAAGAAACCCACAAACCAAACAAAAAGACCTCAACCAACCAATCAACCCCCCTGCAAAAAACAGTATGTGGGACTAATGAAAACTGTTTTCTTTCCTATCTCTACTAACTCCGTAGTCTTCCACCTCTCTGGGCCTGTTTCCAGCCACTGTACATGGAGTCCAATCTGACTTGATTCTAGCCGATAAGAGAATGCAAATAGTTCACTCCTACATCATTATACAATGTGGTGTGCAGTGAAGGGGATGCAGGAAAATACTGCCTCTTCTGTCAGGCCACATTTTTAGAGGCATGTCACCTAAAAAAAAAAAAAGGGTCTTGAGCTCTGCAAGCAACAAAAAACTGAGGTTTACTGTTCAACAAAAGACAGCAGAGACACTAATGTAGCCCTTATTGCCACCAGGTACAGCACACACCCAGGAGGAGGAAATAAATCAGATCAACAACCAGTGTTAATTCAGGCATGATTATCTCAGAAATTATGCCATATTCTCCTACTCCATCTTCAGAATGAAGTCTCAAGCCATCACTGAGGTAAAGTGTACAGAAAGAGGAAAGTTGTGTCTAATTGCTTAGAAACTTCCCATGAGAAATGTCTTCCTTGAGGAAAAAGAGGGTTTCTCAAGAGAATTTGTGGGCATAGCAGCCTACTCTGTCCAGAATGGGTATCTTGTATCTACCAGGAAAGCCTGATTTGCTACTGTCTTGATCATTGTGTAGTGATCTGTACCTAGACAAAATAAGCATAAAATGCTCTTTTCTTCTAGTTCAGTAGCATTTTTACACTCACATTACACCACGGTAAATGATTACACACATTGCAAGGCAGCGAAAGTCAGGTTTGAAAGGCATTACTTTTTACCTGTCCTTCACTTTTCTTGGCAGAATGCAAGTATAAAAACGTTGCTAACTCCCTGCAGTAAGAGTCATTTGGCTCTGAGAATTTCAAAGCATTTTGCAAACAACCAATTCCCTCCACCTTCACACAAAACAAACAAACAAACCCCCCTATATTATGACATAGTCAAACAAAACAAGCAACAAAAAAAGTCCCCTAAAGTCAAGGACAAATCGTCTGAAGAAACTTGTATGTCTCCAGGAGACCTAATTCCCTATCCCCTGCCCTAGCCCTTAAGCCACAGGCACGCTTTGTAATGGCATTACCTGTAAAGGCCCTCTGTTAATTATGTATTGCAGTTGCTTCATCTCCCCTTGTCCTTTTCTCCAGGCCATGGAAAGGAGACATTAATCCTCCTCTCATACAAACATCTGGTCTTTCTGACATATTGCTGTTCATATAGATGTGAGTTTGCACTTCTTTGTCCCTTTTCCTCCTGGTGTGTAAAGCTTAAGTTGTCTTTATGTTGAATGATAGGGTAAACACAAAAGCAGAAAAAATTCAAGAAACATGAAAAAGAGTAAGATAAGCAACAGCAAGAAGTTTCACAATTCTCCTCAAGTGACGATGCTGTGCTGTGACAAATCGGGCTTGCATAGATTCTGTCACAAAAAAGACAATACAACCTTTAAAGGTCATCCCTGTTTTCAAAACTCTGCATTAAAACGAGATGTTGCCTTTAATTGCATTTTTCTGACCAACAATTATCCAGTTCTTCCTTTTTCAAGTGCTGACTTGAGTCAAGTGCTTATGAAACACAGTTACCACTCAAGGAATGCTTAGGGTGGCTAAATTTCGTAGAAAATACAAATACCAGTTAAGATAGCAACAGTACTTCTGTTATGGGATGGTGCCATTTATCTCATACTGGGACCAATTGGGCTCTGGTTTTCTCTAAGAAACCAGCTGAAATCCCCAACCTTTTCCAAGAAAAGGTCATGCTCAGCTTTCAGACCCGCTTATATATATTCAGCTGCATGTGAATTAAGAACTTACCAATGCATAATCACCCCTGCAGTAGGTGCCTTCCCAGCAGGTAATTCTTTTTAAATCACGTTAATTATTAGCCCCAAGTGTGACACTAGCTAATCATATCATAGGTTATATAATTTCATCATAAAAGTCCTCTTTAAGAAAATGGTATACATGCTTACAAAGTGATTTTAAAAGTGTAATTCCAATGTTGTAGCAGTAAGTGCAGAATAAAACAGATTTAAATATTTTCTGCATGTCCCACAGGAACTCTTCTTAGAATTTCCTACTCTAAGAGACTTTTGCAGACTACCATTTTTCTTTCCTCAATACCATTTGTTGTAGTAAATTAGCACATGCTGATCAGAACTGCTACACGAGCATAAAGAATATATGATGATCTATGTCCTTAAGAAGCCTCCTCTCTTCCTCTTCCACCAACCTGCCAGTATCAGGAAATTCAAAGCATAACAATTACGATACTTAGCATCAAAAGCATGTTGCTATGACCCTACAAATTTCTTCAGATACAATGAACATTAACGAACCAACACTTAGCAAGAAAGAAAGCTGAGCTGAATCTCCATATAGCACAAAAAAGTACCACGTTGAGATGTGTGTGCAATCAGCCATACAAGGGACTTAAGCTAGAAGTGGTCTTATTATGCAAACAGTAGTCTCCAGTATGCAAATAAATACAAACAAAGCAAAACGCAGAACTCTTGAATAATACCAGCTGCTGCTGGCAGCCAAGAAGTAATTTCTTAGAATCACTTACAAATAAACAAGACACCCTCCCACCCCCTGCATTTTAAACATGATTGTCATATATACACCTTGAGGGATAGCAGATATAACAGGAATGTATTTAAAATCCAAAAACCTAACACCCATTTCCTAACAAATGGTGGCCCTCTAAAAGCAGACGTTCTAATTAAAGTACCTATCTTGCAACTGGGCCATCACCACCAGCACAGCTACATACTTGCATTAGGGTTACAGAATTTAATTGTGTAAACCAGATTACAAAAGCAGAGTAACATAATATATGTGAGAGTAAACTTTAGGCAGAGGACAGATGCAAAGGGCAGACAAAGGATGGAAACTGCAGTTTTTGAACTGTTATTAGCAGCCTTCGCTACCTATTCTTCCTCACCCCCCACTAAAATAAAGAATAGAAGAGGAATACATGTAGCTTTGAGAACAGTCAGGAGCCAGTACTGCCAAAGAGACTCTAAGTCTCCTTTTGTTTTAGAGTTCTTGCAGCAGCAATATTGAATACTGAATCTGCATTACAATGCTTTGCCTCTGGGCAGCAGCAATACCATAGTATACTACGGTTAACTATAAATGTTTAATCACTGCCTATGATCTCAGCACAGTCCACCAGTTTCATTTTGTGAGCATGGGCCAAGCTGTGCAGAAATATCCTAAATCAAGGTTTAACAGCATCAGTTAGAAATTATTCTGGCTGTGAATCCTCTTATCTCCTCTTATTCATAGTACCCAGCTCTGAAGGCAAACTGCTCTTCCAGCACAACTGTTATACCTAAAGATGCACCCCACAATGCAGAGCACGTAGACAAGCAAATTAACTCCCAGTCACATTAATGTTATCTAGTCCTCAGTGATATCCACACTCCTACAAGCTACAAAGCCAGCTGTCTATTTTCTCTGAAGCTGAAAAGTCATGGGAGGACCCAGAAAAAGTGAGAAAATGGGATTGATCAAGTTCATTTCAATAATCCTGTTTTGTATAAAAAGAGGCTTTTTTGTAAAGTAAGTAAAGAAGAGATTTCCTTATTCACTGGAAGAAAAGGAAAAACTGAAAACTAACCAGGCAAGATATAATGGGAACGTCCATTATATGATATGGTAAACTGAATTTTCAGGCCCTGGGGCATAAATAGTCTAAAAATGTAACAAACTGACATTCTGAAGACTAATTATGAGCAACTGCACTAGCAATCCTGAGTGAACTATTCACCTTCTTCATTGACAGAAATGCACTGGCATAACCTGACTTTAATAAAGGATTGATATCTCCAACATTGTGTTTTAATGAGTTCTGATTTGATATTAGTAACAGCTTGCCCCATATTAGTGTACTGGTGATTGCCTCCTACAGTTTCTCTTTGAAAAGAAACTAAATTAGGATCATAGAACAACAGATTTTGTAAACTCCAGTGAATAATCTAAAAAGCTGGCACTGATCTGTAACAAGACTACAGGACATTAATACAAGGATAATTTTGTGGCTCAGAAGTTAAATAATTAAGTCTGTGCCTGTGAAACATGTGCTAGGTATTAAAATGTGTCTATACTTTAGAAAGTTAACTGGATTTGCAAATAAATAACAAAACTAAATAGCCCTGCACCAGCTAGTGCTATTTTCTCGGTATTTCAGCAGATGATTTGCTGTGCATGTGTGCATTTTGTGCAGTTCTTTTAGTAGTTATTTAGTTGTTTTATCTGAGTTTGGAGGAGATAACATAGAACAACTATTGCACAATATTTGGAAAATTACTACATCGTGAGACCCATTGGTTCATGCAATGAGTGAAATGAGGTTACAACATGCTTTACAGAAGTGTCCTTTTAAATAAGGAGCTAATGTTGCTCCCCCAAACAAGTACCAGAGCTCTGCTCAGCTGCTTTTAGACAAGCAACTGCTTTATTCTAAAGAATGGTTTGTGATTTGTTGGCTATATATTTTTTCCACTCTAGCAAAAGGGAGTTGGAAGAGGTTGTACTGGCAGAGGGCACAAGGATCCTTTCTCCAAACCAGCAAAAGTAAGCCACTCAGATATTTCGTATTTCGAATTATTACCTTTATTAAAAGATCTCACACAACCACTGAAGGCCTTGTATTGGTTTATTCCATTAATTTTTATCTCACATTCCACAAAACATTTTGAGATTTGTGTATTACCCTTTGTCTATTGCTTTAGTAATGTCTAACTCTCCTGTAAAATTGAAAAAAACAAAAAACCCAAACACCTGCTTAGATACAGGCCTTCTCACCACTCTAGTATTTTCAAATAGAAAAAAAAAAAATCTTTGGGGAGCCAGTAAAAGAACCTTGTAGTGTTTGTCTGCTTTCAAACATCATGCATTCTGTATAACAGGTCAAGCTTTTAACTTAATTCTGCACTCTGCTCGCTGTAACAAGGCAAAAAGACAGGGGCCCAGATTCCAGCTGCAAAAAACACAGGATGCATTCTGGAAGCCCACTCTTCTCACCTCTTCCCTCCACTGAAGCAAGGGGCATACCTATTTTGATATTGATGGCTTGAAGTGCTCATTAAATTATTGCTCATAGCAGGGGGCAAGGATACTTTTGACTAAATCTGTTAGCCAGCCTCCTGCAGTGACTCTCCTCTGGATTCCCCAGCAGGTGCCTCTTTGATGTGCTTATAATAAATGGAATACAACTGGGAGAAATCAGAAAGGGCAATGTTGACAACTGTCATAGCAGGTTACAGCTTGAATGGCAACTGAGCAGAAAGTCTCTCTCTCTCTGTCTTTCTCATACCTCAGATCTCCTTAGCATCATTTCTGGTAGGCATCCAATCTCCATTAGCAAGAGTTTCTGGAAAATTGCATTTCTCACTAAACTCTCTCTCTCTCTGCTGTAAATGTAATACACTGTTCCAGGCCACCAGGTCTTCTGGATTAAATGGTTTTGCAACTCTAACAGCATATCCACTATGATAGGCAAAGTGCCAAGATATAATTGGTGATACGTAACAGAAATTACAAGCAATATTAATGGATGATATATTTCAAGGAAAAACCCATTTTAATTCCAGAAGCATTTTTATGCCATTAGGTAAAGGGCAAAAAAGTTAATGTTACTAAATATGGTATAATTCCTCAGCAACCATTTTTATCTGCTGAATGCTATATATTTATGCCGTACTGCAAATTGCCTCATAAATTATCTCATTTCGTCAGCACTAGAAAATTCAAAATTTACGGCAGCTTTAAAAATCCACTAATAGCTGATAGTTTTGCATATGACTTCAAATATTGTGAAAGCACACATTTTTTTAAATAAAACTTTTTATGCATTAAAATACATATGCATACTAATTTAGTTGGTGATAATAACTGTAAATTCCCCTGAAGTCAGGAAAATAATATCTCATTCCTGTTCCAAGCATTCCAATATCTAATATACTGTCTTCAGCTCTTGTTAACATGCTCCTTTGCAATATTAACTTCTGAGATGAAGGCTTAAAACCCTAAGAAACAGTTAAGACACATAACAAAAGCTGTTTGAAGGCTAAATATAAGAATCAAGAAAATCAAAGAAAGAAAAGTTGGAGAAAAACAGATTTCACACACAGAAAAAGGCCCCGCAGTCTAGTAAGATGAAAGGCAAAAGCCACTTGATTTGAGGCTTCATTTTTTCAAATACGTCTAGAAAATTCCTGTTATAGCTGAGGCTGATGCTACACAATCCAATAGGCTTTTAGGAATCCTAATTTCTATGATTCTACAAAAAATGCCCACTGAGTTAGTAGGAATTAAACCACTTTCAACTGAAGGATGCCAAAATGTAAGCTAACACTCTGAGCAATAGCAACTCATTGTGTTCTTGTTCTGAATGACAATTTGGTGCATGTGTGAGACAAGCCGGAGGCCTAAGCAGGACTTCCCACAGAGAGTGGAGGAACAGGCAGTATGGTATAAACCTCACAGCAACACTTTCAAGTGCTGTGTTTCAAAAATAAATCTCAGACTGTGCATGGTAGAGAGGACACCTGGACAGAAGGAATTAACCCTCCAAAGAATGTTAAGTTTTCATTTTTCAAAAACTTTTCTAGGGTAACTGAAGAAGAAGAATAAAGCGTATTGATAAACAAAAACATAGCAGTGATGAGAACAGAGCACTGTTAAACTGTGCAAGAGCTTGTGCAAAATTTGAAGAGTAAGAGCAGTTTCAGTAGTTTCCATAAGAATGAATAATGACAGAATATCTGGGGGTTCAGTTTTACTCAACATAACCAAACACGGAGAAGATGATATTCTTGGACATTGGGGAAATGATTTGAAATAAGATGTCACATATTCTCTGAAGTCACTCCTCTTAATACACCACTGGGTTAGTTTCCCTGGTCTTAAAAGTTAGCTGTCACACTATTTAATTGGAAATTCCAAGCTAATCTAAGTTTTCCTATCATGTTCCTGTCCATCAAAGCAGTATAACAGCTATTTTAAGGTTGTCCATGTGTGAGAGATCACTGATGCTGAAACAATCACATCACTGAATTATTTGTGTAATTAATTCTCAAAAAAGACTGAAACAACACAAAAGAAAAAGTGCAACTGTACACTTATAAAGCAATGTTGCTTCTCATCTTGACTAGGAACCAGGGATTAGAACTTCTTTATGCTGTATAGGTTCTCAGTTTACACCAACACATCTCTCCTCTGCACCCACAACTCCATCTCCAGCTGTCTATACTGCAGACACTAACTTAAACACTTGGCAGACCAGGACTTGGAGGCACGTTCCAAAATTTCCCACTTGCTTTTGAAACAATATTATGCTATCTCAAAAGTTGCCAGAGATAAAGGACTCAATACTCAAATACTTTGAACTTACTATAAGGGAGAGAAATTGAAAGTCAAAAGGTCTCTGACTTTGAATGCAGGTGATACCAGACCCATATGCAATTGTCTTTTGTAAATCTGATGCAACATAATTGCCTTTAGCTTCCCTTAAAGAAACAAAGATATGCTATTTCTCTACCTGCACAACAAAACATTCCTAAGCATCACTGAGAAAAAGGGTTGAAAAAAGGCTCAGATTATTTATCCCAGAAAGATGCTAGTCAGCCGAGACACTATCCACACTCAGTGTCTGGTCATGAAAGGCTCTACAAGAAAAAATAGTGTGCTGAAAATTTGTTGACTTACAGTAACACTTGTTTTTCTAAGCATCTCCTTAAATCTCCTATTCCATTCCAAAATGTTTTCCCAAAGAAAAGCAGAAAAATTACTATGATATTCCTTCTATTTTTACTCACCATATAAAGAAAAATCATACTAAGACTTAGATGATTCCAAAGCAAGTCTTTCATTTTTGTCTTGTTCCAAAAGAAAAATGAAAAAACACAGCTCAGATTTTAGTAAAAGTGATCCAAATATCACATGAAATGTAGATTTTCCAAATTCTGAATTTTAGTGGTTCTTCTTTTACATGAAAAAATATATAGCACTGAAGCAGAAACTCAGAATCTAAAATCAGCTACCAGAATAAACTTATACGAAAAAGTAACATAAATCAGTACTAAAGACATTAAAATGATCTTTATAAATTGCAACAAACCTTAAAAACACTCACATGATTAAGATTTCCTTATATTTTAAACTTTTTTGCATTGTACAGGTCCAGTCACAACCACTTTCTTAACAGTTTCAATGGCTTAGGTTCTCAGCATTACACGGAAATGGTAGCAGAATGGTTTGTCTGAATAGTCTTTTACCAATTTAAGGCGAAAACCTTCCAAAACATCTCCACTGGTCTTTTAAATTAAGGTGGCTGGTTGTTTACTGTATAATCACAGAATCACAGAATGGTTTGGGTTGTAAGACACCCTAAAGATCATCCAGTTCTGACACCGCTGCCGTGGGCAGGAACACATTCCACTAGATCATGCAACCTGGCCTTGCACACTTTCAGGGATGAAGCATCCACAGCTTCACTAGGCAACTATTTCCAAGGCCTCACAACCCTCACAGTGAAGAATTTCTTCCTAACATACAATATAAACTTACTCTCTTCCAGTAGCACTACGAATCACAGTAATTCCCGTAGGTGAAAGTAGAAACTCTCAACATCTGAGTGGTAACAAAGATAAAAATTAAAATATTTAAGGGAAAAAAAAGAGAGAGGAGAGAGAAGAGTAAGGTTGCTTTTACTGCAACAATGATTTGGAAGGTTGTGACGTGCATAAAAATCAAAATAGTTGCTCTAATGCAAGCTGAGGATTGATCTTCTATAACAAAAAATAAGAATTTTTAGAAGCTGTTATTCACACAACTAAAACTCAACAAAAATTAAAAAAGACAAATCTAGCTCTAGTTTTCAAACTCTTGCCTGACTTTAGGGAATCTTTATATCAGCATGTGCCAAAAAGTATTTCAGTGCCTTTAGCTAAGTAACTATGTGATCTGTGCAAGGTAAACAGTTTGCTCTTGGATTTATTCCCCCTTTTTAAATAGCTTGAAGTTGTTTCTGCAGTTTGGCCTTGCCAACAGAGATGTCCTGAATTTTGACTTAGTATGAAATTCATCACTTGCAAATACTATCTGCAGATATATGATCTCTATAATTTTATGAATATTTACCTCTTAGACAAAGATTTTACCTATTTTAAGTATTTACCCAGTTCTCTCAGAAGCAGCCTAAGTTATATCAGAGAGCTAAGTCCAACAGAAAGTTGGATTAGATTGTCATTGTGGGTCCCTTCAAACTGAACTATTCTATTCTGTTTATTTTAAAATAATAGTAGCATTAGTAGCCATTATTGCAGACACAACATTAATAATGTTAATCACCGAGCATACGGAATAGGTGCTTGTGATACACAATGATCAAACTCCAATTTTCCATGCACAAAAACTTAGACGTTGAAGCACATACATATGCTATTGCCAAACAGGATGAAAGATCTTTGGAAGGGTAGCCCTGGCATTTTTATTTGGCTCTCAGACTAATATGGAGAATTTATAAAATATCCAAATCCTACTTAGGGGTATTCAAAGCCAAAATGTATATTGCAAATTAAATGCATATTTGCAGGCTATACTGGAAGCTGAAGTGATTTTTGCTCTTTAATGGATAAAGAAAATACATTCTTATGGTAAAAGGTGTCTACACCCACAATTTTAAAAGCATCTTCCCAGATGCTGTTAAATCCTGACAGTGTTCATGTTACATAGCTGCAGAACCTCCATTTTAGAAATCATTCATTATTCCCAGATCTTACCCTAATATTTGATTATTTAGTGACTTACCCACTAGGTTTTGGGACAACACACTAGAACTTCGCTTTTCTCTTACTCTAAGCTGCCTGAATACTCATTCTACTAAAAATATGCACAAAGACTGAAATACAATGCACTATTCTGTATCAAGCCCTGTGAAGACAAACTAGAGATTTAAAGGTAATATTGTCGTTCTGAAAGGTACGACATCGTAGTTCACCGTGTTGGTAGATGTTTATTTTCTTTGCCAGACTTTAGACATTGAATCACTCACTGGGTGAAGTGGCACGAGTTTCACAGTAAGGAGAACTGTAAAAATAGTCTAGGCTATAATTTGAATGCAAAGCATTAAAAATGTACATGTTGTTCTATATAATGCGAATACATATTAATCTTAACAAGCACTATGTTTTTGTCTGTAAAACCCAAACTGATCAATGGGATACAAATGGAAAAGTGAATTTGACTTAGCAAAAGGAAAAAATAAAAGATTTGTCTTCATCCCGATGCAAGAATAAAACTCTCTGTTTTTTTTAAAAAACCGTAATAATGATTCCTACTTTTATTATTACTTAAAAAGACTCTATTTCTCCTTTCTCTTTTACAACAGTGAAAAAGGACTAATTCTTACTTTTAATAATCTCATTTGAGTAAATTAGAGGATTAACTGAAAAGCCAGATAAGATACAGCTAGCTCAATTTGTTTAACAGAAACATGCTTTAAAAAAAGCCCCTTTCTCTCATCTATTTAATAATGAAATATATAGGGAAGAGAAAAAGTGAGAATATCTTTTACTTCATAGATGTGAAATTAATTACAGAGATAAGTGAGCTACCAAGGGTTATTCAAAATCTTTAAAGAAGTTAAGAGACTGAACACCAGATCTCAACCCAGTGCTTTATCACAGCATATCATTTTTGAGTGGCACAGCATCATATCTATTGTATGATTACAAATATACATTCTTGCAGCCATCTCTAAATACATAAACTATTTTATTGGAAAATAAACAAACAACCCACAAGCATCAGGAGAAAGAAGAATAATTTTTCTGTGTACATCATGAACACATAATCTTTCTTTTCTTCAGAAATTTGCATGCTATCAACACAATTTTGACCACAGTACCATGCATGGAAATACAAATGAAGTACTATTCAAAAATCCTACTTGCTTATTCAAAATACTGGATGTAAGCTCTCACTGAGCTCATGAGATGCGTTTTAGACATATGGATAGAATCCAGGGGATTAGAAACAAAATTTACAGTGGCATTGAGGATACAGAAAAGAAGTACTATGCTGTGAAAAGTATACCAATTCATAAAGGATGAAGCTCACAAAGAATGGCAAGGCTTCTACGCCAGTCAAATATATGAGAGCTTGAGGCATATTTAACTCTGCATCACACGTGAGATGCAACTCTTCTACTGCTCTTCATCACTGGACACACATCCCTTTGGTTGCCCATTACAGGACTTTTGCTTGCAGCACTACTGTGCATTTCATCTCAGATTCATAATGGATAACAAAAGACCGTGCTGGAATAAACAAACAAGGTCAGTGATTTTTATTTGAGCCTTTTATGTGTATACATATTGTCTAAGCCTACCAGCTGTATAGTGACACAATTTGCTTCCAGACGGATCAAGGGAGAGAGTATCAGTTGCGCTCCAGGATTCCTGTCGATTGGGATCAAATCCATAGGTCAAGGAAAAAAAAACTTGGCTGTCCAGAGGCATCTGAGGGGAGTTTGCTGTTCCTGAGGGAACTATGTCTAGCAAACTATAGCAAGCAAAGCCTTCTGAAGTATTACAGCTCAGCTACCGTTAAGTTTTCTTTTCAAGTGAAAATATAATAAAAACCAACCCCAAATCCAACCATAAAAATGTCTCAAACGGCAAACATTGGACATGCATTTAGAAACAGTTTCAGTCTGCACTGCTTTACCATTTCTATTAGCACAGTCCCTTACTATGAGACAGGAGGTGTTCAGTGCAGGAGCTCCTGGATAGGTTTCATCCTTTGAATATGCACCTTGAAAATGCACCCATTTTCAAGTAGAGCAATTCAGTGTATGACAAAGGGTAAATGGTTCAGAAATTATAGTATTTCTGCCAATTAACAGCTACTCCAAAACATGACGAAAAAGCTGTAAGTTTGAACCTAAATTTTCCATACGGAAACATGTTGCTTTATCACTGAATCACTAGTTTAGCCTCCCTTGTAATGAATTCACTTCTGAGACTTTGAGAATAAAGATACAGATATCAAATAAATTGTTCTCTCTTTATTAAGCAAAGAAGGTCTTGTTTCAGCCTTAATTTTATTTTCCTCAAACAGCAGGAAGAAATAATTCATACCTAATCCAAATATCCTTTAACCCTGAAATTAAGAGTTCAAAATCCGGGCAAAATATTTTATGTTGATTGATGATCTACTACAACTGCATCCACAATCTGCCTTCATAAAGATGCAGGGAAAAAAATCCAAATTAACACACATCAGTTAAAACACACCTGAAGAATGCTAAAATAAATTAAAATAATGACTAGGAAAAAACCAATTTGTTTATCCATTTTGTATGGTTTTAAGTCCGAGTTGCTCTTATTATGAAAAGGAATGCATTCTAACATAAGTCCATGCATTACTTCCATTGGTACAACAGCACAGGTAAAGCATTAGAAATCAGTAGTTAGGAATTTTCTTTCTGAGAGGAACAAAATAAACAAAAAACTACCCCTTCCCCCACCCAAACAAACCAAAACCAATACCGCCACCCCTTCAAAAAAGGAAAAAAAAAGAAAAAAAGAAAGAAAAAATTGTGGCCAGCTCTAAGTGTTTTGTGAGGTGTAAATCCCCAGGAGACATATTACCCCCATGGTGTAAACTATATAACAGTTGCTACCACTCACATTTTATGTGATAGTGTTTCCATTATATCACTCCAGTAAGGACTGCCCCATCTATCAGATGCTGAGTAAGCACTTCAGCAAAGGGCTGCCACTGTGCTGCCTGTGGCTACATTCCTAGCAAAGGCAAAGCAGGCTCACCTCACCATAAACTGAGAATGTCTACTTAAGCTGCAGTATCGCCACCGAGAGGGTCTACCACAGTACGCAGTTGCTAGACAAGCACTAAGTGGACAGACAGGTCTGGGGGCTGACACGGTCAGCAGAGAAAATGAGTGAATACTTCCTTGGCTCTGAAGAGGACAGAGGGACAGTCACACCAGAAAAGACTCCGTGTACCTAACACTGACATCTGATTTCCCTGCTAATCTTTGAAAGACGCAAGTGTTGCGGTCAAAGTTTTCCACCACTCCCTGTGTGGCACCTGCTCACAAACAAAGAATGTAGGCTGAAAAAGCCTATAATGAATTTTTAAAACTATTTGGAGCATCCCAACTTCTCCCACTCTTCCCTGCTGCCATGGATCTATTTTAATTAGACAAAACAAACTTACCTGATCATGACCATGAGTGGATGCTTTTATCAGTTCATACATAACTGAATGACTTATTTCAAGGCATATGTGCTTTAAAGACCCTTCCAGCACTGTAAAAAGGAATTAAGTTTCACTGAAGCAAATGAACTCCCCACTTACTTAGTAGAAACTTCAGTTTCTACCACCTTCCTGGAACATTTTCATCTTGAGATGCCAAAGTGTAGAGGACCCATTCCCACCACCATTGACTCAGCCAGGATGACAGACAGTGTCAGGACACATCCCATAACAGAGGGCTTCTGGCTGCTTAAAGAAATAAGCAAGTAGGCATTTCTATAGCTGTTTATCTTACTTCTCTCTCAGGCCTCATAGATATAAAAGCAGCAGAAGAAAGTGGAAAAATGTCACCGCTGTTTGAACACCATGCAGAAAGAAAGCAGAAAATACAACTTTTTGGTATACTCATCAGTTTGAATGAAAAGCTGCACATTATTTATGAGACGTGAGAGAAACAATCCATTTGTACTGAAAAACGATAGTCAATCCTAGATATAAATTCTCTGCTGGTCGATAACCACTATCCCCATTCCCTTAGACATAAGAATGACCTGACAGAGCCATAAATTCCCACATTGTCCATTTTTCACAGACAAGCTCCCCGCCCCAGACAGTCTGCAGTGCACCAGCCATGACATCGGTGTAAACATTTACTCATTTATTATTTTACGCTGACTGCTTTTCAGTTCCCTGACAAAGGACAGACAAGTAACAATGGTGATATAACCTGGACCAGGTTCAAGACCAAAGCACAGGCTGAATATAGGTTTCAGAAATGGCACAGTGTGCTAGTCGTTTCTATCCCAGCAGTACACTGGAACTCACTAAATATGGATTTTGTTTTAACACAAAATTCCATAAATCCATAAGGTTTCGATACACACACGCATGCAACACATTCTCTTACCTACACTTTTCTTTGATAGAACCAAACAGAAAAATTAGTCTAAACTTTCTGAAAATCTTAATAACGCCTGACATTGACCCAAAGTCTTTCTGAAGAGCCTCACTGATAATTAGTACATTTTCAATGATTTGCCCCTTTTGGGGCCTGTGTTCTAATGGTTTTTAGTGCTAGCAAATCAGTGCTAGGATTTGTTCTGTGCATTAACGTGCACAGAGTGCTAAGCTACTTATTTGTAATGATACCAGTCCTGTAGGAAAGCCTGCCTTGATTGTTAATGGTACTTGAGGCTCTTAATCTTAACACAAGGTGGGAGAGAAACTGCAGGGTGTGTCATAGTCTGCAACACAACTTATCATTTCCTGAAAATAAAAACCTCACTTAATTCCATTGATAGCACTCAGAATATTATAATAGGCATTTAATTTCCTAAACAAATTGCGTTTTAAGAAACTGTAGCAATCTTTTAAATTACACTGTTTTCATTGTTTATTTTTGTTGTTTTAAGCTAGGACCTATTCAAAAGTGATTTATTTGAAAAGAATAATTTGAAGAAACTTGCTCTTACTTTCCACTACTCTGACATAAATTTAGTTTTTAAAAAAATTACCAGCACAAATAAAAAAGTATAGTAATATGTTAGTCCTCTTCCAGATTAAACCTTAAAGACTGCTGTAGGATCAGCATTACTGCACTGCTGCATAATAGTGTACACTGTTGATACATAAATTGGTTTATTAACTGAAGTTTTACAACTTTTCATTCAGCCCAATGTGTCCTTCTTGTGAACTCACCCGAAGAATTACCAGGTTCAACAGCCAAAATTATATTCATTAATACTATAATATATATACATAATAAAAAAGAACACAACTACTACCTTCATACAAAGTAGTGCTATTGACTTCAGTAAGACTGATTTTACATACCAAAAAAAATGTGCAGACAATAAAAACCTTGAATAGCCTTGTGATGCTTTTGAGCATCACAAACTATAATAAAATAAACTGGAAGAATAAGAGTGTAATGCTTATTCACATTGTTAAAAAAGTTATGACATACAGAGAATAAAAAAAGGTATGAACTCTAGGCTGACTGGTAAAATATGATAAAAAAATGTCATGCCAGATTGGCTTGATGCTGTCAAATTTCACAAATTTCATTGCATTTTTTGAAAAATATTTTGAAAATATAAATTTCAGGAGAAAAGGAAAACAAACAAACAAACAAACAAAAAAACTGTCCTACCTATCCAGTTTGGAATTCAAATAGAAAGTCAATTTGAAAAATTATCTGTAAAAAAAAAAAATTAAAGTTTGTCACAATTCAGTTATAGACTTGAGGCTGCATGGAAATTTCAGAAAAGGTTCTGTATCCCTTTTAAGTGTCAAGCAATTTAACACAGATATATACATTCACCAGTGGAACCTGAGCTTATCTCCTTCTTGGGAAACATTTATCCTCGTTTTCCAGAGACAAAATGTTGGTTAATATAGAAAGTATTATGTCACAAGAGAATTTTATGTTTGTAAGTCGAAATATATTTTGAACTCAGATGATGGGGCAAAAGATAAAAAGGACAGGATGCAGTATTGAAATCAGACACTGAAAGGAGGTCAAGGGACTTAGTGACCTCATATCAAACTCACTCCTAATCACAGTGAATGAAAATTCCTGTTTGTAGATGGCTGGAAAAGGCTCTAAGCCACAAACTCATTCTGGACCTAGTATACTATGCACAAAAACTGGAGAACATATTAACATCCCCTACCCAACTCACTGAATTGTCTAGCTGCAAGTTATATAAAATCATCCTGCATTTTCATTCACATTGCCAGTCTCTCTCTAAATGAAGATGTAATTACATTCCGAATAAAATACATAAAAGCCACTCTTAATTCAGTGGTTTAGAAGTAATTTAAATAACTAAGGTAAATAACCTTGTTACTTCAAACTTCTGTCAGAGAGCTGCCTGCCTTTATAAAATGACTGGAGTGCAAGGGAGATAGAAAGAGTTTGGTATTTTAGGTTTTGTTTCAGTCTTAAAAAGGTCAGATCCAGTGAGAGAGTAACTCTCAGAAAATTTCCCTAAATCCAGCATTTATGGAAAGAGAGATACCCAGATATCTGCATCCTCTACAGTCCTAATCTTAGAATACTCATGTACCCATACACTATGATATGTTAAGGTTTCGTCATAAGCACTTTTGGACCCAGTTACTCACCTGTAGCTGTCATTATCCTAGATATTTCCTTACTGAGTGTCTATACAGTCACTGTTCCCAAAGTGCAATACGTTAGGTACATCAAAAGTATTGCATGTATACTGTCAAAATATCTAAATGCCACATGCTGAAAACACCTTCCAAGTTATCATGCTTCTTACTGCGGTTGTCAGACATGGCTTGTTGCTCCCCATTAACTCAGGTACTGTACACAGCACTAAAGTGGCTATCACAGAATTTGGATTTTTGAGGATAAATGCCAAGATAATACCCTGACACCATCTCAAGCTTTCAGATGCAAATCCATTTATCAAACAAAAAAACATCCTTCAGCGGTCAGTTCCCTGGGGGAAACTTGAAGAACCCCAAAACATTGTCATTGGCTTAAAGTCTGGCCATGTTCTCCACTGATATCTACAGAAAACCCGCTTGATGGTAAGGAAAGGTCTCCAAATGTGGTGGCTGCTGTCTTGGTAGCTACCAGAGTCAGTTATTCATACTGCTTATAATCAGGCTAAAAGTTCCCAAGGCTTTGCCATCTGGAAATTCTTGCATAGCATCTCTAATAAGTTGGTGTTTGTTTTTTTGTTTGTTTGGTTGGTTGGTTTTTTTTCTGACTACAACTAGATGTCATTCAGCAACAGTTTGGAAGTAAACCTGCCCATTCTCTTTCTTTCAGGTGATCTCTATAAGCAATGTAAAATAAGGCTTTTTTTTCCTTTTTATCTTCTTTTGTTTTTCCTCTAGACTGAGTTGTACTAGAAATTAAGTTGGAAAACCAGATACATAACATTGAAAAAACTCTCAATGTACCAGAAATAAGACTACAGACAAATCTCTCTTGCCTGCTGTGCCTCTTCCTCATGCTTTCCTCTCAGATCAGCTCACTTTCAATAGCTTGCCTATTACAAAAAATGCCATAGAAGTGACTGTTCCTTAGGGAAGAAAAATAACGTAAAAAGAAACACAGCAGCCTTTTCCTCCATCCCTCCTACAACGGGCTGCACCTCTGTTCCTTGCTCTGCCCAGCAAAATTCAGGTCTCTGTTGTGTGGCAAGTCTCATCCTTTTTTTTTTTTTTAAATTCCCTTTTCCCTCTCACCTCCTACCCAATATCCAGTTTCTCCCAGCAAAGGGATAAACACTCTCCTTGCAGATATACACCTAGGAAAAATTGCAGAGGCCAGATCAAACAGGAATCTTTCTCCCAACTGCTGGGTTGCAATCTTTTTAAAGAAACATACTATAGTGAATTGCAACACAGAAGTAAAATAGAAATATTCTAAGGACTTCTTAAGATTTAGTCTGTGTAAAGACTCTTCCAGATTTTTATTTTTCTTCACAGTACTTTTTACCTTACCATTTACTGACTCCATCAAATAATTTGCTCTAAATCTCCTACTAAACATGGCATTAAAAGAGATCTACAAGATCACATTCTATTAAGCTATGGAGTCAATGATTTTCAACTTTTTTTTTTTTTTTGACCTCATTTGGGTTTTTTTTTGTTACTCTCATTTAGTTCTTCTTGGGTTTTGACTTGTTCAGCTGGTTTTCTCAGATGTCCTTAAGTGCATGTGTAACACCAGTTTTGTAGTGGCTAATTACACATTTTTGAATCAAGATAATCACAGGCCAATTGGATAAAACATCTAAGATCTTCCATACTTACACTGAATTGTGTTGTTCAAAAAAGGACTGTTGGTACCTACAGTATCAAAACCTCTGTACCACAGACAAAGTACAGCAGATCCATTTCAGCTGTTGTCTTGCATGGTGTAAAGCACTGCCAGAAACATTCACAGACTCCCTGTCACTGATGGGTACTACCCAGAGAAATTGAAGACAGTTTGTACATCACCCAGCAGACCAGATCTTCTTATTAGTCCAACGTAGTATGAAAAGGGAGTTTCAGTCTATAACTGTGAGAATATGCACAGATCTGTGAAACAGTCAGGTTTACCAATTTAATCTCATTTTCCTTGGTGTAGTCAATTTGGTTCAATTAATCACTTTTATTGCATAGCATAAGTTTAAAAAGTGCTCTCTATTGGGCAATATCCTGAAGCAAATGTTGGGTGTAGCTGTTGCTGCTGATTTAACATGCACCATTTTCCATTAAATACTATAGCTAGCAAACAGTTTCAAAAATTTAGAATTCATTATCCAAATTGTATATTCATATGTGTGAGCCATTTAAGGAACTATGTAATTCATTCCCCAACTAATTTTTTTATAGTGATGAATGCAACTGATCATGGAAGTAGCACTATCTAAAATTAGCCCATGTTCCTCTGAAGCTCCTTCACACTGCCACTTTCCTAAGAACTTGGATAAGTTTATCTGTTCTGGTGCACACTCCTCAGGAACTACTGATACTTAGGATATAATCAGAAATTATGTTACTTCTGCAAGTGACACAGTGTACTGTCTTAAACCCTTGATTTATGAGATATTGATATGAACTTCTTCATGACTTAAACTGTTTGGGTTTGTTAAAAACAAAAAGCCAACAACAAACAGCAAAAATACCTTTCCCCTCAAAAAAACCCTAAAAAAACCCCAAACAAACAAAAAACCAAACAAAAACAACCACAACCAAAAAAGGGGCCAAAAAAACCCACCAAACTAAAAAATCCCAACAAAACAAGCAAAAAAACCCCAAACCACAACACCAAAACTAACCAGTTGAATATTAAGATACTTTAACCTGTTTACTATAGGGAGGCTTTCTTTAATGTCAGTATGATTTAGCTCCAGACTTCAAATGGAACAACACTTCTACAGGAGACTCAGTGTTTTCTTAGGAAAAGCAAATATAGTTTTCCAGCAAAACACAGAAATATTTTGTTCCCATTATTATTTCAAAACAATTTAGTTGAATAAATAAAGCAGTTCAAATTCAAATATACTGTATTTGATCATGAAAATAAGAACATGGGGGTTTGGAAAGACAACAAGCTTGATAACTTTTATTAGTGCTTCATAACAGTCAATTTCTGTATACATTGCCTTGCAAAGATTTGGTGGTACCTTAACTGAATTTGACACACATCAGGAAAAGAGTTCCCAAACGCTCTCAAAGCCAGTCAGAAAAAAAAAAAAAAAAAAAAAAAAAAAAAAATTACATCTAGAAATAGGGTAAAACATTCATCAGCAAACTGTTCACTTTCATTCTGCTCTGGAGATAGGGAAACATTGATAAATTCAAATAAAACAGATTGAGTTTAGGGATTGAACACTAAATGTGTATCTGTGTTACATTCTCTATCAGTTATCAGGAACTGCATTTTGGAAGATTAAAAAAGCCCTCCTTTCTCTTCTCTCACATCTTCCCCCTTTCACACCAGATTGTCGCATATGCACTGCTCTAGTAACTGAAGCAAGTAAAAATCTGTAGCTAAAAACAGCAACACACAATTTCAAATGTTTGTGGAGCTGAGGTCACACTTCATTACTAATCAAAAATTTTCAGAGTTTATTCAGAACTTCTGCATAAAAAGCTGATTTCATCTAAAGTGTAATCCTATTCTGTAAATTGCATTTATAAACAGTACAGAACACTTTTGCATTCTCAGTATGCCACAGGATTCACTATCAAATTTTCTAAACTTACAAGTCAATAGAGAGTCTTTCAATCTATCTGGTCTTTGCAGACTCAGAATGCTACTTGTAAGCCAAGCTGTTGTCCTTCTGGCTTTGCACATTGCTGCCAGCACTAAAGGTTAGGCAGACCAAATTCCTTGCTCAGTAGACAAAGCACAGAGGACTGGGGCATGCTGGACACTCCCAGATTAACAGATGCTTCGTGTGGTAAGTGCCGCTTCATACTGCAGTACAGAGCAGCACCAAGTCAATTTACTTGTAGTGCCTTCCTATCATGTTCCTATGTGCTATCAGTTCTAGAAACACAGCAGTGTCTATAGGTCCCACAGCCTTCCTAAAAAATATGCTCTGGAAATACATCATTAACGTCCTGAAAGATAAATGAACTGTAAGACCATCCACTTTGCTCTTCCACAACTCCCTCAGCTCTACAGGGTTAACAACAGAATTTAAGGGGGAAAAACTACAAACAAACAAACAAACAAAAACAACCAGCAATCTAAAACAAAACAAAACAAAACAAAACAAAACAAAGAAAACAAATTCCCACAAAAAAACAACATGCATCCAAAACCACAACAGTAAAGAAAAAAGCTGCCAACAGCCCTCCCTTTTAATATGCAATTTCCTTTTTTCAAATGAAAGATGCAAAAGTGATCATAAAAGAAACCAGAGGGCAGCATGTGATAAAAGTTCCATAAAAGCTGTTTTTCAGAGTAATGCTGCGCCTAAAATATCATCCTTCCTCAGCTAACCACTTCATTTCTAAGAAAAATTTGAATGAGATGATAAGATGTCATTGCTTGCAACAGTAAAAAGGAACTGAACACAGAAACTCCAGAAGGTCTTCTGCAGTCTTAAGTTCCCCATATGCTCTAAATATGCATGTTGTCTTTTATCTATACTTGCCCCACAAACCAACTGTCATCCCGGATGCCTGCAGCTCCATTACCAGGAGAAAACACTAACATTATCACTAAGGATTTGCTACTGGATCAATTCTGGAGGTGTTGTAAATCAGCATGGCTTCAGTAACTTCAGCTAAGTGATGATGATTTACAATACCCTGAGGATCTGGCCCTCTGTCCTTATTACTTCATTAATCTGCATATTCCCGCAAGGTACAATCATCTTTTTTCTAAAGTACTTTCACTTCAACCCACCTGTTATAAGTCTGATGTGGATTTATACAGAGTTCATACCATACTTTGTTACTTATTTTTGAAGAAGCATTGCCCTGAATCTGTCCATGGTCCATAAATGATCTATATGGCTGATTGAATCAAGCCTGAGCTGGTGCTTTCAGCAGGTATGAATTCAATTTTGCAAGACCAATCCATTAGAATCTAAACACTATTAATAGAGTGGAGAGGCAGAAACACATTTTTTCTGTCCCAGGGAATAAGAAGCTGGACGCTTCTGGTAGGAAAGTATTCGATCAGGTCTGTCACAGCCAGAGGACCATGGTGAATACCTTCTCATAATAACGAGTAGCTCATTCCCAGGAGAATAGAAAGTTGGTGTTGGGAAGCATGTTCTATCATATTCCTTCAAGATGTCACTGAAGCTAAGAGCCCAGCTGGATTCAAAGGAGGTTTAGGTATTTATTTGCATAACAAGACCATCAAGTGCTACACTCGACAGTATATATTCTTTTTTATAGGAAAATAAGCTTTGCAGTGCATAACTCTGCTACTAGAAATGTGGGCTAGAAACAGGCATATTGGAAATGTTGCTACATTTCCATTTTTGAGCTTTTCGTTGTTCATTGAGTTTCTCTTTGACACTGCCTATTGTTAAATAAAAAAGAGACCCTGAGGGACTATCACTCGGATCGTCCCTGGCATGGTCTGAAAATCAACGAATTCAGTCAGTAAACAAAAACCTAACTATCTGCTACATTTTATTTGAAAACTAATTCTTAAAAAAAAAATAAGTTTTTGTTGATCCCCAGTTTAAAGTAAGGCACTGATAACTGCCATTAAATGTATTATGTGGCCATTTAAACACCTCCAGAGCCCTCTGAAAGTAGCACTAGCACTGAAGAAATAAGTTAGATGGAGTTGGAAGAGCTATTTTGTCTGCCTATAACCTGATGTCTTTCTAAAAGCAAATGTCTTCAAAGCATTCTCTGCAGAAATATGCAATGACTATCTTTAAGTCAGCATTTTTTCAAATGTTACAATACTGTAGATCTGAAATGGTATTTTTCATAAACCTAAAATAGAATGAACTGAGACCTCACATACCATACTTTATTAACAAGCCTGGCCTTTTAAATAGCATGTTCAACCATAGGAGGTATTGAAGGAGGGATATAATATTCCATACCCTAAATGAATGACTATTAACACTGATTTCTAGAAGATTATAATTATATCAGGCTGAAATCACTACAGGAAATAAAAAATCTACTTTGGATAGGCAAAAGAAGGACCCTCAGTCCATAGCAGCAAACGTTTCCTGCTCAGATCTTTGCACTCTGCCCGATGCAGAAAAGTGTTGGGCAATGTGCAAGTAACAGGATTTGTCACTCCCAAATTCACAGAAATAACTACCTCCAAGAGTAGGAGAGTTAAAGGTGACCACACTGTAATTGTGCTAATGTTAATGAGCTACATACCTAGGGAACGGGAATGAACTGTGTGCAAATTAAACAGAACTCACACCTTGCTGATTTCTGAAGAGTTATTTCATTGCACGTTAACAGGTAAGGAAATACAACCTCTTAGTCATTCTCTCTTCAAAATTTATTTTAGGCGACAAATGGATATCTTACACATCAAGTAAATTTTCCTCAGTAATAAGGACTACTGTAATCAATGCCTGCCTGCTTGCCTTCTGTAGCATCAGGATACATTTTAAAAGGCCACTAATTCATGCAAGCATTTGCAAATTATCAGTCTGCATCACTGCAGTGTTTGCAGTGTTATTGTTACCGTCATAAAATAAAGTCAAAAACATACTAAACAAAGTACTATACTCTTCCATTTGCCTATATGGAGCCATCAGTAAGATACTGCTGTTAATATTTTTTCCTATAGTTTCTGTGAGAGAGAATAGTTGCTAAATGTTCTGATTTCCCCCTATATATTTCCAGCTTCATAGGTTTGCTGTTGCTATTCTTCCTATGCACTTATGGTATATCAAGAACAAATCTCATTATCACATCTATTCCAAATGTTTATCTTCAGTCCAGCCACCCACCAATGCTCCTCCCACTCTTTAGAAAATAGTATTTCTTGGGATTTAGTGACTGATCTGTAGGCCCACATGCACTGAGTTTGAATCTCCCACTATATTTCAGGAATGATTTCACTGAAACTGCATGGGTATTCAAAGCATAAATATTAAGTGGATTTCAGTCACAGCAATATCAAGACCTCTGTTAGACTAAAGGAAAGTGCATGAGACAAATGAATGGGTGAGCCACTTAAAATTTCAGTCTAGGATTTCCATGCTGTAATCCCTCTTCTTATCTCCTTTCTTCTCTCCTACTTTAAAATCTCGTTACATCTTCTGTCTTACGAAAAAAAAAAAATGCTACCTGATTCTCTTCTAGCTACAATAATCCCATTTTCCTACTACATTTCCTATCTCCTCAGTCCCAGGCTTCTTATCTGAAGTCACTACATCCTTCACTAGTAAGCTATCACTGCTCATCACCAGCTGTGAATCACAAGCTAACTGCAGAAACTAATTATGGACCTATTGCTGGCAGGAAGCAGTAACTGCTTTCTGCAGCTCCTTGCCCCAAAATAAGAGCCTACATGGAATATTCCCTGCTGATGAGCTGCGACACAAGAAACGTAATTTGCGTTCACTGATCAGTGCTCATTGCTTCTCAGTGATGACCATTCACCACTGGGAAAAAAAGGTCACTGTCAGCCGCTGACTGGCAACTGCTCTGTGCAGAAATAGGTCACCGATGTCTCCTATCACAAGCTAAGTAGTCACAGGTTGCCCAGAGAGGAGGTGGATGCCCCATCCCTGGAAACATTCAAAGTCAGGTTGGATGGGGTTCTGAGAAACGTGATCTAGTTGAAGATATCCCTCCCTGCTCATTGCACGGGGTTGGACTAGATGACCTTTAAAGCTCCCTTCCAATTCAAATTATTCTATAATTCTATTATTGTGAGTGCAAATTTGAAAATGGCAAATATTGCAATAACAGAAGATGGCACTGATGGGTTACAGCATGGCAAATACAGTTTGCAGCACCCGATCAACTTACAGTAGTGAAATACCTACTTTTGCCAGGCTAGACATCGACATTGATAGTAACTATTAATCAGCTACTGCCCAAACTGGAAACAGGCTACTATCAGTTAATGATAAGTAGTACCTGTCCTAAATACATGAAGTCTTCAGTAATCAAAGCTGAATAATTAACTCCTGTAGCAATGGACGTTTACCAGCTCCTCACCTCTTTTTATCATCTTATGATGTCCAAGTTTTTCTCTTTACATTTTGCTACAATATCCTCACACCCTTTGTCTCTAGTTTAGTAGGGCAACATAATATTTCAGCTTCATTATCTTTATATCTTCAAGAACCACAACAGCTGCATTTCCCAAGACCTTCTCTTCTTCTTTCCACCTGGGTACCCAGCCTATGCTCTCTCTAGAGTTTGTTCAGCAAACACACTGGGGCAGCAGCCACAGCCAATTGCTGCCCAAGCAATGTTTACTTGCTGCATCACATCTGCAACCTTGAGAGATGGTAGTCTTAGTTTATGTCAAGAACAAGGAAGGCTAATGGAATGTCTTGATGTGTCACATGGAGTAGTGGTTGACAGGGGTTGCTTTACATCTATAATCCTTCCTAAGATTGTTTTCTTTAGAATCTGTATTACAATAGATGTGGTTGCTGTGTGGGGTCCCCCACCCCATCCTTGTTTTTCAGGTTATATCACAGCTTTTTGACAAGCAGAATTACTGTCTAAGCCGAATTACTTTAAAAAAAAAAATGGTAAGACAAGATCTTAAGTCAGATCCTAAAGTTCTGAAAAAATGAAGCCCCAAATTCCTACTGTTGTGGATCTCATATAGTATGTTCTTTTCCAGCATTTTTACTTTAAACATTTTACTGAGGTCATCAGCTTGGTTCGTATTTTACAGATGTACAAAAGGGATAATGAAATGAATGGATGCTCAGTAAGATAGTTTCAGAGCCAAGAATGAATAACAGTGCTTTGAATCCCTTTCCAGTGTACTGTGTGTGCAATAATAAAGAGCTGTGGAGATGGCTCTGAAATGACAGAATCACCCCAGTTCAAGTGATTATACAGAAAAGTTTGAAGAGAAGTGGAAAATCAGGCCCTGGGTGAGACATAAAGCAAGCAGATAAACCAAATGTACCTTCCTCCTTTATTAACTTTCCTAATGAGGTTATCTCTGACTACCAGGAACTCCAACGAGACCAACAACTATCTATTTTAAATGCCAAGCAAACGCCTGTTAAGCAACAGACTCCCTCTTTGTAGAGCTGATGTTACTGAATCCTAATAGTTACTGGCAAGATTTCCCCATCTGGACTTTTTTTT
>VXAY01001422.1:1208102-1221537 GCA_013399855.1 Oxyruncus cristatus | reverse complement strand
AACCAACCAACCAAATAAAAAAAAAAACACAAAAAATGCGAAATCCCAATTGATCTGAGAGTGTTCATAAAAAACAGCTTTTCAACAGTATCTTTGTCATATTCGGATGAAATCTGAGTTCCACTTAAGCAAAAAAACAAAATTCCTGTTGACTTTTACTGATAAATTTTTACCTTTATGTGATATTGTAAGAAATAAGTAGAACAATTGCATATATTTATGTCTCTATGTGGGAAAACCCCAGTAAGGGCAGGACAAATACATAGTCCCAATTCTCGATTAAGTATAGCACAGGTAAGGAAGTATCTTACACATCCACTTCTACAGCTGTGAACCTCAGGTAAAAAAAAAAAAAAAAAAGAAAAAAAAAGCTAAATTCAGAAAAGTTACCTTTTGTGCCCCATAATTCTATTAGTTTGTTTAGCCTAAAGAAAAAAATCACATTTACAATAAAGTTTACGTAAAATTGAAATGCAGAGGTACTAAAAACACCACCCATGCCTGCTACCAGTAGCTACACAAACTCTCATGACCTGAAACTGATAAATCTTGTCACAGATTTAAGGATGAAACAGGACCTCCCAAAAAAACAGGCATGTTAGCCAATATCACCCTCTACAGCTTATTCACACTGTGTTATTTCACTTACACTGTGTTATTTCACTTTCTGTCTTGTACTTTAAAATAATATCCACTGATACCACTGCCCAAAAAGAAGTCATTACTGGGGACTAACAGTCTGGAGGGCGGTAAAGCATTAAAACATTTGATTTGGAAAATGCAGCATCTCTTATGAGTTCTGGTATCCCACTAGACTCTGGGAAACATAGGCGGATGCACAGCCTTCTAAGGAAAGTAGAGAATCAAGAAACCTTCCTGAAAAGCACTGATAAATCTTTTATGTTAAAATTAATGCTTTTATAGGTTCTAGAGAAAAAGAAAAAAAAATCCGGAAACAAAAAAAAGTACAGATTCTGCACTGGAATATTGTAGGGCTAGGGATTCATTTCAGACAGCATTTTAATATTTAACTATGGTTTATTTATGTATTTTGTCATGGTGGGTTTACATGAAAAATAGTGGGCTACAGGCTTTGGTTAATGAGTAACAGCCTCCTAGAGACATTGAAAAGTATTCTGTGACATTCTCCCAAATGAAAAAGCACCATTGAAAAGGCATATATTTATCTCTTAATACTACCTGAATACACACACATTTCAAGAGATATATTAACCCACAGCAATTGCAAAGAATGGATATTTTCAGTATGAAGCCAGCAGCAGGCACAGTATTGTCACTGTTTTCCATATGCATTGTTTCCACATAACTCTGCCTCCAATCACTTAAGGTTAAGTCAT
This sequence comes from Oxyruncus cristatus, assembly GCA_013399855.1. NCBI lineage: Eukaryota > Metazoa > Chordata > Aves > Passeriformes > Cotingidae > Oxyruncus > Oxyruncus cristatus. Next base: position 1,220,179 of record VXAY01001422.1, on the reverse strand, counting down.
TTTCTTAGGTTTGGCTGGCAAACTGTAAAGACTTGCATAACTTTTTATTAGGTTGCTGCTTATTTTGCAAATACATTGTGAAAAGCATTCAACTTTAAATTGTTCACTGCAGTGAGCTCATATTTTTGGTATACATTTTTTCCCTCTAAATTAACCAAATGGCACACAATACAGTTTCTGTTCTTACAATTGATACAAAAGCGTCATTAATATAACATTATGTTCATTAATAGGTGTGATTCTACGGTTTATGTTTTCTGCCTGTCACTTTCATATGCTGCACAAGCCCTATGGTATTTTAGAGCCTTTCAAAACTAAGGGAAGAGCACCAAGTTTTCTTCCTATTCTTCCTACAAATAAGAAACTCTGTATTTTTGATTGTGCTATATTATACTGGAAATTTTTGTGTTGCTGTGAATGAATGAAAAGGTCACAGTGGCAAGTTTAACTGTTACTCCCTTATAATTCAGCATCCTATATTTTACTATATCAAAATATCTTGCTAAAGGAAAAAGAATATATATTGTGTATATATATAGTATATATACTCTTATACACACAGCTATATATGTGTACATATATATAGATAGATAGATATGTATTTGCATAATTGGTCCACAGATAGCCATGTTATTATGTTCCTTATTCTGCCCTCTAATCTTATCAGGTACCAGTACTAGTTGTCAAGGGATTACTAGGATTTTCACAGGCTTGTTCAGAAAATAAATACTTGATACCTCTTGTCAACTGTTAATTGCTCTCAACCTGCATTCCACCCAAAATAGTTTGGTTTAGGGTTGGGTAGACTACAGCATGGAAAATACTGTATTTCCGTCAGGTGAAACTATGGGAAATATCACGAGAAGTTCTAGTTGTCCTTATAGTTCCTTTACCAAACAGGTTGGGGGCTGAGTTGCAGGTGACTGATCACATTTCCACCAGTATGTTCAGGATCTCTTTTAGTGTCCATCCTGAGTTCAAGGCAGTGGCATGCATCTGTGCAAGGTGTCCCAAGCGATCTGAGAAGCCTTCCTTGTGCAAGCAATCTTCTTTGTGAAGAAAGGTGGTGAAGTCTGTTGCATACTGTAGGCAGTCAGGGTTGATGAAGCAGACATAGACTCTCTCAGGGAGAGGATGGGGAACACTTGAGAAAAAGAGAGAGAGACACCAGGAAATAAGCAGGCCTAGGGGATGTCAGGACATATAAAGCCTCAAAACAAGTTTGCCTTTTCAACAAGACCTTAAGGGATTCCAAATCTTAAAATATCGTGGTTCATATCAGACTCTGAAAGAAAGTCTTGAAAATTAACATCTCCCTAGACCTTAGCACTAGTTTCATTTTTTCTTATTTTCACAAAAAGTCTTAGGTGTAAGAAGTAGACTCATATACTTCCCCTCATTTAGATTGATTAGATTCCTGTTTTTTCTTGTACTATCACCAAGACAGTGCTAAGAACTACTGTGTTAAAAGCTTTGTCACATCTTAATTTTGAATGTGTCTACCCAACATGATGAATGAATTACTTTTCCATCCTCTGTCCTGAATTTCCATACTTGTGGTCACAAAGAGCACAGTTGTCTCTCAAAGATTTAGCTTTAATTGTGAAGGTATCTGGCCCTTAACCTTGTTAGAGTAATTGAATAAATGTGGAAAGATCAATGCTCCTCTCAAGCGACTCAGTCAGAGACTAAGTAATTTTGGGATAGGATGCAAAATGAAGCAAAACATTTCTCAAAGATTAAAAAAAAAAAAAAAAGGCACATATACTGTCAATTTTCATTATAGCAAAAACTCAACAGCAGGGTGCTTCAAGGCACCATACAAGGACCAGGTGTTCAAAATATACTAATTGAAGTTAAAAAAATGAGTGAACAGCAATCTAGCAAAATTTACAGTTTACAAGAATATTCCATTAATCAAGTCTGAATAAGACAGGAAACTTGAGAGGTAACTGACCAAGGTAAATGAATAGGCCATCTTAAAAGAGGTGAAAATAATTTATTTAAATACAAAGTAAGGCATATTTGTCAAACAAACAAACAAAACCCCCAAAAACTAAATTACTCAAACCTGCAACAGATCATTTGTTTTACCAGAGATCTCAGTTATGAGCACCAACTTAGGAAAAACACCAGGGTCTCACTGAAGAGCCCTGCTCAATGAGCAGCTGCAGTCAAAACGAGTATATAAAATGTTAAGATGCATAAGAAATGAGGTGGGCAAAAAAAAAAAAGAAAACATAACATCACTATATTAAACAGTAATTTTCCCTCCTCTGAAATAGTGTGAAGTACTGGTCATCCCATCACAAAAAGATGAAGAATTAGAAGGCATTCAGAAAAGAGCAATTGCAATAATTAGGAATATAGAGAAGGCTTCATATGAAAAGACTAAAAAACAAGAATTGTTAACCTTAAAAAAAAAAAAAAAGATGAATAAGGAGGGATGTGATGAAAGTGTAAAAATGGTAAGTGGCAAAGAGAAAATAGATCAGGATCTTCTCTAGTCCTGCATCTCATAATTCAAGAACAAAAGGACACTAAGTGAAAGTGAAAAGCAGCAGCTCCAAATCTGATAAAAGCACATACTTTTTAATGCAGCACATAATTAGATTATGGAACTCAGTGCCACAGGATGTCACTGATGTCAAGACCTTACTAAGATTCAAAGAAGGATTTGGCACTTATAACTCTTACATCCTTGGGAAATCTTACATAGACCAACTGTTAAAAGGTTTTGAAAGAGAGATTATGTGTCATGTTTCATGATATAAAAGACAATACATTTTAAAAGAATTTGGATAAAAGTTCTCTGAAAGTAGATTTTCCCATCTCTGGCTGTTTGATTATTTTGTTCTTTTCTTCGTTTGTTATGTTGGCATTTTCTCTTGAGACATCTGGGCATTCTTGGAAGGAGACTGTGTAATAATGAATCACTATTCTGTTCTAATTACTATTATCCTAGTATTAAACCCAGTATCTTAGCATCTCCTATGAAATCTTAGTATTAGGACTTAGGGCTTCCCTTGTGCAGAATAATTGTTCTATGCTCTATTGTATTCCACCCCATTCCAGTTAGCCAACTGGATTTGTCACCCATTTTCAATTAGTATAACCATTGCTGTAAGCTATATAGCTTTGTGCATGTGTTTGGAGCAACTGTGAAATTTTTAGACGCAGAACCAAATACATTTTTGCTGTGACAGCTATACAATTGATTCTGTGTGGCCCAATTGTCTTCCAGCCCTATCCTAACCTCCAGTTATGCTATTGACATCTTGCTTTACATCCTGCAGCTGGAAGACATATGCAATGTCTCCAAACAAGAGGCATTTTGCTTCTTATGCTTCGTATTCTCAACAGCTTCCTTACCGCATTTTTATCCTTTCTGATTGTCTTGCTGCTCAGAGATAAAGTAGTCTTCCCCTTTTTATTCTTAAACAATTTATTTTTCTAATTCATTAGCTTCTTCTTTACCTAGTTTTTCCTAAATGAAGATTTTCAGTGCAAGTAAATCACGATAGGCACAAGCATAGAAAAGCTTGTCCTTAGATCAGATCTGTTAAGTGAAAACTGAATCAAAAAGAGAGTGTGAGAGATACTTGGTAGAAGGATCATAGATTTTGAACAGTATTCTCAAACAATTCTTCCTTTAACTGTTATTAATTTCATTACATTCTCAAAGCTAGAGGGGAAGAGGACAGGGATAAAACCTTTAGGTACCTACCTATCTAGCCAGCACAAAACCTGCTAAATTCTGTGGGGATTTAGGGGTAACTAGAAGGTAAATGAAAATATTGGTGGTGGGGGCACATAGAGAAGCTGTGCTTGTAGGGCCAGCTTGGGGGCTGTAATGGCCTTGAAGAGAAGCTAAATTCAGACAGTGCTTACAAACTGGACACTGCAGAGAGCCTGTGAAGATACCTGATGCAGGGACAACACCTGAGAGAACACAGGCAGCCCCAACTGAGCTAAGATGTGACTAGCTACTACGTAGAAACATGGTGTGCTTTGTCTCCTTCCCTTCCCCAACAATTTTCATCACTGGAGGTTTTCAGGATGGAATGTGGCAGGTTGCTAGATAATTCTCTTTTCCACAAAAGGCTGCACCTTTGAAGGTCCCTTCCAACCTGGGCTGTAGAAAAAATTTATGTTCTACCTTTTGCATATTGAACTAGTATATCCCATGCAATGCTACAAAGCATCATGTGGATTACATATTTGTTCTGTCTTTGGGACATCCACATTGCACTCACCATATGGTTTAGATATGCCTGACAGTTTACAGTTAGTCTGCAAAACTGGTTTGAGGCTGAATCCAGTCTACAGGACACGCACTGAGCACATTCTCGCACAAATATGCTATTGTAGTACAATGTTTAATAGCAAAAGAGGGGGAGTTCGTTAGCAACAATAAGGAATTTAACTTTAAAAGACTAGAAGAAAGGGAAGCTATATTAATGAAAAGCATGAATACTTCTAATTTCACATGAATATGAGAGGTATTTCCAATCTATGAATATTTACAAACACGAATTCAGAATAATCAGTATGTGTATTGTTCAGCACCTTTAAAATTTTTACTAAGGCTTAATTCTCATTGATTACAATCCCATCATCATGAAACAATGAATTAGCTTAAATTTGAAAGCCATCTACACGGAAAAGAGTGTATTGTATTTTTTCTTCTTAAGTACTACATAAATGAAAAAAAAAAAAATACCCTAATGCTGCACTGTACTTCCAGCCATATTTTGGCCATTTTATTTTACTAACTACGACTTAGTTTTAACTTATCTTCTTTCTTGACAATTCATATTGTCAAAAGAAGTAGCAGACCATCTGATCTGGAAAAGCAGGTTTACTTAAATGATCACTATTTTGCAACAAAAAGTTTTCACCTAGATGCTCATGCTACCTTTCTAAGTCTGCCAGCCTACTTTTGAAGTCAAGTCCTCCATTCTAAATCTTGTCATCAGTTAAAAAGCATGGCCTGAAGTAAAAAAACACTATTATATAAAAAAATCTACATAATTATTGAAAACTATTCTAACTAATATGTTTTCCATTTCTAAGCAAAGAAGAATAAAATTCACCCAACTATTAAAATAAAAGATAAAATATTTCATTATGGTTATAGAAAATTAGGGTTTCCATATTACCTCATTCATGTTACACAAATATATATTATCTTCTTGTTTTGCATATTGAAGCTAAACAACATATTGTAATTTTTTGCCTATATCTCATATTAGGCATGTGTTCTTTTTTTATAAATTGTGTCTTGTATAGACAAATAAATACAGTTCTGTAACCATTAAAATGATCTTCTCACGTTAAAAATTCAGGTCCAATTAGATTAGGTAGACATGTGCACGAAATGAAGTATGGATGGGATGGATTTTACTATTTTAGGTAAAGAAAGCGCACCCTGTTTTGTTTTGTGTCACTGTATACTTGATAATGAGCTTTGGAAGCAGTACCAGTGAGTACCATCATATCTGCTTTCATTATGGCAAATGTGTTCTTAAAACAGAAAAGAGAATTTGTGGCTATTTTAAAAGACAAAAAATAATGTGCAGAATGCTATAAGATGCCATTCAGCACTTCTAAAAAAGGAACCTTCCAAACCTGGAAATTTCATTTCATTAACATTACAAGTTAAGGTTCAGGACCAAAGGTGAAACTAATAGATGCTCTTGAAACAAAGGCCTACTGAGTTTTATGCTCTCCGATATATTACAACTCCATAAGACAGACAATCATATTCAATCCTATGCAGAATTCTCGTAGCTTTCTCTACACATTTGGGATTTGGCATACACTACACTTCATCCTCAATCCAAAGGGGATTTTTTTTCCCCTCTTCAGTGTAGGAGATTGAGCTATGCTTAATAGTTCTGAATTGGTTTTCCTAAGGCTGAAAAGCAAAAAGCTCCTTTTTTAATCAGACATTTCAATCAGGAATGGTGTGATTGGAAGACACCAGTGGCAAAGGACAGCTTTTTTATTTTTGATGAGGAGGTAAGCCACATTTCCATGCAAATAGTTAAGTAGTCAGAAAAGCTTAACCATACTTAATATTGTCTAAACATAAAACTTGTACTTAACGTACGTATATGGTTTATGCATATATGTCTTTAAAAAAGAAATCCCAAAATAAACCATAGGGTCGCAGCAATAGCAAAGATAGTAACAAATTCTCTGCTTCTACTGTCCTAGCATAAACTTATCTCTGGGTATTACTGCATAGAATCTGATCAGTAACTATTTTCTTTGTCCACATTAAAATTTGTCAGTGTTAAAATGTAGGTAATGTCAGATTTGTAATGGCTTCTACAAAACCACTCATGTCTCAAAATCAGGCCCTATTCAGGATTTTAAAGCGTCCAGTCCAAGGGCCCAGATATGCAACCTTATCCATATAATTAGTGCAATGATATTCACTACTTACATAAGTAATTAGTTGAGGAAGTTGTGTGTAGCATGAGGCCTGAAGTCGTGATTTTGTTCTTAGCCAATAGTTTATGTACATGTACCTTTTTTTTTTTTTTAAATCATTTTAAATTTAAAATTTTAAATCCTTTTACATTTATCCAGGAAGATCAGTTTCGTAAGTTCTATGTTTACAAGGGGCATAACAGAGTGGCCATCTTATATGCAGTGGACATTTACTGCACAAGGTATCTCATTTGTTTGTTTTCCCTGATATTAATTATTTAATTATTTCTCACTTGTTATTAAGTTCTGCAATGCCCAAGTGGTAAGATTTAGTGCTAGCACAGGCTACAATTGCCACGAAGCATGTCAAAAACCAAAGGATAAACTCTCTGTTGTAAATGAGATGATGCTGAAGAACTGAGAGCTGGCATTTGGCCATATTGAAGATTTTTATAGGACAAATGGGATGGAAAAATAGTCAACAGTACAATTTTTGACAGAGATAACAAAAAGATGTTATTGGTCTTGTCAACCTTAACATTGTCTTGCATTCTCCTTAATTTTTGTGGCCAAATTAGAAGTAGTACCTGTTACTAAACTGCTCATGACAACCAAATTCCAACACAGTTAACTCAAAATAGTGAATAGCTTATAGGGACACCTTTATTCCTAACTTTGTTCATTTTTAACAAATTTTTCTAGAACAATGGTTAGGATTGTGACTCATGGCCCTACCAGAAATCAGCAGCAGATGTATGTTGTCCAAAAGAAAGCTAGCATTTAGTTGATTTGTTACTTTGCCATGTGCTGCTTCTCTACGTATCTTAGGCAATTTACAGATTTAGTTTTCATGCAAGTGAAGTATTTGAAGTACTAGATTGGTCCCAACATTCTGCAATCTATAGTTCTTCTAAAATACTTGTCATATGTCCTCATAGGCAGTATTTGGTTAGCATAGAAAGGCAAATGAAACCCATACATCAGAGAGGGCAGCATGCAAGAAAGCACATACTGTTAGAAACTCACTCTTTAGCTTGACAAATATTTATATTTTTCTCCACTAAACTGTAAGCAAGTTATTACTGCTAAAGATACCCACTGATACTCATTATTATTTAAAAAAAAATAATTCAAGAACAATTATAAGGGAAAATTTTAGGGAATAGAATTACAGTTTGGATATTGTTTGGGAAGGTCATTATTTCCTATTTTTAAGAGCAGTTTAACTATACCCAAATATCTATGACAATATATTAGACAACCCCCAAGTGACTGTATGCACTCAATCTGTCATTCTCAAGGTACTCTGATGCCCTCAAAGAAAGCAATAGATAGCATTTTAATAAATGAGCAAGGTACAAAATCACATCTCATTTTGAGGAGACTTTCTACTACTTCACTCTCAACATAGAAGTGGCAGGTACCTTCAGCTAGAGGCAATTTTCTGTGTGCTTGCAGACCAAAAGGCTGTATTGGAAATAGCAGCAAGAGCTCTCCCTCTGCCCCTTCTCATTTAACAGAAAGTTTGTACTGTGTAACCTTCCACAGGGTAGAGGAGGGGATTCATGAAAGTGAATCCTCTCAGCTTGAGTATGTAAAACTTATTATTACCATGACAGAAATCTCATTTTCTAAGCATACTCTGTCTCTTGCAGAATATACAAGGTTTAAATGCAGATGCAGTCAAAATCTCATTAATGACTCCGATCAAGAGCCACCATTGATCATTAAAACGTAAATGCAGTGACTTCTAATCTTAAAATGACACAGCAGCGGTGCATTTTGGGAAATGACAGAAACTGTGACTATAACGTAACAATCTACGAATATTTTCTTCTTGCTACCTAAGTATTGCTGAGAATTTTCTACTTAATATGAAAAGAACAACATATTTGACATTTTCAAGCTATCTGATAAAAAAGAAGAGAAATACTCCAGGTTTTTCTTGATGTCTGTCATATGCTACTTTCTTGATGTGTATGTAGTTTGCTTTTCCTCTGCAGAGTTGCTTTAAAAGGAACTGTGAAAGCTTCTCCCTTTATTTTTAAAGCTTAAGATTTTGTAAATCTAATTCTAAACATTCTCTAAAGTAGCCTATCTTACTGGACAAAGTTTGAAATATAATGGCAGTTTTACATAAATGAACGTAGACCATCACTTGCTAGTAATGGATTAGAATGTGAACTAGTCACCAGCTGCAGGTAATGGCCACTAGTGGGACTCATTGTCTATTCACCACTTATCATTGCAATTAACTCTATCTGGCAACTAAAGATATAGAGACAAATAAAAGAAAAAAAAAAAATAATGTGACATAAAAAAATCAGGTGGTCTTCATCTGAGATTCCCTAACATTTATAAACAAGAAACTACTATCTATTTCTCAATTTATATTTAAATCCTATCTATTTAATGGGAATTGAGAAAGATCCCCACAGAGTCCCATTAAGGAAAAAAAAAAGGAAAACAAAATTATTTTAGATCTAAACTTTACTCATAAATCCACAACCCGTAACAGGTGTTTATGAAGTCTTTTCAATTTGCTGTGGCATGTAATATGTGATCTGATTGAAACAAAATAATAACCAATCAAATAATTGTCGAGTACCTAAAATGACTGTGTATTGCAAATGAGTTCCTTGGGAAGTCAATGAGAATTACCAGGTGACATCCCAAAAATGTCTGTGATAAAGAAAGTGTAACTGAAATTCTGTCTAGGAAGGCAGAATTTAGAGGAAGGCTAAGAACTGTAACCATTCCCAAAACAAAAAAAATGGGAGTGTAGTGGGTTGACTCTGTCTGGATGCCAGGTACCTACCAAAGCCTCTCTGTCACTCTCCTTCTCATATAATGAAAGGCTCATGGGTCAAGATAACGACAGGGAGAAATCACTCAGCAATTACTGTCACAGGCAAAACCAACCATAATTGGGGAAATTAACCAAATTCATTAAAAACCAATTGAGAGCTATATAATGAGAATTGAAACTAAATCTTAATAACATCTTCCCCTCACCCCTCCCTCCTTTCTGGACCTAACTTTATCCCTGAATCTCTACCTCCTCTCCCAGCAGCACAGGGGACAGGGAATGGGGGCTGGAGTCAGTTCATCCCACATTGTCTCTACCAGTGCTTTCTCCTCACACTCTTCCCCTGCACCAGCATGGTGTTCCTTCCAGAGGAGACAGTCCTCCATGAAATTCTGCTAGGGCAGAATGACCTCCATGTGTTATTTCCATGGGGTGCAGCCCTTTAGGAACACTTTTCCCGTGTGGGTCCCCTGTGGGGTCACAAGTGCTGACAGAAAACCTGTCCAGCATGGACTCCTGTCTCTCTATCGGTCCACAAGTCATGCCTTCCTGTCCACAAGGAGCCTTCTCCTGTATGGGGTCACAGCCTCCTTTGGGCATCCACCTGCTCCAGCATGGGGTACTCCAGGGACTGCAGGTGGACCTCTGCTCCCCCATGAACCTCCATGGGCTGCAGGGGGACAGCCTGATGCACCATGGTCTGCACCACAGGCTGCAGTTGAATCTCTGCTCTGGCACTCTTCCAACTCCTTCTCCACTGACCTGGGTGTCTGCAGAGATGTTGGTCTCACATATTTTCACTGCTGTTTTCTCTGACTGCAATTTACTTCTGCACAATAACTTTTCCCCCTTCTTAAATATGTTATCACAGAGGTGTTACCGCCATCACTGATGTACTTGGCCTTGATCAGCACTGGATCTGTCTTGGAGCTGGCTGGCATCGACTATTGGATACAGGGAAAGCTTCTAGCAGCTTCTCATAAAAGCTGCCCCTGTAGCCCCCCCCACTACCAAAACCTTGCCACATAAATCTGATACAGGGAGAAATCAAACATATCCCTCTCACAGGTGTCAACCATCCATCTCAGAAAGCTCACCAATTCACCTGCCAGGTGTGTTGAAATGTGATTTTAAGGAATATTCTAAGACAAACTCCCTGCAGAACAAGTCCCAGTCTCTGCAGTAGGCATCTCTTACTGTCTAGCAAACTTAATACATTAATGGTTAGCACTTTTTTCTTTTTTTTTGGTAACACTGGGACAATGTAAATACTACCATTTCAGTTTGTTAGTGTTTTGGTATTACTCTGTGTTAAAGAAAGACAGAAGCAAATCAGGGCTCAAGAGCTGTTCTTCATAACCTCCCTGCAACGTAAATGGCTCTATCTAGTTTAAAATGAAAAGCAGCACATGCAGCGTAACACCTTGAGGGGGGGGGACGGGGGAGGCAAATCTTTGCAAAGAGCAAGTAAATGCAAGCTCATGAACAGTACTTATCTTGCCACTACAAATTACAAGTTCCTCCCTTTTCCATTTACCTCAGCCTGAATCACAGTCATTATTTCAATATACTTCCAAGAACAAGTAGTGTGGCTACGCTCCAGGGCGCTGTACTGGAAGACTAAGGAAAAACTGACAACAAGCTGCAGATTTATGATGCATGAATGAAGCAAATGTTTGTCACGTGGAAGAAAAAGCCGCTCATCTCTTACTGCTAGACTTCTTTAGCTGTTATTCACTATTTATCCTTTCCCTCACAATTCAGAAAAACAGGAAGATCCTTGAATATCCTCTCGATTTCTGCTTGTCTCATAGGTCCTTACCTACCTTTCAAGAAGGCACAGCCTCAGGAAGCTGTCTCTGTACTCCAAGGAATACTGGCTTGACTAGCATGGTAATTCTGTTTCAGTCATTTGGCTTCTGCAGCTTAACCATCTTCATTGTAAACAAATTGCTTAATGGCTTTGAGTAGGAAACACATACTGTGCCAACTGATCAAGAAATAGCTGAGAAGGCACGACCTGAGATCATATGTATTGGTACAGCATTTAAAACCTCTTCTGAAGCATCATCATCTAAGTCTGATCTCTTTTGTGCAGTAAGTCAACGCTTCCTGCCTGTTTGTTCTAAAACCAAAAAGAAATCAAGACTCAGGGGTCTGTTCCTCCATTCAAAAGCTTGACTGTCAATAAAGATGTGTAGGAAGAGATTCCTTACCTTCATTAAGAACATGGTTGAAAAGAGTAAAGCTCCCTAAAGTAGAAGAAGACAGAGAACAGTCCATCTATCAAGAACATAGATACAGTAAAATGACAAAATCTGGTAGCACACAGTGGCACCACAGACCAAATCCCTTTTATAAGTGCATTAAAGATTTCTATAAATCAAGAGATTTTTGACAGGAATTCAGGCAAACCTCTCGTGTAGGGCAAGTGCTGAATGCATATCCATGGCATTTCTAACAAAATGATGTATTAAAAATTATGTAAGAAAAAATCATGCCTTTGAAGCATGACACAAGTACAGCAATCCATCTAGTTTTTCGTATACTGCAGCAATTAATGTTGTCGTGCATATTTTATCTTGAATGTTTTGCCACCAGTGGAAAACTTGCTTGCTGTTTCTGTTAGGAGAAACAAAGAAGTCATCAAAAATTTCCTTCAGACTATCCTGTTTACTTACGGTAAATGTCAGAACACCTGACTTTATCTAAAAAGTGGACACAAAATACAGCTTTCGTGCTCAGAAATAAAACACTATCAGCAAAAAAAAAAAAAAAAAAAAAAAAAAAAAAAAAAAACAAAAAAAAAAGTCTTAGAACACAAAAA
>VXAY01001422.1:1038471-1208080 GCA_013399855.1 Oxyruncus cristatus | reverse complement strand
AAAAAAAAAAAACAAAACCCCAAAAATCAGTCTTAGAACACAGCAAAAGCCTGTTGGGTGGGGGTTTTTTTGTTTGTTGGTGGATTTTTTGGGGGCGTCTTCACAGCTGAATGGCCAGGACTACTGTTTCTGCTTTTAGCCACTCACCTTCACAGCTGCAGCCAATAAATCCATTGGCCTCTGAATTTCTATTTTAGAAATAGCTTTTGTTTCTTTTCGTGCGCAGGTACAATTTCTGCCATGCAGCCGAACACTTTGTGGCACAGTTTCTACTGTTTCCAGCAGTGACTACATAAAAAAGTGTTTAATTGCTCCTTCTGTGTAGCCTGAAGGAAGTATGGTGAGCCAGCCTAGCCACCAATTTAACTAGGTCTGTGAGTAAACTTAGAGATCAAGGTTAAAGAAATTAATTTAACCCAGTTTAACAGACTGGCCAGTCCCCCTGTCAAAGGTCTTTCCCTGAACTCCCTTTTTTTTTTTTTTTTTTTTTCTGCCCTCTTGATTTCCTCCCCCCCTGAAAACTGCCTTTTTTTTTTTTTCTCTCTGCTTTTAATTTTTTTTTTTACTTTGTTTGTTCAGTTAGTTTTTATTTCCCCCAAAGTAAAAAAATCTAGTAAATCCAAGTCATTGCATATGGCCTTTAATATATATTTTTTTTGCATAGACGTACAAAGTTTTAAGACTGATTTTCCATAATATTTTGGTTATTTTTGAGAACTAACCTATAATGTAAAGGTCTCAGATGCAGGGTAAGCATACATGTCTTCAAAAATGTATCCCAGAATTCTTGGTGATATATACTCCAAATTAATAATATACTTCTGACCACTGACTATAACTCCTGTCTATGTTATGGAGACCTTCTTTGAGACAGTCATCAAAAATCAGCATCTTTTTCTTCCTGATGCCAGACTTCCTTTCAGTGTAAAGAAATTATCTATTGAAGAAGGCTACAGCAGTTCAAAATATTTTAAGTTCAAATGGTGAAAATACCAAGAATAAATAAAATTACATTTCCGTAAAATGTGTAATAACTGCTGATTTTTCGGTCTTGGAATTTGCTGGTACCATTAACAATAATTAAACAAGTTGCTCATGTTTACTGTTTTAATATTGGTTTAGGTGTCCAGAGGAGAATGGCAATGTTGAATATTTAAATATCAAACATTTTGATTAAACATAAGGGTATTAAACTAATATTAAGGAAGACTGAAAAAGAGTTCATAAAACTGACCATAAGTCTTTTGGGTTGCAACTGCCAAACACACTTTGAAATCTGACACATAGGCATTTTTTTCAAAATGTAGCCTGACCCCAACTTCACAAAGGTGAATTGTAATTAAGAAGCAATATTTCCAAGTTTGAGGTTTGTGCTGGGCTGTGCAAAAAGTTGCATGTTTACCATCAGAAAGAATCTGCAGTATTCTGACTAAAATCAGATATGAGCGTAGCAGCTCAGAATCAGGACAAAAGGTAACCAGCATCAACTCACTCTACTTACTCCCTCAAACAAATGATTAATTTAAACTCTTTTTATTCTCCTGGAAATAAATAAAATTCCCCAACAGAAAATATTAAGCTGATAGGCTCTCAGTCAAGTCTGCAACTTTATAAATACCTGAGGAATTCCCTTAAAATCTACTAGATGTGGTCTAAATAAACTTCTACACCTTGGAGTCATTATAACTTCTCTTAAGATTAATCATTCCCCTTTCTTCATAAATATTATTCTGTATCATTTATAAGTGTTCAGTTCTATTTCTCCTAAAAAATCCCATCGCAGCAGTTTGAACTCTTACAAGGAAACCTTCAGGGTTTTTTCCAAAATCTAAAAACAACAACAACAACAACAACCCCACAAAAACAAAACAAAAAAACCCCAAAACAAAAACAAACAAAACAAAACAAAAAAAAACAAAAACAAAAACAAACCCACAAAACAAGCCACCCACCAAATATGTAGAGTTCAGATTTTGAATGATTTGTTCATTGCAAAACATATCCAAAGAGGTTCGAGACACACACCAAAAAACCCCCCCCCAAAAAAAAAAACAAAAAAAAAAAACCAAAAAACCCCCAAACCACACAAGAAACAAAAACAAGAAAAAATGAAGAAAAGCACTCCCTAGAAACCAGCCATTTTCAATCCTGAAATGCTACAGGGATTACATACAGGGATAAACATCAATTGCCTGGGTGCAAATGTAAAAGCCTACACATTTACTCATTTTATATCATAGTTGCAAATTATCGAAGTGCAATTTCCACTGTATTAAGGAGACAGTGTATTATGCTTCCAGCTTTCAGTCAGGTTTAATAAAGAGAAATCCTTTTACTGAATGAACATTACCCCTTGGCTACTTTTAAAATAATCCATTGAGAATACTGCAATATTCCATATATTTATTAAAAGTATTGTGTTTCCTTAAGGAATTGCTCCAAAGAAACATTACTCACTTTTTTCACATAGATGGAATAAAAATGCAAATACTCTAAGTTTAGTGGTTGGAATTTCTGGTGGAATGCTTTGAGTTTTTTGGCTTTCATTACTGACAACAGTAAAAAGATTGTTTAAGACTAGCTGTGTCAGAGTTTTGGATACCAAGTGTGACAGGCTCTGCAGGTGTACAGTGCTTTGCTTATTGATACAAATTGAATCTGAACATAGCAATTTATTCAGCAAATCAAACCAATCACTGCACTGCAGTTTTCTCTTTCAGCTCTCATTTCCCAACCAAGTACTCTTAACCACTTTGCTACTTTTGCTTTACAGCAAGGTTTCAACTGCTGTTCGGGATTGTTTTATGGTCAGAGTATGGTGGTTTAAAAAATTTTAAAGACTGTTATGCTGCCATTAAGTGCTGAATCATTCACATCTCTTCCATACTAGCTGCTTGTCTCCAAACACACTACCCTTAAACGTATTTCTCTTCCCCTTACCCTAGTAAAAAACTGACCACTGTTAATCCATGCAAAGCATTTTAAGAGCTTGCAAGTAGGAATTTTTCTAATAAACTTTAAATATTTGTCCAAAGAACAAAATTATCTCAAATCCTTCTTTTTCATTATGATCATACTTTTAGATAAGGTTTTTTAATGCAATTGTTTCATATGTTATTTTGTTAAAAGATACTTAGGCTAACCAGTCCTCCAAAATAACCAACACAAAAAGATTAAAGAATGAAAATTAACACCAGACTGCCCAACAGAGAAGATAAGAAAGAGAAGGAACCAACTCAGGAGAAGAAGACTGGCAGACAGCTAACAGGGTGAAAACCAGAGCAATCTTACACTGTTGAACCAGTATATAACCCTGGACTAATAGTTAGTCTTGGCAAGGCTCAAATGTGAAGATGCTCACATCGGGCATTCCAGACTTGCTGCTACCAGAGGTTGTTGCTATGGTGACCAGTGACAGTCAGCCAACAGTGAAATGAATTTAGAAAAGATAGTTAGGAAATACTGAAAGGAAGAAAGAAAAAGAAAAGAAGGAAAGAAGTTTGATGTCTGTAAGTAGATGCACAGTTCCATCATTTGCCGCTTGCTCTCCTGCAGTGGAGAAATGCATCTCCAAAACGGAGGCGAATTTCCATTTTACCTCCATGATAGTTGAAGTATATTCCTGCCTGTATGAGTTTCTAATTGAAAAAAATTACTGTCTCTTTCAAACAACAGCTGGTCAGTGACTCAGCAATCCAGCAAATTCAGCCACCTCTGAAAACTGTTGAACTGTTACCACATTGTTTTCATCTAAACTGTTTAGAGGAAGCCTGAATTATCCCATTTCTGTCTTTTGCCTTTAAATCAGCCTGGGGATGATTCCACCCTGAGATTTAAAACGGCTCAGTGGAAGAAGTATTTGTCATTGAAACAAAAGGGTTTGGAACTTTAAAAATCAGTGGAAAACACAGTTGACTTATTTTCAAACAAAGAACAAAACAGAGACTGTTTGTTTTAAAAGCAAAATTTGGTTCAGAGAAGGATAGGTAAAACTGCAGTCAGGGGACCATAAATCACAGTGCCCATGCCCAGCTGTGCAGCACTGCATGGAAGAAAAGGTTTCGGATGGCAGTGTCCCTCAGCAATAGCTGCGGATATGTGTGCCAGAGAGTTAGTTATTGCTGTTTACTTGCTGTGCTATCAGCATGGTATGCTAGAGAGCACACTTTTAGGAATCAGTATGTGTGCACTATATTATCTTATCTTGCACAAAACATTGTCCCAGACCCCTAGAAAACTCCTGCTGGAGAACTGTCAGAAAGAGATAAAAATGAGGTACTACATCTGTTAAAGCTGAAGTGCTGAACTAGAGTTCCCTACAAGTACCTTTTCCTAAGATTGACTGTACACCACGACCAAGAGGATGAACAAGAAAACCTAGTATTCAGCCCTAGAAATCTTCAATGGTTGACCTGTATGCATGCGTTTTTCAAGCCTAGAAATGGCATGAATATGGGTAGAGATGAAAAAGCTGTGAGACAGAACAAGCATGGAATAAGTTGTTATTTTTAGAGAATAAATATGAAAGGAAGAATTTACATAAAATATGCTTTTACAGAAATAGCAGGCACAATCACAGTTAGAGAAATTGGTCAAGTTTGTCTCCCCTTCCAGCCCTAGAAACATGAGGGTTCAAGTCACTTCATTTGCCCTTCTGAGGTCATGACTCAGAGATCCACTTAGACATGACCTGCTTCATTTTCTTCATAAGTAAAATGGAAACATACAGACCCAACCAGCCTTTTAAAAGTGCTTTCATGTTTAAAGAAATTAAATGTTCTAAGTGAGCTGTAAATATTGTTTGAGCAGCCTATTTCTTGGGTAATCAATATACTTTATGAGACTGCTCTTACTCATAATATTTCCCACAGCTAAGGGAATGGAAGAAACAATAATATGATGATGATGATAAGGTGGAAATGCCCCTACTGAAGGCTGTCAAATTTCCTAGAACACAGGGGGAGCTGTGTTCTCATTTGCTTACACTTTAGTGCAACTTTTACAGAATGAAATTAAAATTATGCTTTTCATCTCAATCATACTGGCATTTTATTATTTGATGTTATTATTTAATTATTTATTGTTTATTTAATGTTGACTTGATTTTAAAATTTCAGTTTTTATCTAGATTTTTATCTGTTTTGAAAAAGACACAAATTAAAACTAAGTCACTTAGGTACTACTCATAATGAGAATTCTTCTAGTGCTTTCTTTGAAGAGCTTCATGAAGGCTTTGACCTACAACCTGATATTAAGCAAAGAAAGAGTACCAAGATCACAGAGATCTCTTTTGCTAGATCCATGAAAACAAGTCCAAACAGATTTCATCATCTTACAAGTTTCAAAAGGTTATATGCATTCAAAAAATAGGGCATATCTTTTTTTTGTAAGGAAGTAGACTTCACCTACAAGTATATTAAACATTGCTACAAGCACAAGCAAGAAAAATAATATTTGGAGAACCCTGACAGTTCCAAAATATTTTCAAATTTTAGATTTAAAACACTTCATCACAACTCTGTCCACAATTACTAATCAGAGATCTGAGGTATCATTATGTAGCTGTTTTTTATAGAAAGTAGGCACATGGTGGAAATCTTTTAATTTCTTCACATTCAGAAAGAAGATATTTTTAATTGGTCAGAGCAACCTGCTTTTTTTCATTACTAATACTCACCTAGATGATTACAATCTCTATGAAAAGCTAGATCATAGAGTACAGTGAAAGACAAAAAGTAAATAGAAATATTTCATGCAAAATCCCTTGTTCATTTTTTTCTAATGCATTCAAACCCATAGGAATAAGCTGAGTGGTCTGAAATAATACCAGAAGCAGGACCTTGAGGAAGCATACTCGTTCCTCCTAAGCTTCTCAAACCCCTATGGTCTACATGCCATCCTCCTTTCCCAGGGACAAAGGGTAGAAGACAAGGGTTGACAAAGATGAAGCTACGGATATTATCACACTGGAGGAAGAAGTTCCTTCTTTCACAGATCCACAGCTTTTTACCATTCACATCCTCTTTTGAGAGCTTCAAGAGAATTGTAAAAGCATGAGTAATTCACGCACATGCAGAATCACTCATAAAAAAACGAGAAAAGAAAAAAATCCGCAGCTCAGAATAAAAAGCTGTTCAGAGAGGACAGGTAGTTTTTTCAGCATCAACATATCTTTGCTTGTCTGTTGTTTCACAACATTTTCTCATTGTAGTACTAGACCCGCCCTGATGTAAATTGTTCATTAAGTTTTTAAAAAACTTGGGGCAAGCCAACATAAAAAAGTACTTCTATGTAGACAAAGCTAGCCTGACATAGAGATAAACAAAGGTGCACTTATCTATAAGAGAATGAGAAGATAAGCCAAGACCTGAAATAAACAAGCACTTTTAGCTCCTAAGTGAAACAAAATCACAGTGATAATGAATACACTTACAAAGCTAAGTTAAGAACTCACTAGTTAGCCACCTGATCTAAAGCCAATGTTACACTAAAAAGTAAGAAAAAAATCAAGAAGTAACATTCATACAATACTGACTGTTGTCAATGCTAGGGATAAACATTACTTCCCAATAGGAAAAAGCAATTAGATTTTGCTCCTTAATTTCATTAAATAATGAAAACACTTGTGCTTCTTTTAAGTGCATTTGAAGTGTTTGGCACTAGTCCTAATTCTTTACAGAAAAAAAGTCCCCTCTTTACTTTTTAAGAAAGAACAGCTAGATGCCAGTCTTCTAGGAAAATTTGGTTTGCTTTTCCTGAATTCATTATCTTTGAAGTCCACCTAACACTAAAATTGTTCATGTATGCATGAAATATAAAAACAAAAATACTTTTGAGCTGTAGTAGAACTGGTTTTGTCTTTCCTTTTACTAATTTAAGGAAAAATTATATGGGCCACAAACTTTTGCTTATGGATCTAGCCTCTCTTTAGGGGAAAACTAGTGAATCTGTAGTTTGCAACAGGTTGTGGATTCAAATTATAACATTCTGAATATTTCTTCTGTGGGAATTAGATACTAATACAAGAGGTGTTGAGAAACTCAGAAATATTTTCTTTGTTCTGCAGTAGTAGCTATGTGCAACTTCTGTTTGCCATTTATCTCAAGACAGTAGGAGAAAAAAAAGGAGTTATCACTTCAGAAAACTTAGCTGAAATTCATCGTTTTTTATCTATTTCCTAGTTAACTCAGAATAGTAATTTTCTAAGTATTTCCTACATCTTAATTCATTCTATAACATTCTTTCTATAATTTCTTTTTATTTCCAACTGAAAAGGAAACCATACATACACAAGAGAAATATTAAGAAAAAATAAAAGAATCTTGGTAAAACCACAACCAGGCAAAACTCCTTTCATTTGATCTTCTTCTGAGAAAAAATAAAAATAGTTTGGCCAATATATGGCTTAACTAATTTTTTTTTTTTTAATTGAAACTTCTTAATTGTCTTACCTGCAGAATTCTCTGCTTAATTATGTGCTTGCCAGTTTCTATCTGCATCAGTGCTAGGAAGCACAAATGACCTAGCCTCTAAACCTACTAATCTGACAGTCTGACCCCTGAAAAATCGATGTGAGAATCTATAGCTTGCTGCCTTTTGCTTTAGCTGTCTGTTGCATGCTTTGATGAATACCTGCCCTGCAGGAGAAACGTATGAAAATCACATCATGTGCAACTGGTTTGAACTGTTGTGCAACCACGGGACACTGAGCCACTCTGTGGAAAAAGTCGAAATGAACTACAGTAGATAAATGTCAGTTGAAAGGTTTTCAACATTATATTATATTATATTTAAATTAAAGGTAATGTAATCCTGGTTCCTTCCTGCTCTGAACCTGGCAGTTTTTCCTTTCAGAAAATTCTGATAAAATACATGATCATCCTCTGCTATGGCTCTCAATTCCTCTTCGGTGAAGACAGCAGGGTTTATATGATAAAATTTTAATGGCCATGGACCTGCATAGCAATGTGAGGTACCAGTGCATTTTCAGTAACGTTAGGCATCTGCGAGGACTGGCATCGGGTGATATTCCTACCGCTGAATTCTGCATGTCCTGAGAGCCAGGCTTCGTGGAGATAGAGGCAGCACCACAGAGAGCTCCGTTATAATGCAGCCGTTGAACAGATGAAATGGAGATTTATGAATCCCTGCCAAAGAAACTATATTACGGACTGTAAATTAAAATGGGGGCTTAACACATAGTGAACTACATGATAGTGAGGCTGATTTTCAGATTGCCCTGTCTATTCAGGCCCAGGCAGCTGAAGAGACCACCACTCATTAGGTGATCCTGAGCTTTCCATGAAAACCAGACATTCCAGGTTTGAAAAAGGCAACTGCCAAAGCTTTCATAGTCACAGCAAAAAAAAGTATCTTCAGTTGTTTCAGCAGGCATTTTACTTGCAGCATACTATTATAGTATGGTGACTGGGATGTAGTGGCTTCATTCTCAGATGTAGTTCCAATGCCTTCCACGGAGAGACTTCAGTTTTACTTCTCACAAATCATAGTGCGTTGAAAGCTCAAAGGACCACATTTTGGTCTCTGAATTACTGCTGCTGTTCATGAATCGCAGTCTTCACAGACCTGCCACTGCACACTAATGATACTTCCCCCTAAATCACTCCCTCCAAATAATTCAAATTGTTTACTGTGTTCTGGTGAGCATTTTTTGGAAAGCTCCTCAGGGGACAAAAAAAAAAAAAAAAAAGAATTAAAAGAACTAGACCACAAGACGTGAAAAAGCTTTTAAAAACTCTTGGGAACAGCACACCTGCCCAAAGAACTGTAAGGTAAAGTGATAAATTTCAACTGCACTAACCCTCTCCATATGCCAGTGTTTCAAGTAGGATGCAAGTGATACAACCTGTAAGACTGACCTCAAAATATCTTCAAATATGCAACTGGTATATCAAATAACTAGGGTTTTCCCAGAAAAAGAGAAGTGCATAGAACTTTTTCTGCTAGGCCATGAACACAACACAGTTATTTCCTTTCCACTCATCTAAACTAAAAGACAAAAAGCTCCACATAATAAAACACAAAATAAATGTACTCATCGCACACCTCAAGTAATTTTTTAGAGGCCCACTCTACTGCATTCTTTATTATATTTTATATTCCTTTGGAAGTTGGCTTACACCCTTAGAAAAAGGTAATTTGTCTCAGTCCTCCTACTCTTCAAAAAAAAAAAAAAAAAAAAAAAGGAAAGANAAAAAAAAAAGGCAGAGAAAAAGGAATTCCCCCTGAATTGCCCTGAAACAGGAAAGAGAATACAAATTAACTTTATTTTCTGCTTATTTGTACAATTTAAAATGATAAAATTCACTTCACACTTCAAACCTCTACAAGGACACTTTGCCTCAAGTGAAAGTAGTTCCACATGGACCATTTTGTGCTTGTCTAATGTGTAAATGTGCTGTTTTATGTTGAAGTAAGTTCAAGCAACTATACGGTGCATATACAGTAACTCAGCTATCACCTGAGCCCCACAGTGCCATGCCCTAAGGCATGCTACGGGCCATGCTTCATATAGCAAGCAAAGTATTTTCAGTGGACTACCTGCAGTGGTGCAGCACATAACAGAATATATTCTCTAGACCTGGTGAAGAATTACTTTCCAGAATTTTTTTTTTTTTTTTTTTTTTTCTGGAAGGCACAAGGATAACACATTGTGAAGCCATTTTTTTGAGTGTTTTAGTCACATTTAAAAGAACACAAAGTTTTACTACAAAGTTCTGAGTAAAATATCTGTTCCGTGATTTATTTGCACTTTTCCATGAACACTTTCTGTTGGCTTTCCTAGAATAGGAATACTAATGACAGCACACCACCATCTTCCCACAAGTGGTGAAGTAGTGCTGACAAATCACATATGGGTATGACACTGTGAATAAGGCTCCACAATGACTAGTACCAGGCAGCACAGAGCACTACTAATGCACAGCATAACAATGACAGTCTGAACTGCATCTCCCCAAGGAAAGGCAAGATAACAGCAATTTTCCAGCTTCAGGAGGTAGCAAAATGGTACCAGATCGTTTTATGGCACCTGGAACCAGTTATCCCAACGTCTTTCAGTTTTGCCACATAACAACTGCAGTTTCAATGGTGTGTACCACTGTGCATGCAGGGAAGAGAACCCAAGTGGAGCACTGTATGGTGTGGACAGCAGGTGCTACGTCTCATCATCACCATTTGCATCAACACCCCTGTGCCCAGGTCTCCTGCCACTAGTCCAGACCTTGGCCTGACTCCCAGCGTGGTCTCAGCCAGTTCCCAGGAAGGGACTAATGCCTAGGGCTGGGGCTCCTCCTACCACCTTCCAGCTGCCCTGCTCCTGGCAATGGGGCCTTTCCCTGACACCCCTTAGAGGACAATTCCATCTGCCAGCCCTAGCCCACAGGGAGCCATTGTCCCACATAGTGCCTAGGCAGCAACCAATTCCAGAGTAAAAGAGATGGGGTGATCACAAATATCTATTTAACAAGGCAAAGAAATTATCACGATTTGGGTAATAAACCCAAAAGCTCTTGTTATAGTTTATGACAGATTTATCATTTCTAGTTTTGCACGTCAAACTCTACAGCTTTAAATGCCCAGAGAAGTGCTAGGTAAATCCAAGTGTGGCTTTTTCTTTTTTTTACTTTTTAAGTGTTCTAGTTGATTCGTTTCACAGAGTAAAGCTCCTCACCAAGATGAAGGCTTCTTGTACACCAGTACCTACACCATGCATCTGTAATCATTCCCTGTAAATGGCATAAGCAAAAGAAAGGAGTGACATTTTTTCCTCTTGATCACAACAGAATAAACAACATTTTAAAGGTTAAATTATTCAAATTCTACAGTTACCTGTAAAAAAAAAAAAAAAAAAAAGACATCTCTGCTGTACCTTCAGATTTCTTACATCCAATTATTTTGATTTTTTTTTATCCTGTTCCAGGCTTCCTGACTACTGCTGCATAAGAGGAAAAAAAAAAAAAGTGTTGTAACTAGTGGCAACTCATTTACTTCCACTGATAACTACAGCTCCAAATACAAGTCTTTCAGCTCAACTCAGAGAAATTAGACGAACAACACAACAAGTTAGTAAAACAGAAACAGACAACACCGAAATGTATATCACAAGGACTTGTGCACTGAGAAAATCCCGCTTGGATGTCAACTTTAACTATTTCAGGTCAGACAAATGTCAGGGGAAGAAATATGCAATGGTACATATAACAGTTTCTGAATAGATTAAGGAAAAAAACCCTCAAAGCTAGGGAATTCAGTTTGAAAATCAGTTTTAGTTGATGTAAATCTCTTGAAACCCAATGTTGTTGATGCAGCCTCAAGGCTAATGGATTAATGCTGGCTCACACCAACAAAAAATCTGACCCTTCAATGACAGAAGAGATTGTATGGTATTCAGAAATCATATCAAACTTCAAGGGTTTACTGTTTATTCAATTTCTGATCCTGTGGTTATCCATAAAAAAAAAAAAAAAAAAAACCAAACCAAAATTAAACAAGGGATTCTGAGAAGCACCTATGTTTACAAGAATTTAATACAAAGACATCCCTTCCTTTGTTGTCAATCCCTACAGTCTATTTCCTCTGCTTCCCAGGAGCACCTCTGCTGCTTATCTTCCTTCCCTCCTAGCTTTGGTTTTGCATAGATTATATCCAAGATGCAGGTTTCAGGTTTATGCATGAAGAGTCACTGTTCTTTATCTTAAAAAACGCAACAGTTTGAGAAACTGAAAAGCCACAGAATATTCTGTCTATTCCTCATTGATCAATGAAAGCTATACCTTTACAACCCAGCCTTTTGATTCGGATCATTCTTTTACCCCATTTTCTGATGCTGCTCCATTTCTCTCAGGTTGTAACACCATTAATTCTTTCAAAGTCATGAAAAATAACTAAAAGGAATCAGGGGAAACAGCCATAGCACACTGTGTAAAGTAGCATTATAACTGAGCTCATAAAAGAAATGCTGACTGAGGAATTTAAAGTTTTTCAAAACTTTTGATCTTGTTTATACATGTGAAGGTTTGATGTGAAAGCTTGATGTCAACTGTAAAGCGAAACATCTCTCAAGACAAAAATAAAAATCAGACCTCCTGTTGAAACATACCCAATGATAACCAACAACTTTCTGATCTTGAAGAGAACATCATGAAAGTGTCTTGCATTTAATATTATCTTATGCCAAGCAGCCCTACTTTCTCTTATCATTATATTTTCTTCATAGATAAGTGTTTAGTTTCACACATTTGACAAAAAAAGAAAGTTGCTGGAATAGATCTTCAGTAAGCCTTATTAGAACAACTACCCTGATATATTTGCATTGCACATGGGTCCTGAGATAACGTGCTGTTTTGTGAGGACCCATTTGCAATTTATATATATCAATTACTCTTTTCATTTGTGATAATCACAGTTATTAGTAAGCAGATCCATAATAACCCCATTGCTCTTAACTCAGCTGTGGAAAATCTGAGCCTGTAATTTCGAATATTTCTAGCTTTAATTTGTTTTCTGTATCTATTACTTTTAACCTTGTTTGCAAAGTAAGAGAAAAAAAAAAGTTATTTAATATTTAAGCATTATATGAAAAAAAAAATCTTAGTGCAAATTAGTGAAGTTTTTTGCTTCTTGTGATGGTATCACAAGGTATAAACCAAGATCTAGCATCTAACTGGATTTGTTAGAAACTCAATAACTTTATGTGATGATGTTATTCTGTTGATAATAGACAAATTATATTTAAAACACTTCACCATTAAAAGGATGCTGGCAGTCTCTGTTTCTACCCAAATAATCTTTATATGTACGCAAAAGTCTAGCAAATAAGACACAGTATTGATTCTATATAACAAAAGAATGACTTGTGTATTTGCTTCTAGTGCGGACAGAAAGGGCTTTGGAAATGGCATCATTACGGAATTGTTCTGGGTTGAGTTGAGTTGAGGGTTGTTGAGGGGGGCTGGGGGGTGGGGAAGAGGTTGTTCTTATTTTTAAAGAGAAATCCAATGACAGTCTAGATATGCTGCATGTGAACAAGAACTGCTGTTCAAATGTCACTCATGACCTGCCACAGACAGGGAAAGGATGACATATATTTTAATGCATACAGAAAGGCTAGAGAACTATATTTTACCTTCAGCTAGTTTATTCATCTGTTGTATATTCGGAAAGGTTCAAAATGCATTCCTATCCAGCTGTCAGTGTTCTTCTAATGAACCCTTCAGCAATATCCATAGCAAGGAATGGAAGAGAATCATTATACTTATATGGAGGAACATAAAACAAATGTTCAAAAATCAGAAAAGATTACAGGATAATTTATTTGTATTTGCAGTGTTAACATTTATTTTACTTCTGACACTGGCCAGAGATTCAGAATAATTTGTATACATGGTTTTAAAATATCACTACTTGATAAAGTGAAGTATGAGAGTACATCATCAGCAGATTTCTATATTCACAGATATATTAACCCCATATGTGAATCATATATGTTATAGGGAAATAAGAAACTTGTGTAAAAATGTTAAAATGTTAGTGATAATAAAACAAATGCAGAAGTCCTTTAGTGCCAATGAACAAAAACTAGTGTAGAATGCAAAAAAGTGGCATACAGAAAAGCCACATGGGAAAAAAGAAAATTCCCGAGTGTGCTGGAAAACCACAGTTTTCCAGCAAAGGTGATTAACTATATTGTATATTTGCAAAGTATATTATTTGCATTTCAGATTTCTTAAACTCAATGGGATCTCCCTAAAGGCTACATAAAAGGGATGAGTTTTGAAGAGTTATTTGAATGAAGACAAAAGAGAGGGATTTAACTCATGAATAGAAGCCTACAAAAGTTAACAGTGAGATCCAGAGGAGAAAGATATTAGGGCAAAATAGAGAACAAGAGATCAGTAAGAGATACTCTCAGTAAAGAGAATTAGAGAAAATGCAATCTATACAAATAAGGGATTGCAGAGTTAAGAAGAACTCTGCAGAAGATGGTTTTCAGTCTAATATAAAGCCAGTTTGCATTAACAGGAATCTTTTCATTGATTTCTTATCAGACCATATGAATTTCACCTTGATGATTTGAAGGCTTTTTTTTTTTTCTTTAAGACATGTTAACAGGAATACGGCCTGTGTCAAAATACAACTAAATAACGTAAACTTTGTATCTCTGGTTTCATTGTCCAACCCACAGTCCATATCTTCCATCAAAGTTTACATAAAGTAATAAATGAATGCCCTGACAACTTTAACATTAGTATGTACTAATGTGCAGAACTATTCTGTTGTTTTCCAAACACAGATCAGCTAGCAAAGCCTACTAAACGTTACTGGGGCTGTTACAATTTCAATCTGCTAAAGTTGCCTCACTGGAATTCAGTGAATCATAAATTAACACAAAGAACAGGGAATCTCCACGTAATCCAGACTGTATTCTCTGTGTATACAGATAGTTAAATCCTATTTAAACTGACAGCATTTATGACACACAATATTATACAGTCAAATGAACTGCCCATTTACTAAAAAGTGAACGTAATTCTTTTTCCTGAAATTGAGAGCTGTGTAGGTGGTATCCCATCCAAATTTAGGTTGGGTGTACTACAATTCTAATAGCAGGTAATCTGAAGTGCTCATTAGAGATATGCAAATAATTCATTACTTAAGTGTGTCTAATTTAACCATATTTTCCCCTTGAATGAAGCTTGCCTTCATGAAAATTTGTTATCCAGCCCACACACTTCCAATACTGTCGGCACTTTCAGTTTACATTTGAAATTTTTTTTTAGAATTCTAAAAATTACTTTCTCTGTCTTCTCTTCTGATCTCCACTGGGTATTTATATGCAGCAAGTATAATTATGCTTTTGGCAAGCTAGTGGAAATTAAACCCTTATGAGCAAAGAAAGGAGGGTGAGGAAGCAAGGAACAGGAAGAAAATCTGGTTTAAAGTGAACTTATCACCAGCTTACTGGTGTATAAGCAGAAGGGAGCTACATATTGGAATCTTGCAGCACATTTCTAGGGGATGGTGGCATTTGGCTCATGCTCAGTGAAAGCTAAGGATGGGTATTTTATTGATTTGAACAAGGAGTGTATCTACTGGAAGATACGAAAGGAATGATTTTGGCAACTTGTATTGTTTTAAATATCAAATCATATGATCCTAAAAATTCAGTGTCACTGACAAACAGAGATGTATCTTTTTTGGTAGATCCTGCCAGACTACATACACTATACTCTGAGCTCTGATTTTCATATATATCATGTCTGCATTTCTTTCCTAAACAACTGCTAGTATACCGTCCTTCTGTCTATTTTTGTTGAAAACTCCTCAAGGCTTTGCTCTCTCAAGAGTTGTAAACACTGAACTCAAAGTGAAGCAAATAGTAGATGAGGTATTTGGTGGAAATTCAGCAGTGTAACATTTTCCTTCCTTCACACAGTCCAGCAACTCACAGTACTCAGGAGCCTGAGAGCTAGCAAATCCGGTCATGTGGTGTACAGATGCACTGCTCCAAAGAATGAAGAGCCTTTTTCCCTCGAACCTCAGAAAAGCACCAAAAAGAAACCTATTCCAATCAATGACTAAATATAGTCTAGAGAGTGTGTACTGCCAATGGCCACAAAGTTTCTACAGTGACACCAAAGGTAGCCCCTGACTGCTGTACTCACAGGTCAAGCCTGGGAAGCATACAATTAATTTTTAAAGATTTTGTGAAACCACACCACCTTTACTGGAGGGGCAGAGCAACTCCAACCACACATTCTCTGCCAGTGTGTCTCTAGCAGCAGCCCTCACATTCTCCTGAGCAGTTTGCACAGTGTCAAGTTTTTCTACTCAGATGTGTCTTTTCACAGCTAATTCCTCTTGAAGAAGCAGCCACCATAAATCTCATAAAAATTTCATTCCATAGAAAAAGCTGACAATCTCAACTGTCTAATTAGAGTAAAGAAAGGCCACTTTCAATGTCTGAAATGTCAGCAGCATAATTCCACAATAGCTTTAGCAGACAAAGGCATTCTGTATGAGTGAAACCATCTGAAACTGTTTCTCACTGTGTATGAGCCATGAGCTTGTTTCACAGAACATATGTTGAAACTTGCACACCACAGATGAGAAAAATCACAGTCACAAACAGTTAATGGATTCCTTCATCTATCAATACTCTTTTGTCATTATAGTATACTTCTGCCTACAATAGCAGTCAAAGATAATTTGTAACCTGCTGTAAGAGAAACTATGAAGATAATGCCTCTTGGTACTTCTCTTCAAACCCCCTTGCCCCTGAAACGGAATAAACAAAATTTCAATTACTGCAAGAATGTGTGTTTTGCACACAAAGGCCACAGAAAGCAGCATTACCACAAGCCTGATGGGAAAGTATAATAAACATAAATCAGAATGATAGAAAGCACTGTGGTTAATACATAAAGATGGAAAGCCAGAATGAAAGGTTAAGAGGTGGGAGCCTAATGGTTATTGTCCTATCATATTTTAAGAGCCTGATCTTCATTTTGCCAAGGTAAATGTAGTGCCAAGTAAACACAAGTCCATATTTCTAACCTTAATAATTACTTATGAAGATGCTGGGTGTTAGTCACTTGGCAGAACAAGACTTAAAATAACAAAACATGTTTTATAAGGACATTGTGTAAAGTGAAGGTTTAAGTTATTTATTTTACAGGTTTCTTGGTTGTCAAGTTGAAGCAGGGTAGGAAACTGTTTAACAGACATGATCACATCATGTGATAAGAAACGGTAAAATAATCTCACAGGGGAGGACGAAGAGTATGACCTATTAGCAGTAAATCAGTATCTGAGTTGTGAGTCTAATCACCATGTTGAGAAGCATGGAAAGTTGCAGGCAGAAAAACTGTCCTGCCAATAGAAAAAAAAAAAAAAAGAAAAAAGGATTAAAAAAATATGAAGACGCTTCAACATATCACGGCCAGAAAAAAACTGTTTTACTGAATAAATTCTGCACTTGGCAGTCAAAATTGTTTCAGAGTAAATTAAAGTTTGAATAGTGTTGGAAGGTGGAAAGATTTGTAAGCAAAGTTAAGAAGACGCTACTACAAAACAGATAAAAAATGACAGGGAAGTCACTGAAAAGTGGCATTTTCCTCATTACTGAAAGCTCCATTCAGCTTCCCAGAGGAGTTCCTCTGACTGTGTATTCATTGACCCCAAAAAAATATTTGGGTTTATGCTTGCTGCAATAGATGAACTGCCAGTGAATCCAAAAGAAAGTTTTAAGAACTCCCATCAGGACAGTTAGTCATGCCAGAGATGTTCTGTCAAGGAGCCTGGAGACCGAAAGTGCTGAGAGGCCCAATTCTCACTGTATTTGTCTCCCATTCTGCAATGGGGACAGCCTGAAGTATCCAAAATGCTATCAAGAGCCACAGATCCTAAAACTCAAAGTAGCTGATCACTAAACTGAAGTTGCTGGTCTGTCAAGAATGCCAGCTTCACTGAGCAACTGCAGGGAATCCATTGAAATTCAGAAAAAATTGTGCCAGCACTCTTGAAACTTTTTTTTTTTTTTAATTTTTGATTCAGCAAATTGCAAAAGGTTTTTTTTCTTTTCATCCAGTTCATACTGAATGTTTTCTCAAATGATAAGACTCTCAAATGTGAATTCCCTTTTGTTTTAACAGTCTCCAGTGTTACAGGCTATTTAAATCAATTGATAGAGCTTTCATCTCTACTTTTCACAGATCTTATGGTTTTCTTAATACATTTAGTCCATCATTGGTGTGCATTACTTGCATTATTAGAAACTAGTTATTCCCCTTTTACCATAAAAAGAGAAATCAATAATTCGAAAGCAAAAGTTAGAATACCAGTTGGTTGGTTTGCTAGTTTTTATACAGCCCATGCGGCTCTGTGAGAGGCTTAACTGATGAAGCTCAGTTTAATATGGCTTTATGTCTGGCATTTCAATTATCCCTCACAAGCAGTGTTTTTCAAGGCTTATGGGGTTCATCAGCTCTCTCTTGTGAGCATTCAGATGTCTAAAAGTATAGTTTATATACTGTTTATATACTGTATAAAGTATATGCTTTATAAATATCTCTGAAAAATTTGTTGTACTTATCAGAAGAGAGACAAAACATGCTCAGTGTCTAGGAGATTGGTACATTAGTAATTATCAAAGTTACAAAGAGCTTGTAAAAGGCAAGTAAATGTTTTTTCTTCTGAATACATTCTTACCATACAATTTTGTTCCTGCCAACTCAATCTTCTGCAGATATTCCATATTCCCAAATATGCTACCGTGCCTGTTTCCCTGTACAGCACCAAGTTTTATCCTAAGTCCTTGAAGCAAGACTGCTTTCTGTCTAACTGAAGCTTTCACCTCTCCTTCACAGCAAGAAATTATTACTTCTGATTCTATTAAAATGCATTTTATGTATTTTTCAGGCAGGGTTATTGGCTGTAAGATTAATATGCACCTCCAGTTTCAGAGGCCACACTTCCTCTTTAAAAAGAAGCACTTTCTGTTTTGGTCATTTATCAAGAATTATGCAAGGTAATACATCTAGCGTAGAATACATAGTGAAAGGAAAATCTGTAAGACTGTAACTATCTACTAATATAGCTTTACCTTCGTAAACAATCTGTGGGTTTTTTTCCTTAATTTAATATTATTTCTAAATTTAGTGGCCATGCAATCTTGAATCTGCAAGGCACTAAAAGATATACACAAATCCCAAACAATATTTAAAAAAAAAAAGTTGCCTTCAGTTTCATGAGTTTTGTTATCCTGAGCAATGTAATCATATTTCACAGGACGTTTTGTATCTTTTGCTTGTCAAAAAGATAGAAAAATCCATTTTCTACTTTTTTGGAAGTGACAACTCTCATAAATAAATATTTACTGCAGGTAAATATTTTTGTCTGACCACAAAAAAAGTCATACAGACTTGATTTTTTCTTTCAGGTTGAAAAAACAGGTATCTATTCTACAGCACACACAGAACGAAAATCCGCAGTGAGGACTGGCAAACTGATGTGTTTCTTACACACTACGCATGAACGTTCCCTGTCTTACTGCAATGACCTTATGATCCCTGGTGCCAAGTGCTCAAGTCCCAGCTGTGGATTTAAACTCAATCTCGTTTTGAGTTTCCATTCTGTTGGCAGCAGAGTCATTCTTCACTGAACTGCTCAAGCCAGAATAGGCTTCCTGACTCGGAGGCAGGCTCAGATAAGCAATGGCTATAAGAGAAGTTGTAATTGCACAAGCTCTTTCTTTCCCCCAGCAGGTATAACTACAAATGAGCATCACTGAAAATTCTTCTGAGCTTTAACAGGGTAGATAACCTCATAGGCAATTGTGAATCTAACACAGTGTCCAGATTAGCAAAGCAGACAGAAAAATGGCTTGTTATTTAACCCCTTCCCAGCAATCATGGATTTCTGTGGTAGGTGGTTTGTTTTTTGGGTTTTCTTTTTGGTTGCTTGGTTGGTTATGTTTTATTTGTTTTTGTGGGGGGTTTTTTGTTTGTTTGATTGCTTTGGGTTTTTTTTTTGGTGTCTGTGGTTGTTTATTTTTGTTTGGATTTTTTTGTCTGTTTTTTTTTTTGTTGTTGCTTTTGGGGGGTTGTGGGGGAGTTTTGTTTTATTTTGTATGTTTGTTTGTTTGTTTTTAAGGTAGCCTTCTGGAGTAAGGAAGATGAGTAGGCCTAGCCTGAATATTTGCAAAAGCTGCACAGCTGAAATTATACAACAGACAGTTCACACCACAAAATCAGGTAACCAGAAATTAGGGAATGCCAGAATGACAAATTTTCAGTTTTCTTTTCCCCTCTCTGTACATTTCTGTTTTCTTTTCCTCTCTCTGTACATAAATGTTGCAAATGACATCTGCAATTTCTTCCCAGTGAATGTACAGATCACGCACTGCTTGTTAAACAGCAGCTAGTCTGTGCTTACATTATCTTCACTATTCAGTGAATACACCATTCACCCTTCCAGTATGCAGTTCAAACCATGACTTGATACCAAAATATTCCTTGAGGGCTCTTGATTCTCTCACTTGAGCTTTTTAGTTCTTTCTAAACATTAACAGATTTATCCACACATCATCACTGTGCAGTATGTGGTAGCATTGCTGGGCATATTTCACAAAAGAAGGCTGATGTGCATTTGTTGAAACTAAACAAAAAAGGGAGGTGCAAAATTTTTCCAGCAGTTGGCACTGCGCAACCTCCCATAGGCTCTGAACAGATACCCTTCCAGGCAAGGAAGAGGGTGACAGCATATCTGACATAGGCAGCTGACCTGGCTTTCTCCCCATCAATAGCAGAGCAAGCCTACAGATGGAAGCTTCCAACCTTTCAGTGAATATTTTCTAACTCTGAGCTTCTAGTTCATAGTTCTTGTCCAACTCTGAGCTTCTCCACAACATTTTCCTCAGTGACCATTCCTATCCAGCCCCTGCTACTGTTCCCCCAGATTCATGAGCCCTGTTTACCATACCAATATCATTTGCCACCTTTTCCCTTACCTCCAGTTTTCACATTCCTGCCTAGCTGCAGCTGCAGTCGGCACTAGCCATGCACCACCCTGTGCCTCTCACATGGCTCCTGCTTCCTCTGCCTCCTGCTGACCAAGGTATCTCTTCCATCAGAGTCCCCCGTTTTCTACCCCACATCTGCTCATCACCTCACTGCAACCAAGCCAGTCTGCAATTCTCAGGTTTTTTCGGACATCAACTGGACAAATACTGAAAACACACAGAAGAGTATCTCTTTTTGGAGACCAAGAGCTCTCTGCAAGAGATGGAAGAGATGCTCACCCTCATATACATGGATATAGCTATTTAGGGATGGTTCATGTGCAGTCAGGTCACACCAGTGATTTTTGAGAGATAAAGCAAGCTCAATTCAGACACAAATCACAGACTTTAGCTGCCAAATTCTAATGTTGCTGCTGAGCCCGGGCAAACTGAGGTATTTTTAAATGTGATTAAGTGGACTGTGGGTGGTTTTCCAAAAGAAAGAGTAAAAGATACATTCTTACAAATTCTAGGTTCATTTTTCAAAGCACAGGCGGGCTACATTTCCTCTAGTACCCAGTTACAAGTGTTTTTAAAATTTTATTTTAATAATATATTTTTCCCTCAACATTTTCAAAAATTTGAGGCTAGGCAGATCTTGGCAAGGGAAAATGTCAGGTAACTTAATTTTGGCAAAGTTATAAAGAACTGACAACAGTCTCCTAGTGAAAGGATCTTTATTCAAGAAATTATGTTATCACTTCACCTAGGAGAGTTTACTTATATGGTTAAAATTTCTGGATTTGCTTGACAGTAATGAATCCCTGTGCTGATACATCCACTCATCCTGGAAATTTCAAATAGCTTTTATGGGCAAAATTATTGCACTTGATGGCCCTAACTAAGGATTCCTGATACAATTCCCGATTTCTGTTTCACTTCAGCAGATTTTTAGCCAAGTAAAGTATAAACTCTTGTTCTTTGTTATGACAGCGGATTAGCTAGACCTCCCAAGCTAGCAGTCCATCTGCTCTGCCAGCTAATGCTATTGTCCTAGAGACACCACCTCCTTCATTGTTCCACCGAGCGATCCACGCCAGCTCTTTTCTCAGCTGACACTGACAAGTACATGTCAACCCGCTTGCATTTTCCCGCACACATCTGTGACACTGAGTACAGGCTTTCACAGTTTCAGGCAGTTAAAGGCCTAGTAAGAGCAAGGAAATACACTACTATTAAAAATACGAATATACACAAGCTTTTAATTACACCATATTAGTTTATCTCATCAACGCAATGTCCAGATTTACATGTTTACTTTGTTCCCTTGTACCCTTCTCTTCCTAAAGACATGCTAGTTAGCATTGCCATGTGAAATAAAATGTTTGCAAGCATTCTACAAATTTAAAAAACTCTTACCTATAAAGAAAATTGGATTCCCTAGAATAACATGTTCTGGTAATTTTTGAAATCTATATAAGAGTAGAACCTCTCTCACTGAAGACTGCTTTTTAGGTTGAATCCAGAAAATGGAAGGACTAAAATAAGGAAATCAATTCTACCAGAAGGTCCCTGAAAAGCTCTTGCTAAATGAACTGATGCAATCTCAGTACAGGACTTATAGTCTGCAATGACAACAAAATTCTCATTACTGTCAGCATTTCAATGAAAAAGCAAGAGACACAGTGAAACCATAGTTGTTTCAGGTGGTAGAAATCCAAGTCTATTGATAAGACATGGATCAAAATCAATGCTCTATCCCTTGCCATGTCTAACATAGCTTGATTCAAACCTCAAGTGACCTTCATGTGATCCAAAATATATGCCAATGCCAATTAGTAAATGAGACAAAACAATGTAGATATAATAAAAGCATTATACTTCAAAACAGAAGGCTAAAATTAAAGTTGCTGCCTACAACACATAAGTATTTAAGGACAGAAATGATACACAATTTTTATTGGCACACTGTCTGTAAAAGATACTAACAAATAAAACATCTACTTTTGCTAATTCACCAGGCTCTCAGGGACTGTTATTTACTGGATATTCCAAAAATGAACCAAGACTCCAAACCAGAAATGTTAACAGCATCTCTCTGGCATGTCAGACCACATTCTCAATGTGGTCTTCAAATGCCTCCTATGTCGTCTCGCAGCCTCTGATGGGGAACCAAAACGGCCACAGTTCTTGAACCAGGAAAACAGGTGATAGATACTACCTTTAAAACAGTAAAATAAGGGGGAAATCCAATGCATTCTCTACAGATAGCGTGCATTCTTTTAAAATCTTAATTTCATTTACGTCAATGTAAACCCGTCTCTGGAGATTTCTTTAGAGTGAATTCTGCCTCCAAATAGGAGGCATCTGACAATTATCCAGCAGTGTCCCAGTTTAACTAAATTGGTTTTAAATTGGAGCAACTTGTTATATGGAAGGGGGAGTTAAAGGAGGATGTAGTTTTGCCTGAGACACATGATTAGATTTAAGCATTGAAAGGGAAGGTCCCATTCTCTGGACACAGGCTGTCAGGCCCACAGAGCAGCCTTTTTGTTTTCCTNGAGCTTTTTTTTTTTTTTCCCCTCTCTTCTCTTTTTTTTTTTTTTTTTTTTTTTTCCTTTTGCTAAAAAGCATTTCAGCAAATGAAAAATCTTAATTATATTTTATACAAAGAGGGCAAAAACATTTGTAATTTGTTGTAACACAAGTAAGCGCAGCAAGGTGACACATAATCAAGAATCCCCAGACTAATGTAAAACGCTGTTCTGCCAAGTCCTGCCCTGCATCTTTGATGTAAGAGTTCTCCTTCATTATTCCTTTTTATTTTTTTCCATGTAGATCACTGTGACTCATGCCAATCTTTGTGAATGTAGAAAGGCAGTAGAAAGTCCCTTCCATCCCAGCAAATCTTTTCCTTAAGCATATAAAAGGTCTGTTCATTAAACACCCAAACAGAAAACATTCCTCAGTGAAGAAACTAGTTTTCTGATTTATCTAGAAAAACCCAAAGAACAGTGCCGAAGAGGTGCAAGGAAGACAATGAATCAACAGTATTTCCTTCTTCCAACAAGAGGCCATTAGATATCCCTGGATATCAGGCAACAGAAAATGAAATAGGAATATTTTCATATAAATTATTCTATAAGAAAAAGAAACCTATGTGTATCCATACAGATCAGCTGAACTTTGCATTCTAATCATGAATGGCTTTCCCAACTCCAGTGTTGACTGAGGAAAAAATACGCATCTGGTCCTAACTGCTAAAGTGTAGGAGACCTCTCTTCAATAGCAACCAAGTTCTTCTAAATTACAAAGCATTCCAGCTCCCCTAGATTAGAAAACAGTAGACTGGAAAATTGCAGGAGATTGGTTTCTAAAGACTCTTTGTTTACAACTGCAGTCAGTAACAAGACAGCTAGGGCTCGTCCTGCAAAGGAGCTCGCCTGTGGCGAGCCTGTGGCCCTGGAGCCAAGCAAGGATATTCACTTTGGTCCAATAATACATCTCTAGTAGATCAGTGTGGTAAGTCTGGAATTCTGTCTTCCTCCCTGTCCACGTACAATTTTTAGCATTATTATTGTTTTTGTTTAGGCAAGCAGCCTAAATATCATTAAGGAGACTAGAATCTTGGCTGTATTTAATAAAAAAATTATGTGGAGAGAAAAAAATATCCAAGAAGTAATGAAATAACAAGGAATTACTATAAAAAAGCCCTCATAATCAGATACTGCTTTTATCACATCATATGCATTAAACTTCTCTGAACTGATGTCCTTTTCATCCTAATGTACTAAATTAAATATCTGCTCCTTGTAGAATTTGATTCATCTAAACTAGATTAAAATCAAATCATGAACAAAATCAATTTCACTTAAAGTACAATAATCCCAGCCCACTAAGGCCCCCTTCTAGTAATCACAATAAATACTGTCTCTACTACCATTGCCATCCTTTATTTTTCCCCCCAGCCTTTCACTGAATGTATAATTTTCATATCATATTATAAATTAGGACCTTGTATATCTTATTCACATCTTATTAGAGCAAGTTGGCCAAGAAGCCAGAGGCAAGACAACCTCATTCAAACATTCCTTCAGGGTTTTCAGGTCAAGTCATTTTTTAAATTGGGATTGGTATAAACCCCAAGGGATTTCTCGATTTAAGAAAGAACTACAAATATTTAAGCTGTCTTGGGGGGATTATGCTGACATTGGATCGTGGGATTACCTCCTGCATAAGACTCAAAGGATTTGGACTGGTTCGGCATCTCGTCAGAAAACTGGGCAAAAATGCCTCTTACGTGAAGTTAATCAGATATTCAATCATTCCTCACTGTAAGCATGTCAAAAGGTAGCAAACAAAGGGAGAGGGAAGCAGTTGCTTCAAGATGTATAGGAAACAAAAGCAATCCTCTGACATACTGTAGCATTTTTGCTTTTTCATAAGGGAATGCAATTCCTCATGACAATTGGCCAAAATCCTGAAAAAAAAGCTTCAAATCACTTATATACCAACCATCTCAGAGCTTGCCCCTTGGATTTGCAGGTGATCACTAACAGCATGGTGGGATCTAATTAAATATTTTATTAATAATTAATAACACTTGGTACTTCTATGACAAAGCACCATTTGTCTCGGAGCACTTTAGTCTAATAACCAAGTCTGACAACAGCCTACAAAAACATGAAGCTGTGATTGTAGCTGATGTAGCTGGAACTGCAAGAAGGTTTTCGGCAAACACCCCTCTGTCCTAGTCAGATCCAGGCTCTGACTGAGGCCAGGATTGAATTGCAGTTGAAACCATCCTGTCAAGAACAGCACTTCAATAAATTCCCTGACCATCAAAAGTAAGTGTGAAAAATGTCACTCTCCTTCAGTAATTTCCTTCTGTCCTTTCTTTTTTCTCCTCCTAAAGCAGAAGTTAGAGGGCGAAAATTACAGGAGTTAAAGTTTTTCACTACTGGAACAATAAAAGCAATAACAGCCAGAAACATCCAGAAATAAAATGGCTACTTGAGAACTGTATCTGCTTGGTTCTGCCAAATGTAAAGGGTCAGTGCCAGACCATCATACTGAGAAAAATACTGCAATGAAAAATGGATTTTTTTTTTACAGATGGAATGTTGAAAGTCACTCTCAGAAAGGGGGAATGATGTCTTGTCAAACATGGATCCAATCCCCTCAACTGAAGTACATTTCTTTATAAATTTATGCAACAAATAAAAAGCAAACCACAACCCTTTCCTCACATGTATTAATTGTCTGGTATGGAAAACTGAAGAAATTTTTTTATGTTTGTTTCCCTGCAGCTCATTCAGTGGAGAATGAAGAAAATTTCCTTCTTCAAAGGCATGGTTTTTATTCCTTCATCCAACTACACATCAGACACATCTCCACCTGTGTGGCCTCATATATACCCTACCAAGTACAACATACTTGCATGAAGACACAATCAAGCTTAGTTTCAAACAGCAGAGACATAAGATAAAGGCGACCAGACTGTAATAGTCTCTCTATTTCAAACACAGGCTTTCTTCTTCGTATATCAAGACAGCACAGAACCACACTGTACATAAAAACAAAGATTGCCTATGCTGGAGGGGGGGAAAAAAAAAAAGAAAAAAAAGGAAGAGGAAAAAACCAATCCTAACTAAACTTGACAGGAAACTACTTTCCACTAACTCAAGAAGAGATTCCAGCATCACTGACAACAAGCCCTTCTGATTGGGGTCAGTCACTTTTCAAGCCCAAGGGAACAGTCTTTTCCACCTTCAATCACAATCTCATAACTCCTCTATAAATAAACATACTAAGGAATAAAAAAACAAAAAGGAGAGAGAACCAGCAGTCACAATCCACAT
The DNA here is from genome assembly GCA_013399855.1 of Oxyruncus cristatus. Classification (NCBI taxonomy): domain Eukaryota; kingdom Metazoa; phylum Chordata; class Aves; order Passeriformes; family Cotingidae; genus Oxyruncus; species Oxyruncus cristatus. Next base: position 1,181,698 of record VXAY01001422.1, on the reverse strand, counting down.
ACAACATAAACTGCATCAATAATGTTTGTATTCCAGGAATTCTGGGGAGAAGCAATCAGTCTTCTTCACAGAGTTGAGACAAGCTTTACTTGAACTATGTTTATAATTTGGAACGGTTTGGTAATTTTACAACAACATCTGCTCAGACAAATGCATTATAAACACTAAACACCATCTAAGAAGCTTCTAACTTTTTATGCTCAAAACTGCAATAGTATGTGTCAGATGTTTAACTAATACAAAAAAGTTCTTTTTTAATGCTGATTTTGGATAAGATTTTGGTGCTTAGAACTCCAAGGGCACATTATTTTTCATTGAATCTATAACAGAGTTTTCAAGCAATCTTTCTTAAAAAAGGAAAACATAAACCATGATGGTTAAGCAAAAAGCGTGACTTATGTCATATTAGTCATATCCCAAGATACTGATAATTTTACAGGGGAGGACAACACTCTTAATTCCTAGCACTGTGTATCCCGAGGCAATCCTATGTGAGGTCTGTGAGTGTGTGGAGAGGGGGAAGCTGGAGGAGGATGTCAGAGATTAACATTAAGAGATTTCAATTTATGGATCACAAACAGTTATGCTGAACACTTACGAACTCAAATTATTTATGTGGCTTTTTTTTGTAAAGAATTCTTCAACCATTTTCCCTTTTTAAGTATTTTATATGAATAGGAAATATTCCTTTGGGCATTCTTAAATCATCAAAGAAAAATGCATCCAAGTATTTCTAAATTTCTTTTTTTTTTGATATTTAAAAATTAATCTGCATTCCATGGCTATAGATTAGTTTATTGATATAGAGAAAGTCTCAGTATCAAAATACCTGAAGTAATCTCTTGTAATAGAAGTATTTCTGAGATGGAAAAAAAAAAAAATCACTACTTTGAAATTCCATTCCAGCAAGCAAAAAAACCCCAGGTACTGTTTACTAAGTACGAGAGACTTGCGATTTTTTTTTTTTTTCCACACATACCATAACTGCCGGAAAGGAAGCATCCTAACATTATAGAAATCAACCACTGTTAGAATTTCAGGACAACACCTTGTCCATCTTCCTAATGTAATGCAGGATTCAGTATGCCTAGTAGATATCTGCCTTATACTTAAAGACTTGCAGAAAAAGGCATTTCACAGTCTCCTACATAACCTGTCTCAATGCTTGGGGAGTCTTTTTAGTGAAAACTAGGGTACAATGCCATATTTTGTCTAACATCTATGTAGGCAACCAGTGAATTAAGTCCTGTGCTCGGCACAAGTACTTAGCTATTCCTTTAGTATTACCCCTGGTGGTGCTCGTATGACATCTGCCACCAGGCTCTCTGTATGGTTAGAATATAAAACACATGGGGTCAAGCACTGCCACACAATTATCAATACTGACTCCTTTAGTGGTGCCAAATAGCATCTCCCAAGTAGTGCTTATTTATTGCATGTGAAATAGGAGGAACCAGTTGCAATTTCCGTTTTGTGGTACAAAGCAGGCGATCCTCTTTCAGAGGAGAGTTAAAGAACACGGTAAAATTTAGTCATATGGATGCAAACTGTGTTGCATTATCTGAGGGCCAAATAATGGACCTGGATGGGTTTTTTTTTTAACTAATACATAGTCCTAGCCAAAGGGAGAGAACATGCTTCTGTTAGAAAATAAGTCAAACTAATTAATGCAATCCTGTTTTTCTGCCAATGTAGAAGCATTAAATTAGCATACTGTAAATATTTAAGATGAGATTACATTTCCTCTGTGAAATCATATTTCTGATCTTTTCCAAACAAAAGTACACGCCAACTCCTTGAAAGAAGAAAAACCTTCACCCAATTGAGCACCTAATTTATTAATAAAAAGAGCAATCCAAAATTAATATTATTTTAGATGAAACTTGACCCTTTTTCCCAGTGTTGTCTTCTGGGAATCCAGTGTACCAAACTTGAAAGGCTTAACAATTTCCCTTATACCTGGGTAGTTGTATAAGGTAGCTGCCCCAACATATCTCACTCAATGCTTTCTCAGCAGGTTCACTATCTGATCTAACATTGCCAGAACAGCACACAGTGATGTTCCATGAAACGGGACACTGTTTATTTTATCACATGCCAGCAAAAGCTGCCTTTTTCACAGGAGGTTTAAAGCTTAATGGTGAAGGATATACTTTCTCTTGTACTGGTCTAACTCCACTGCTGGTAACAGCAGTGCATGTCATGGCCTGCAGCCACTATTCTAATCATAGTGCCAATTAGCTCAGGATAAAAGAAAGAAGGACTAAGCCTTTGCAATACTCAGTGGTGACATATCTGTCTGGCACCCAGTTGCAGACTGGGTAGATCTGCCTTACTTTGTCAGGTTCCCCTTGCACTTTAAAGTGCTTTAGAATAGCTTTATGAAAGCTAGCAGCCTGAACAAAGAGTTGCAGAAAGTAATCAATGGAAGACGAGGATGCATATATCCCACCTCATGAATAGTATGTCATCCAACTTCAGGTTGTGGAACCTCCTAGCACACTGCCTCCCCTTCTTCAGTCAAGCGCTCCAAAAGGAGTAGAGGTCATGTAATTTCTTTAATGCTGAAGCAAAACTAAAGAACAAGAAATATCATCTGTCCTTGCTACTTCTCCTTCTCCATGCAAGCATGCATACTGTGTTCTGGGCATGATTCTTAATTGACAGGCTCTCCGCACAAGTGAGAGAGACTCTTCCTGAGAAAACTGACAATAAGGGGTTCCAGAAGGAAGCATATCTGATTTAAAAATACCAGATGCAAAAGGCAGGGCTTTTAGCAAAAAGGAAGCTTCAGTATATGAACAACTATATGCATATATTAATGCAGCAGTGTTGGAGGTTTTATCAGCAGCTATTTTGGCACATGAGAACTTCAACACGACAGTATCTATCAAGAGTTTTCCAGAATTCATTCCCATCTAAGTGCTGAACATACCCACATAATCTGTGATTTAAGTGATTAAAGACTTAAAGCCCAAAATGCTCAAAGCATTTGTGGGTTATTTAGCTACGGCTTAGGTAACTGCCAAAGCTTGAGGAACAGTTGTTTGGAAAAACTCATAAGAATAATCAGAAACTCACTTGTGTATGACATGAATCAACTACTCTGATGACATTTGGAAATACAGCAATCATTTCCCAGCACTGGCAAACTAACATATTGATAGCTACTCTGAAATTCCACTGGGTGTTTGAAAGGTGTTGTATCATGTTGAAGCATCTGACATTTCATGTTGTCTTACTAATTAATCCAAATTTATAAGGCACCAAAGCAAGTGTTTTCATTAAAATCTAGTCAGAATGTATCTTCTAAAGATTTTTCAAATGAATTCTAATCACCTGCAGTACAACTTAGAGTTAATTTTCCAAATATATTCTTACCATTTTATAGCTTTGAGTTTCTTTTATGTCTCGTTTTTATGAACTTACATCACATGAAACTGCTGGTTTCATTTTCTAGCGCACATAATCATGTTAACTGGTAGTTAATTTGTTTTTAGTCGTTAGAATTACATTTTCAAAGAACCTTTAATCATTTTGAAAATGTTTTCTCCAGCCTTTACCAGGCAAAGGTTTCGATCTCTGCAATACGAGATTTAATAAAATTGATGAATTTAATGAAATTGTTATCCCAATTAAAGATGGCAGATTTATCTGTCACAAAGTCACAAAAAATTTAACATGATGCATATGGAAAAATATAAAAGGTCTAGGATGACTCTGCTTGAGTAGGGAGATCAGACCAGATGACCCACTGTGGTCCCTTCCAGCCCTACCCATTCTGTGATTCTGTGAACTGTATTAAAAATAAATGTATAAACAGAAATCCAAATAGATTTTCTGTCAATAATAATGTTGTGGTATTAGGAGAATTTAATACAATCCTTTGCATTCAAGTCCTTGCAAAACTCACTTACATGCCCATGAGTTTTCTTCTTCAAGGTGAGGACTCAGTTTTGAAGATCTGGCTTAAGTTTTAAAGAAATGTGGGCAGGGGCAACTCAAGCCTCTTCTCATATATCTGGTGTTAGTTAGCATCTGAGTCATTAGGTCAGTCATTACCAAACTATTTCTGACTGTCATTTGGACAGAAGTTCTTTATCCCATCAAATATATGTTTGATTCTTTTGTAACCAGCCTAGCTGGAAATCGCAGAAAGGCCACTATAGCTTTTCATTTGCAATGTTAAGCTATGTTTTGAAGTTGGCATTTTAAACCACAGCAACAAACATCCAGCAGCATCTACTTTTGCTGTGTTGCTGCTTGGGTCTTCACTGCCCTTACTGCCCTCCTCCAACCAGGCAGAGCTGCCATGTGGATGACAGTTACAACATTAATAAACAGAAAAAGGGAAAAATGGAAGCAAGCAGGCAAAGAAACATCACCTTACAGCCTTGCCAGGCTTGCTCCCTTGCCTTTTGCTTTTCTCAGACTGGATAAAGCTAGTAACTAATGGAGCCTGGAGACAAAAGAGGAGTGCTGGGAAAGGGGGGGCACATTGGTCACCAGACACTTCTCTGTATAAAAAACATACCCCACTGATGTTAAAATGCATCATAATTTATAAATTACAGCCCCAAATTAACTGCTTTGCTGCAGTCTGTAGGCACTGTGTGAGTCGTCAAGACTGAAACAATTATGTGCTCAAAGGATGTAAGATACTAGCTGTAGATTTAATGTTAACTCAAATTTGTTCCTACTCTAGGACTGTCACATCAAGATATGAATCTCCTCAAATTCACTATAAAGAATAACCCTAGCATCTGACCTAGGCAGTGTCTCCCCAGAAAAACTGGCTCTAAAAGGGTTGTCTTTAGGATGCCATTAAGCATAAGGCAGTGTCTTCATTTGCCTTCATGCATCAGTAGCTAGGTCATTATTCTATACAGCTTTTGAGTAATTCCTCATATAGGGAAAAAAAAAAGTATGAAGTGTAAATCCAACTCACTGTGCAGCTGTTCTTAGTGGCTTAAAAAGAAGCATCATTGACAGGCTTTTAGAGGCAGCTGCATCCTGTCCTCTCAGCCTTAAGGCATTGCTCCGGGTAGGGCTAGCTCGTGGGAAGGAGGAAAGGCTGCCACTGCTGCTGAAAAAGCTGGGGATACGAAGTAGCTAAATTACGCAAGAAGTTTAGGAAAAATCTGGGGTGAAGGAGCATGAAAATTCAGAGATAATGAAGATCTACTGAGAAAACAAAACATTTTTAATAGAAGAAATCAGCAGAATTTCTGTGGAAAAAAGCAGAATGGGAAAAATTATTTGGAGCACTCTGTTACATCTCAAAATTGGACTTTACAGAAGAACTTGGCTTATTATCTAATGAACCACCTGATTATTTCAAGTGGTAAAATAAATATGCTTAATTTTATACTACACTTTAGTTCATCTATCTTTTCTTTGTAAATCCATCTCTTTATAGATATCATAGAATGGTTTGGGTTGGAAGGGACCATCTAGTTCCAACCCCCCTGTCGTGGGTAGGGAACATTACACTAGACCAGGTTGCTCAGAGCCCTTTTCAAATAGGAGTGTGTGTAAATAGAAATAAAAGTCTGCCAATTAATGTAGTTAACCTCTACCTGTTGCTAAGTATTTCTATGTGTACAGTAACTTGTGAATATTTATGCTGGGAAAAAAAAAAAATCTGTTCTAACAATTACCTAAAAGTTGTCATTAGCTCTTGAAATTGGTAACCTTGCTACAGATATACTCATAGAAGGATGACCTTTTATTTTTAGGTGAGTCTGGCAACAAATCATTGAATTATGAATAAATGTAGCTTTGATATTTCCAACCTTTTTCCAACCCTTTTAGGCTAGATTTATTTCAGTGACTATTATAACGTTACATTGTTTACAGTAATTGAACTGAGCAATCAACACAAACACAATGTGTTTGAGAGCTTCTCCAATTGTGTTACAACAGTCATTTATTAAATTACACGCAGATGTCATTCAACTCCTTGAAAGGACTGCCCTCGGGTTCAAGCCTGAATTACATGTATACATTGGCATTCTATTATTAATCTTTCAGCTCTTTTTATTTCCTCTTACAATATCAAAATGGATTTTCAGTTTTCCATATTTCAACAGAATGAATGTGGTCTTCTTTGGAATGGGCACCTGGGTGGCAGAACTGAATCATGATTATAGACAAAAGCATATTTCTGCTTCTAATTCAAAATCAGTTGGGGAATTTTACATCACAACCTCATTTTTCTGGTTTTTCCCTTTCATTTTGTACTGCTTCAGTCTGTCTCATTGTGGCACAGTTACAATTTTACTTTCTGACACAATGCAAGCATTTCCTCCTAACACTACTGTGTACCAAATCAGAAAACTAAACTAGATGTCCAGACTGTAGCAACTTTAACTCAGAAGAAACCTCAGTGAATCAAACTGAAAGACATTCTTCTTCCCTTTTTCATCTACCAACAATCTGTGTCAGTGAAGTTCCACATCCTAAAAAGTAATCATCAAGGTTAGAAAAGACCTCTAAGACCATGGAGTCCAACTGTTAACCCAGCACTGCCACGTTCACCACTAAACCATATCCCCAAATGCAATCCACATATTTTTGAACACTTTCAGGCATGGTGTTTCTCACCTGGGCAGCTTGTTCCAACATCTGACTACCCCTTGAGTGAAGAAATTTGTCCTAGTACCTAAGCTAAACCTCTTCTGGTGCAACTTGAGGTAATTTCTTCTTCTCCTATCACTTATTAACTGAGAGAAGAGACTGACATCCACCTCACAACAACCTCCTTTTAGGTAGTTGTAGAGAGTGATAAGGTCTGCCCTGGGCCTCTTTTTCCAGGCTAAACAGCCACAGCTCCCTTAGCCGCTCCTCGTAACACTTGCTCTCTAATATTTTTACCAGCTTTACTGCTCTTCTTTGGAGACACACCAGCACCTATACTCAAGAAGCTCTGAAAGTGTGAAGAAATTGTTTTAGTAAAACCCCAACTAGAATTTGAAAAAGGTTCTGCAAAGGTTCCTGTTGTACTGTTCAAGGAGTTCTTCAGTGGTTAAACATGCAGTTAGAGGACTTCAAAGGTATTTCTTTCCCTTCTGAATTCTACTTCACTTGGAGGATTCACTCTGTGCCAAAAGTAATAGTTAGATATAGCCTGATATACCCTGATTTAGGCCAGTTGTCTCCATTTAGGGACAAGGCAGCACATGCTAGTCACAGAACTTCTACAAAACAACCTGGCAAGTCCAAATTACTTTTATTGTAATGTTGGATGGGCAAACTGACTCTGATAGTAGAAGGACTCAATTTTTGTTTCCTCCATAAGTCTGTCATGAAGTTCTGGCTTGACCCTGAAATGCAAACAGAATTTAGACATAATCTGATCCATACTGAGTAATGGGACTCTAGAGAAGGTAGGATTGGGACCCATTTCTGTGGCTTCCAGCTCTGAAACGGTAGTTGTGCATCAATGCTACAGTAATCAAACTCCCAATGACTCTTAATGGCTAAAAACACAGAATGTTATTTTATCCAGTTTTTATTATTAAAAAAAAAAGTCTTCCTCTGTCCCCTTACATGCTAGAGGAAAAATATATTTGTACAGGGTTACTGAGTAAGCACAAAAGGAAGCAGAAGAATAACACCTATTGTTTTCCTAAGTATTGGGTGACTCGAGGAGCTTGTATCTCCTTGGATGGCTGCATCACCACACCTACCCCTGGAGGCTAGTAAATAGCCTGAAATACTGCAAAAGCATGCAAACACTTTCCAGAAGGAGAAGAGAAAGTTCTACCAGGGCATAAAGACTCTCCACACTGGGATATTATGCCTATTCCAAGCTTAAGTCATTAAAATGCCTTCAGCGGGCATTGGTCAAACACCTTATGTCCTCCACTCTCCTTCCCAGAAGGCTTTAGGAGACATTGAGTCATTTTTTTTGTAAACCAAAGTGTAGGGACACTAATTCCTATGGAATTAGGACATATACTTAATAGTGGGTAAATATCAAGATATTTTCTCTTTAGGTAGATTAAATTATATTCCTTTTTTTTTCACTGCAATAAGTTATGCAGGTTTAGAGAACTAACAAGTGTTATGGATGCTGTAGCAGATATTCAGCCATTTAAAAATAATGCAACATTAACAATTTGCAGTCCCAACGTGCATTGGCCTGGCGCTACTATTTAACAGGTACGCCTTAATAGTCTTCTAGCCATTACTCTTAAAATGCAGAAGCTCTTTCTTTTTAACATCCATTTACAGTCTCTCTCGTTGCTTTCCTAGCAACAGTGTCCTAGTACCTGAGGTAATAATTTATACAGTGCAAAGCTGCTACTTTGGAAAACAAAATCAAAAGTTACTGCACATTAAAAAATAGTGCTTCAAAGAGAAAAAGAAGTATTTATTAGACAACTTTTATAGTAATGAAAGCAGCAGACATGATCCCTAAGCTCAGCTGACTGTTCTGTGTCCAATACCAGGGGTTATACACAGAACCAGTCTGACAGGCCAAAGTATTTATGGCTGTCACATACCTCAGGAGTGTATGTCATAGCAGGTGATGCCAAATAGAAATGCTCTTACCCTTTCAGCCCCACCTGGATCTTAGGGAAATCATTATAACGAAGACGTATCTCTAGTTCACTTGGTTTGAGTTGAGAGAAGGCAACAAGGCAAAATCATACAGGTCACTGCAGCAGTCAGTCTCTTCAAGGCCCACTGGAAAGGCTGTGTACCTTAGCATGCTCTGCTATACACCTTTTCACAAGGCAGCAGCCTCTGCTTCACTGCCAAATGCACTCCAGTTCTACCAAGCAGGGGTCCTTACCTCACACTGTAAACCTACAGGTACTATTAATACCATACTTCTTATGGTCTTTTTCAGTCCTTACATTTAAGGCATGCACTGAATCTGCCCCAGGGCATGTGCAAATTAGGAAAACTAGATTTCTGGTATTTCCCAACTGGCACACTAGCATAATGTTAAACCACTCTATTCCTGAGTCTACGTATGCTGCACAGAGGGAGTATAAGCCTTAATTAATTCACGTTTGTAGAATGTGAACTTCTCAATAGAAAGACACGATGTAAGTAGAAATTACTCCTATTAAATCAGGTATTGGGGGAAATGATCACACTTTGTGGACTGGAGCTTGTTCCTCTGTTCTTTAAATAGCAAGAACGCAGGCAGTAACGTCAATGGAGACTGCATTCCTCATCATACATTAGTTTATTCAGAAAGTTCAAGCCAAAATAAATTCTCTTGGCACCTGTTCTGGCACTTTGTGCTGCAAACCTGAGCTAGAGACAACATCCACTCTTTGTAAGCGCAGACATTTCCTAGGTACTACGCGTGGTCTCGGTGGAGGACGAATCAGTTGTCATGGGTACTTTATTTACAGTCCCACCCACTCGAACTGGCGTCTGCTACAAAATGACATTGTCTTATTGAAAGCAAAGTACTTAGGAGTAGATCCTGGTTAAAGGGATGAAAGAACTTTGAGGGGGGAAAAAACAAGGCCAAAGGACTGAAGAGAAGGAACCAGACAAAGAAATTTCAGTATTAGTAGAAAGAGAATTACTTTTGTACAGATAAGTAAACTGCTTATGTAAATAATTCTAAAATTAATTATCACAGCCTGGAAATTTGCCTCAGTGACAAATATGCACAGTTTGTTAATGTTATAATGCTATTTCAAGTAAACTAAGAACTAAAAATTATATGAATTCCTAATCATAATCATTGAGTTCTTGTTTGAGTTGAAACAAGTCACTTAACCTTCCTCACAATGCAAAATAATGTGTCTGTTTAGAGTGATGAGAATAACCTAATATATTCTGTGGTGCTTTAGCAGAAGCTGTCACTTTTCAAGTAGGACACCACCACAGAATGCACAGGAGAGATCCTGTCTTATTAGTTACAATTTTAATGGTGTGAAAGTGCAGTGAGGATAAGGACAATGATCACTTTATGCTTTGTCACAGTGCTACTTCATGTGTCACCACTTCCTTTATCAGAGCCTATCTCACTCATAAAAGGGGTTCCAAGCAAACATGAAAGGTAACAAGCAAGAACAGAAAATGAAAGAGCAATTTTACACTGTTGTTTCCTTTCTCAGCCGCTAACACCACTAAGAATAACATTGGGCTCACTTTAGTGTCATTTTTTACCCTCCTTTCTTTTTCACTAAAGACTTCCTTTGTGTCTGGGGCTTGAGTTGCAATGCTTTGGCACAGTATTAAAGCATTAGGATGAAGAAATCTCAAATTGGTAGCTTTGCTACAGTATAGCATTTTTATTTTATCATTGTAGCATCTGAACATCTCTTCTATGGTTGCTCATCAGAGAAAGCAAGTGTGTGCATGTGTCTGCACGTATGTGTGTGTACACATAATGAAGATGCCCAGCCAAAAATATCTATACTTTACCAGCCACATAAAACCTAGAAGCCACAGATGTTATAGAGAAAGAAAAATAAGGCTTTCTTGGATGCAAAGGCAGGAAGGGAAGGCAAGAACCATCCCAAATCCTCATGAAACCCATACTCCTGTAGCTCATATCCCATATATATTTACCACCTAACCTTTAACTCCTGAAGTTTATGATACAGTTTTATCTTATAAAAGAATTATCATATAATTCAGACAATGCATCCAGTAGGAAGCTTGTCCAATTCCAATTCACCTTTCTTTAACTTCACAAGGAATTTTTAGTTAGTCTATCCAGATTCTACAGATTACTTTGCAGACTTCTTTTCAGCTGTAATCTGAGCAAAATTTTAAGAGATGCCACAGAACCTACCAAAAGTGGATTTTGAAAAGATTTATCAAAGTTGTGCTGTCTTGAGATACAACTGGAACACCTTTTATCTGGAATTAGAGACAGGTTTCAAGTTTGCTTGAGGCATGTATTGTTTTCCATTGCTCATTTCTCCACACTTTAAAATGCATGTATATATAGAGAGCAATTCTTGGTGGTAGCCAGAGAAATGGTCTAAATGAACAAAATTTATGTATCCCTGCAATTAAAAAAGTTATAAAGCCCCAGGGAAATTACTTGAACATCCTCTCTCCCACCAATAAATCCACTAGGAGTATCAGGGTCTTTATGTCTCACCAGCCTTGAGGCATGAGTGTAGCACAATCAACAATTTACAGAAAAAATGGGAGGGGGTTTAATTACAAATATGAATATTACCAAAGTAAGCAAAAGTAAAAGGTTAGTTTAAACACAGAAACCATTTATGTAGCAGTGTGGGAATTAAGGGATAACCCTTCTGATATTGTTTAGTATTTTGTGCTCTGTCAACTATAACACCATTAGTGTATTTGCAGAACTTAAGAAGACCTAGTGCTTTAAACAGAAGGATTTGCATGTATTTATGAAAATATAGCACAGCCAAAGTATCCCTGGAAATTAACTGAATGAATGTACTGTTGCCATATAAGGTTAGTAAACAGCAGGACACGATTCTCATAGAAATGATTCAGTATCGCAGTTTTGGAATTTAATTATTTATTACTTGCTCTTCCAAAAATAAAGAAAAGGAATATAAAATAAAATAAAGAAAGGGGAAAAATCCAAACAGGTAATGCAAACCCACTTCTACTGAAGTGACCTAAGCAGCCAAAGCGTACAGCAGCCGGCCAGATCTTTTCATTTCCTCCCACAGAAATCACTCCAGGGTTTTTACAAAACAAAGCTAACAGTGAATATATAATTGTGCAACATTGTTTTAAATTAAGGAAATCCAATGGTACAACAGCTGAATGGTTATAACATCAATGTGGAAGCCTTTTTTCAGCTTGCTTTTTTCTTGTTTTCAAGCTAGTATTCGTCAGTACTCATATGTTTTCATCTCTCTTACTAGAGGGGTGTACACTGTAATGAACAGAGTAGTTTTGGAAAGGAAGAAGATAGATAACCACATTTTCAAGGAAAAATACTAAAATGTTTTCTGAGTGTTCTAATGAAAGTGATGGAAAGGTTTCCACATACTGATGTAAGAAGGAGTAGACCCACTCCTTGGTATACTCTATAGTGAAGATTTTCCATACATAAGATCATCAACAATTTTTCAATATATCGACAGTTTCTATAAAAGGGAAAGTGAAAAGGATACTATTGACTTAAATAAAAGGAAATGCAGGTTAGACACTAAGAAAAAAAACAGCTTTCCAAGAATAAGGATAATGATGGACTGACAAGATTACATAAAAAGAGACCACTGTTTTCCACCACTGGAAGTTTCGGGTTTTTTTAAATGTATATAAAATATTAATCGGGAAGTGTTTATAGACAGGTGAACCTATTTTTTGGCAGACAGTTTTCTTGACTGGGTGATCTTTTCTGTCGTCTGTCAGAGAAAACTAAGAAGATATGACAACACAAGAAAAGAGAGACAGGAAGAGAGAAAGCTCTTTTAGTTTATTTATAAACATTCACATGTGGTTTGGAATCACTACTCTTAAAGATGTCTTATCCATGATACACGACTGAGAAACTTGTTCAGAATGTGGGAAAAATTTAAATTTATGTGCCAAACGATAGATGCCATTACAGAGAACAGAGCTATAGTGTGATGCTGTCCATGACCTAAAAAGAGATTCTGGTCATGACACTCCACTTGACCCTGACTCACTTTCACAGTTCATAAAATAATATTCACATTCTTGTTCATGTACTTCTAGGTCTCTTGGTGCAAACTGCAAGTCAGAGATACATACTATTATATTGTTACTGTTGTTGTATTGCTATCACTAATATTAACAGTAATTATTTTAACCTGTCTTGGTTGGCACAACTTTTAAATCAGAATAATCAAACTTTGAAAACTGCACACCTGTGATGAAGGTTTCTACTTGTCATTGTTCAATATTAAGACAATGTGAAAACATAGTCATAATGTAGCTGTCAGTTTAAGGATTTTGTGTCTGTTTTTAACTTAGCCTCAACTGAAGTGCCTAGTTTTCTCTTCACATGCATTTAAAATATAAAAAACTCTGAGTAATACAGAAGTCATGCATGGGACATTTAATGATGAAACTAAAATCTTCAATGAAAAGACGTCTTTGGACAACTCCATCTTCTGGGCAGTCCCTCAACAACACTATCACTACCAGGAGAATAATCAGTGCTAGCAAACGTACCAAGAGACTAGAAGTCAACCACCTATGAAGTTTCACAAACACTCCCTTGAATAGTTTTGTTCCTGGACAACCAGGACTAGGCTCTCCCAAACTATATTATAAACAAAGTTTAGGAGTTAAAAGTATCCTTCACAGGCAATTTGCCTGCACTCACCTTCTTTCGTAGGGTTAGCAAATTTTAATAATATAGACATGGGTCACTCCATGACAGTTGACCTCATTGGCATCAATAGTCCCAGGCACATTTAATTTCCTAGTGAAAATCTTGCCAAGCAGCTCTTACATTAAATAAAATAATTCTTATTCTAGCTTAAGCCAAAAAGAAAGCAAATGGTTTCATTTAATAAAAGTTTGCTGCAGTTAATTGGCTCCAATTTTAGTTCTTAATCTACTGACTCTGTCCTTTAACTAAATGACAGCTTGATGTGCAAAGATTTATGAACCCCTTGGTTACTACAAAGTAGGTGTAACATCCTCACATTTGAGATATACACACACAACCTTACAATGTTCTGTTAAGTCAATCCAATCAAATTATGTACTTTAAAAGACCAACTTTTTTTTTTGTTTAAAAATACCCATGTCTGCAATATTTTTTTATCAAGTACATAAGCTGTAGCTGGCGCCCCTTTACTATAAACATTCTTTTTGTAGCGGTGCAAGCAGACTTACAAACAAAAACTCAGAATCACTCTTGTTGCTTCAGAAAGGGTCTACCATTTTAATGATTAAAAGTTGAATGTATGTATATGGCCCAGCCTAGCGGTAAATCTGCTTTATCATGTTACCACTGTATATCACGGTCAGGTAAAATTTTAGCTTTGTAATATAGCAATTTTGGCTTGAGACTACTCATTTGTAGCAATGGTGACTTTTAACAAAAACTTGTCCTTCCATGGTAGTGAAATGTAAATGGACTTAAAAAGCAGGTAAGTGGTCTTCACAAATTGACAATGCAGGAGTTTACATCTCATTCAAATGACAAGTACACAGATTAATAACTAATGTATTATTAATACATATTTATTTCCTCTTCTGTATTCAGTTTTATAGCAGGATGCATAATTAATGTACTATTTTAATCATGTTATAATAACAAATCTCACAAAAGCAATACACAACTGAGTTTTGTGCAGTTAGCTATGTCTAGTGGGAAGAATTTTCATGTCAACTATAAATATATAATTAGAAAGATAAACAAAATGCATGTCACTGGCATTATTAAGGCAAAAGGTCTTTCTATAGTTTTGTTAAATATTAATAAGAGACACCATTTGGTTTTGTTTCTGTTGTTTGTTTTTAAACAAGCCACTTGAAAGAGAATGGATTGGAAAAACTCAGCCACTGAATTGCTGCCCTGGCCTTCTCATAAGGTTTGATGTGCCTCAGTGGTTTATTTCTCATAAGCTGCTCACCCAGCAATGGGGAAAGCAAACTGACAAGAAAAATGGTTGGCAGGGGGAAAAAAAAGGGGGGATGGATTTCTCTAAATGGAGAATGCAAGTCTACACACTCTAACAACAAAATGCACGGGTAAACAAGAAAAAGCACTAGCCCCAGGACTGGCAGTCAACTGTAACTCCTGATAAAGTAAATGTGTGGGATTTGGCATCTATCTATGAAGACTTTTGTGCTTCTGCCCTTGTAGCAGGACACCTTTGTAAAGATCTGCACCAAAGTTTAGGTGACCCTAAACTGAAGTGCTGCATTGCTTTCATCTGTTATTCCCCGTTGTCTACTGTTAATGTTTAATTAAACATTTAAAAAAAAAAAATAATGACCAAATTATATAAGTAAATTTACTTAGCATCAACTATATCAGCACTACATGATAAGAAACTCCTCTAGTAACAACAAAAGACTTGAATTTTTTAATCTTCTTAATTGTATAGGTTATTATTTAAGAAATAAATCAATAGCATTCTAATACATTAAAGTGACACTAGCGAGGTCCTTTAAAATCTAAACCCCATAATAACCAGCAGAACTTTTGCCCTTCATAAAAGTAGTAACTTAGAATTAGAAAATACGCTGCTGGCGTTCTATGTGAGATATTAATATCTCCGTTTCTTACTGTATTCTGTCACCACTGTGGCTCTTCGCACATTTCTTTAATTGTGTGAAACAGCATAACACAAACATGAGTGTTGATTCCAGTGGACCAACATAGTAATGCTCATGTCCATGATGTAACCCTAGCAATGGTGAAAAGGTGGCAGAATTCCTATAGTAATGACTGAGAAGAAACTTCTACTGACTATAGAGTATAACATGTGGCACTGTTTATCTGGCAGTTCTGCGTATTTCTTTGCACGGAGTTGATAATTCTGGTTAAGGGATGATAAAATGATAACTAAGAAGCCAAGATGAATCCCTCCAAAGTCAGTAAAGCCTGAAAAGACACGAGAGAAATAACGAAGAAAAAGACTGTTTTGGGAACGAGTTGAATAGAGTAATGTGACAAATCCCAGCTTTGGCATAGCACAGCTTCATGTACTTCTTTACAATGGGCTGTACCAAACACACAAACATCTGTATTTTTCATTTCAACCATAAATAGTCAGGTTTGAACATTCAATTTCAGTGGGCAGGTATGTGATGTCTTTTACTATTATCTTGGTCTTTATTTTCTGTTCTCTATGATTTTCCACTGTGTCCATCATTCATGAACTTTTAAATTCCCCTCAAGCTTTTAATCTCTACCTGTAAAATATGAATTTTCTTTTAGCGTATACATTTCTCTAATATGGAAATTTCTCATTCTGATGGTCATGTCTGCTGTCATAATCAGTTGACAGCAGAATGCATATTACTATTCTTCTTTTTGTTTATTTTTTAAACAAGAATTTTTCTGGGATTACTTGCAAGAAATGGGATCGACGGATATAGAACTATAAAGAGAAAGCTTCCAAAGTGATACTACTTTTTTGAAAAAGTAGTATCACTTGGGACTACCTGCAGTTTAGAAAGTTAAAATGAAGCAACTAAAACTACTAAGTTAATGCAGAGAAATTAAGACACATGAAGCTATAGGTAGATGCACTCATTTTAAATTAAAATGCCATTATTTTTTTGTAGTTTAATCCTCCCTTAAGCACTCCACTTTTCAATAAGTTTCCATATAGAGGCTTAATGGTCCTTAATTTTGCTGCATTAACTTCATACTTTTAGTTGTTCTCCCACGTACAATTGCCATAAGATATCTAACTACCACATTTGCTTGGTGATTGCACAGTTAGGAACACAGAAGGCACATTTAAGTGCTGCCATTTATAACAGCATTAATTTGAACCTCAAAACTATTAATACAGAAATATTAATGCAGAATTATGGACACTTCAAAGCTTCATTTTAAAATCTGTACAACTTTTTTAAACAGTTCTCTTCAACAGATCTCAAAACATTCTGCAAATATGCAAATATTGTTGTTCCTATTCTTCTGAAGTGAAACAACACAATTCAGGGTTAAACCTATAAAGGAACTTTAATAGATCTTCCCAAGTTTGTCACTTCCTGGGCAAATGCTCCAAAAGAAAGAGAGCACCACTTTATATTCTAAATGTGTTTTGAATGAAACTGTCAATGGTCATGACTATTTGCAATTAAACTCACTGCTGCCTGTGTGTGTGTTTAGCTCCTTTGCAGAGCACCTATCCAGATCAGATACCCATGGGATTTAGGCAGAAGGATGTTTACTTTGTAAATCTAAACAGGGTGTAGTGTAAGTTGGGTTGCTCTTCCAAGAGAGCAACACTTCTGAAAAAATCCTGACAAAGTTCTTCAGGCTCATTTGGGAATTTGAAAAACAAAAATCTATACTACCAAGTGTCTAATTAAGATGAAAACCATGAAATATGCTACCAAGTGTGAGTAAAATCACTGGTGAGTAGTTGAGAAGCTGATAATGGCATAGAGATGTTTTACAGGCTTACTGAAAGCCAGTCCAGGTTGAAAGAACAGTGCATTCTGGCATAATTAAATATCTCTCAGATTGTCTTTTGGGGGAAAGAAAAGAAATAAGCTGTTCAGTTCTACAACCCAATGGAAAAATACCCACTTTATGACAAAAACATCCCCTAGAACTAGCAGGTAATATTGGTAGTGTCCTTGGTAATTTTAGCACTGTGGTCTGACTGATACGGGAATGGTGAGACAGAGAGATGAGATAGGAGAAGATTTAGCCTAAAAAAAAAAAAAAAGAGAAGGAACAACAAAAACAGAAGGAAGCTAAAACACTGAAAGAAATGGGCTTCTTTTTGGTTTTTTTTAGACTATTGGAAAAAAAAAAAAAAGAAACAGTTTGTCTTAGATATGCAGAGGGAAGCAAAAAGAACAAAGTTTACAACTAAGGTTATGTTCCCAGTAGGCATGAGGGATAGTGAAGCTGTAAATGGAGACAGAAGGGAGGCAGAGGAGAGGGATCGAGGGGAGAGATAAGAAATGGTTTATGTTACAACAAGTATGAATGTCATGCACTTCTCTTTCCCCCTTTCAGCTTAACAAGTGTTCTGAACTACAAGAAACACAGACGGTATCAGGAAGGTAAGGTCTTCCCGAGGGACTACTGGCATGATATGTTTTACCTCCCTAACACTGACAAGTGCACTTCTATAAACAATGTTCTGCTCTTAAATCATCTAATTTATACTTTAATAATTCAGAGGTTTCAAAAGATATTTACCAAAGCAATATTTACTGCAGACACAAAATTAAAAAATAAAAAACACAAACCCCCATAAAAAAACAAGGGAAGAAGCATTTTCAGCTCCGAAGTTTTGAATGGGAAGTAAACAGATATATCACTTCAGATGTACTGCATGATTGCACAGGAATGATACAAATATGCACCTATACAGACAACAAACATTATCATATTTGTACTTGAACACAAGTGTAAGCAAAAGCAGATTAAACTGTCCTTTTCCCCTTCCTCTTCCACTCAGGGCTCAGTTCCCACTGCTGACTTTAGGGTACCGGTGTTCATCTCACCCCACAGGAAGCCACAAGAAAAGAACTTGCTATTTTTTGGTATGGTTTGTTATCTGTGGACATGGCAAGCAGCAACAGCTGGCAGAGATGAGACAGAGCAGAGGATGGGGAGTTGGACCTGAGGGGGAGGGAAGAGATACTGCAAGGCAGATTTTGCTGTTTCATACTGCCAGGGACCCTCAGCAGAGAGGACTCTTTTCTGTAAACATCAAGTGTATGTTTGTAATTCTGCAGCCGCAGAGTTTCAATCTGATTTTTTCCTATTATATTTTTTTTTTCAGTTACTCCAGAGTTGATCCATATGTGTGAAGTACATTTGTGCACCATTAATAGCTTTCATTATGGTTCTATAATTTATTTCACATAAAGGTAAAATGTGAAGGATAGTTCTCAGTTCTCAAAATTGTTCTGTTTTTTCCTCCTATTACTACTTCATCGTTTCTTTTTCCTTTCTCTTCTTTCAAAATCCAATAGTACAATCAGTGTGTAAAGTTAGTATTTCTGTGATGCATCTCATTGTACTGATTGGAAGTTTTCTCTCCACTGATGTTTGCTTCCAAGCAAGCAAAGAGAAAAAAAAAAATCTATTAAACTGTGCCATGTAAAAATTAATTAAAGAAGACAATAATCAGTTAAAGAAGAAAACTATTTTAATTTTGAAAATGAAAGCACCTACATCTGGAATTACTGCGCACTTACTGTATACACAGAATTATCAGTCTTTCTCTTAAGTTACAGTAACTTTCCCCTCTCTATGCCTTACAGCATTTTTACCTTACAGTGGTTCTGATAACATCCTCAATGGATTGGGAAATTTATCAAGTTGCGGTGTTACAGAAACATCATTCTTTATGTTGCTTTAAGTAAGGGGATATAATCTATCACTCAAAATGTTTTAGCTTCAAATAATGTTGGTTCCTAAGTGTCTTGTGAAAAAATACAATCCACTACAACTGAAGGGAAAGTATTGGAATCATGTAAGATCTTGCAGAACTGGCAGAGAAAAATTAGGACAGGAAGAAGTTACCTAGGATACTGCTAATAACTGCCATCATCTGCAAGGCAAGCCTCTCCTGCCGATAAGAGAGACTTCATTTTTAAATACTAAGAAGCTCACTCATGGGAGTAGTCTCTTCAAAATTTTTTGACTATGCCTCTAGTTTCCTCCAAGCTTCCATGTTCATTCAAGCACAACACAGCTATTGCAGCAATCGGTGTTATTTTTCTTGAGGAATCTGTCTGTTCCTTTGTCCGCTTAAAGTCTTTTGCCACTCAAAAATTGTGGTATGTGTTGATACTCCAAATTTTTGAAAAACACGCAGTCAAAGAACCTTCTAAATACTTTATTGTTAATTCAGGATTATTAGCAGAATGTATGCAAACAGGAATGTCAGAATAAAGAAGTTATATTCTGAAGAGATGACAGGTAATTACAATTACCATCCAAGTTCCAACTTCCTATCACCCACAGAGAATGATCCTATCCAATTTATTATTTCCCAGGGAAGGCGATCGTTCACCTCATAAAAAGTTAGCCTGACAGTTAAAGACTAGATTTTTCCCACAGTTGATGGCAGCAGGTACCATCAGAAGATTTTCCATCCCTCCAGTCCTAAATTCATACCTCTTAACGAAGTTGGGGGGAGTGCTAATCAGCTGGAAGGCAGGAGGGCTTTGCAGAGGGACCTGGATAGGCTGGATAGATGGGCCAAAACCAATGGCATGAGGTTCAACATGACCAAGTGCCGAGTCCTGCACTTTGGCCACAACAACCCCCTGCAGCGCTACAGGCTGGGCACAGAGTGGCTGGAGAGCAGCCAGGCAGAAAGGGACATGGGGGTTCTAATCAACAGGAAGCTGAACATGAGCCAGCAGTGTGCCCAGGTGGCCAAGAAGGCCAATGGCATCCTGGCCTGGATCAGGCACAGTGTGGCCAGCAGGAACAGGGAAGTGATTCTGCCCCTGTACTCGGCGCTGGTGAGGCCACACCTGGAGTGCTGTGTCCAGTTCTGGGCCCCTCAGTTCAGGAAGGATATTGAGGTGCTGGAGGAGGTTCAAAGAAGGGCAATGAGGCTGGTGAAGGGACTTGAGCACAAGTCTTGCGTGGAGTGGCTGAGAGAGCTGGCGTTGTTCAGCCTGGAGAAGAGAAGGCTCAGGGGAGACCTCATCACTCTCTACAACTACCTGAGAGGAGGTTGTAGCCAGGTGGGGATTGGTCTCTTCTCCCAGGAGTAGGACAAGAGGGCATGGTCTTAAGCTCTGTCAGGGGAGGTTTAGGTTGGACATTAGGAAGAAATTCTTTACAGAGGGAGTGCTCAGACACTGGAATGGGCTGCCCAGGGAAGTGGTGGAGTCACGGTCCCTGGAGGTGTTTAAGAAAAGACTGGATGTGGCACTTAGTGCCATGGTCTAGTTGACAAGATGTTATTGGGTCATAGGTTGGACTCAATGACCTCAGAAGTCTTTTACAACCTGGTTGATTATGTGATCCTGTAAACAGCTTTTATATCTGTATCCTGTCCTTTGCTAAAAGATCACTTCCAAATTCAATGTGATTTAATACCTTTTACAAGACTTCAGACTACCTCTGAAATTAAGTTATTGTCTACACCTAGATGTTAAGAGCTGGGAAAGGGTCAGACAGACAGATTTCTCCCAGAGACCTTGTCTGCACAGAACCATGCAGCAAAATTATTCTGCTTTTAATTCTTAAAGTGGATTATTTAAACTATGTTAAGTATGAGGTAGCTGTAATTCATTTGGAAGGGAGTTAAGTTAAACGAAATCAAGGCATTTTTTATTCTGAATGAACATCTATACAAGAACTAAATTAGGTTTAACTAATCCACTTTAAATTCGTTTTTACAGATTAATTCTCCTGAACATCTCCATGTAAATAAGCCTTCAGTGAGCTAAATGTATTTTCAGAAAATTATTACCAAAACCACATTCTGTTTCAAACATGGATTGTGTTTTGGTATGTATTTTCTTGTTAAACTCTGACTATCAGAATATACGACAGAGACAACATGGCACTAATCCATTTAAATTTCACTAGTAAACTGACTGGCTTTTTTAAATTTTAATGAAATAGGCATTTCTTTTAAAAAGATGGGTTATTTAAAGTAATGTTTTACCAGCACTGTGACAACAAAAAAAGTGTGTCAGTTTTTGTAGCTGATTTTAAAATGTCCTCATTTTTTCTTTTTTTTGGTGCTGCTGTAAAATCCTATTTGGACAATAAACAAACATTATCAGACAGCTCTGCTTACCAAAGGCCTATTCCAGTTCATCTTTACCTTGTTAAGTAGCAAAAAAGCCAGACCCAAATAAAAAACAAAGTTGAAAGTGGTTATCCTTGAGGACTGGTATTTCAAACATAAAGATTTAATTTGAATTAATATTTGGAGAAATCCATACAAATATCCTTTAAATAAAAAGAGAAAACCCACAGTTAATTTCTTTAGAAACAAGCAAGGATAATGTATCCTACAGAGCAAAAAAAAAAAAAAAAAAATCAAGGAATGAGACGTGGTTTAAAAGGTTCCTTGTACATTTAAGAAAAGTTTATTCCTTTACCTGCATGGGAACATAGTAACCTCAACGTTTTGGAAGCAGGAGAGGGTAATGAATGTGGCCTCCATACTCAGTTCTATCTTAGCTTTCTTAGTTTAATTTGGGGCAACTAATTTCCCTTCCTGTACCTCACTTTCCCAACATGTAAACAGTGGCGAACAATACTGAATTCCTCTACAAAGTGCTCTCAGATCTATGGGTGAAAACATGTAAGAAAAAGAGAATACTGTATTACTGTTTCAGTATTAAGGGTGAAACACTGACATGATATAACTAACAGATATGTGTTCAAACTTCTAGCAGGGAAAAAGTCACGTACGATGATAAAAAGTACAAACTGATGTATTTGCAATAGAAGCCTAAAATCATAAAGCCTCTGAAAAGTAATGAACCTAATACTTCTAGATTTCAACAAAATGCATTACAGCAAAGTTTAAAAGGAAATGGACCGGGGGAATTAAGGAAATTATGTTCAGGTCACATGAATTGATGATAAATATATTAATACTACAGCATTCACCTCCTACTGACTGCTTGGAAAATGGTGAAACATTATAAACACAAAGGTCATTGCAGCCAAGAAATGAGGTGGATTCCCAAGATGGAGTCACTAACACAGAAAACCCTCAGTAGTAAAATAAAGAACTGTATCATAAAAGTTTGTTCAAATAATTCTCTTTGCTGCTGAGCTGGCTTTACTCAAATCCAACTACAGGCAGAATTATGTGCATGGGGTAAAGGCTAGGACACTTAATGACATCAGCTTCAGTGAGGAGAGAGTTAAACATTTTCCATCCTTCATCACCCCAAAACAACTGTCACACAAGGAAAATAAAATAATGAATCTGAACACTAGAATACGACTTTGAATTAAGCAGCTAGCAGTAGTATAATATGTATTATCACATATATATATGTATTATAGCTTCGTGCTATGAGCACCTTCAGTGCTTTCTAATGTCAAAGTCATAAGAGGCTCTATTTTATTTTTTTTTTTTTTACCCAATACAGCAGATGTCTCCTTGCCTTACAATAATGCATTTTTGGAGCTGCTTACTCAAACCTTAAAGCTGCTAAAAAAATGTTTTCCACATTATTCTACATTATTCCCTCCTTTTTTTTTTTTATTTTTAAGAGACACTAAAATCTTCATATTAGTATCTTACTGTGAAACACAAATTTCTCAGGGAAGAAAGGAAAGGCTATCAGCACCATAGTCCTTGCTCCATCAGCCCCCATTATTACTTTTTACATTATTTGATGACTGAAGACTTTTTGTGGTAGGGGATGCAGACAGGAAAAGGGGAGAAAATACATAGTTCTGGTTTCTTTCCAAATTTATAGTAAAATTAACTTCCCTGCTCTCCTGGCCCAGAGTGCACGTCTTCTCTAAAACAAAGGCATGATTTGTCCTGGTTTACCCTCTGTCTGAGCTACACAAATGGTTTATATCTGAAGCTCAGTAAGGAACAAGCTTTAACATCATTACAAGGACTGACATACACCCATAATATTTCTGAAATAGAAGAAAATTCTGCGATTTTCTCCTCCAGTATTTCAAAAGAGCCTATTCCTCTTTCTAAGCATGGGTACCACACTCCTTTCTCTGGTCTATGACCTGTGTACATTTCAAAAAAATATGCCAGTCTTGTACTTTTTTACTGCCACTCAAAAGTGAATTTTTTTTTTTTTTAATATTTTTTTCCCCTAAGCAGGGATTGTTGAAGTTATCTGACAACTGATAGCTTGTCACACAAAGCAGAGGAAAAAGCTTGAAGGGACCTGTGGTGAAAACAACAGGTCTAAGTGGAACACAATATAAGGGGCTGACACTGAAGACTGGATACCATTCATGTTCGCCAGTTGCAAACAGAGAAGGAGAGAGACAAGTCTAAGGATAATAACTTAAAATACACTTAAACCCTTCATTTAGCTTCTTATAAGACCAAGGGTTAAAAGTAAGTTTGACACCTTGTTCTATTGCCTGTGCTCACCCTCAGGTAATAAATGAACCAATGAAATACAATAATGGGTCCCTCTGAGCCATGACACTGGATCACATCTATTACATACCTCAGGAATATCAGATGTATTCTTATGGGCAATTTAAAATCACTAACGTGTTTTAAAAAATGCAGCAGCCTCAACATTTTTAAGTGTTTTTATTTATCCTCTCTCACATTTTTTTCTTTAATGATTTATCAGATTATCTGTACATCAAGAAGTATTTATTTTCTCTCTAAATAATGTCTGTATGAAAACATCTAAATAAAAGTATCTAGTATTCTCACAGCTGCTCTTACACCTTTCTCATAGGTTTTTCACACCTCATCAGTGCTCTCCTTAGTTCATAAGTCCCTCTGGAAAGTAAATAAACTGCATATTGACATATAGCTTTGACCATTAATGTCTCACAGTCACTTTGTATGAGAGTAAATAAATAAATAAATAAAGAGGCACTAAAGGACCTCTTGGAAGTAAATCCCATGGGATTTTTGAGCGAAGGAGTTAAACTTGACAGTGATATTGATTTAATGACAATTAATACTGAAAGTCTTTCCTTTAAAATTTTCAATTGTGTAATGCCATGAAACTTTAGATCTATATCTCTATGAACTACATATACAATAATTCCTATTAAGGCTAATGAAACATAGTAATAAGCCACAATTCTGACATGTTAAGGGTTTTGCCTAAAGTGGTGTATAAATGCCCTGAATTAAGATACAAAACACACATAAGAATTAAGTATTATTATTTCCATCTTACAAGTAAGAAAACAGGCACTGCAGGATTGGTTTGCAGAGTTTAACATGCAGGTTTCATTCCAGAAAGGCATTATGACAAGTAGTGGAATTTAAAAATGTCCTTAAAATTTAACACGCCCTAAACACTTTCTGACTAAGTCCTGGGTGTGAGCCAGTGACAAAGCTGTAACACAAAACTTTGGCTGCCAGCTTCAAGCTTCCAGCCATTTGTGCATCCAAGGTAAAGCACTGGCTTAACGACTGCGTATGCTGAGCACAGATATTGTTCAGCAAGCAGTAAAAAGCACGAAACGATAAAGAATGGCTTATAAGGTAAGCACTGTAGCTTCTCCTTGGTTTTGAAAAACAGTAATTCAGATTTCTTCTAAAATGGTGTTCTCTCTCTGTTCTACATTCTTCTCCCTATTCTTTCCCTTTCCATTCCCTCTCTTTAGAAGCTGCTAACATCAGCTGCTTCTTTGTGGATTTTTCTTTTTGCTTCATTGCCTACAAATTGCTCTAAGCTCTTCATTCCCTGTGAACCTGTTCAGCTGGAGGAGAACAGCTGTACAGCAGGCTGTTTCTAGTACACCTCTGGAAAATGTATAGGAAAATGTTAACAAGCCATACAGACTAAAGTTTTTTGTCTTCTGAAGATTTGAGTGGGAATATAGATTTACATATATTTAAACCTGCATGCATCTAAGCAAATGTACAGTTGGGAAAGATAAATAATCATTAAAATACTAGGTACATTCCTCCAGAGAGTAAAAAGTCTAAAATTCTCAGTCTCTGATTTACATCCCCCAGAGGTGTCGGACGATGTCTAACCATGTCAACTGGAGTGGAAAAACACTGTACGTCAGCAAAAGAAGGCCTGATTGCTCTAAACAAATGTCTTTTTAGTTCCTTACCTCCGCAACCCCCTCCCCTACACAAGAAAAGTGTTCACTGAACTGACTCACATTGTTCAATTTCATACTTAGGTTCCAAAGATAATGAACAACAGTATTCATTTTACCTCAGAAGATAAATATATTTGCAGAAAAAGCATGGTTGTTTTATTTTTCTGGTTCTCTTTTAGTAATCAAAAACACTAAGGTGAGAATCTTGATTACAGGTCTCTAAATAAAGGACAAATGTATGCAGGGTATGAGAGAGAATATGTGAAAAGGACAAAATGATGCTTCTAGCTGAAGAAAATTGACCCTGGGTTTCTGACCAAAAGCTCAAAGAAAGAGATGGAAAATTTGCTACTAACTTCTAAGTGTCATGTCTAAAGGACTTGGTTTAATCCAGGAATGAACTTCCTTTTCCCCTGACATGGACCCGTTAGTTCAAACACATAATACATGCAAGGTAAATCATCATTTCTAATGGTGATGTTATTGCTGTGCTTTACGGGTCTATATAAAAATGCTGGATAAATCAAACTACATTAAAGGTGCAACACCAATGACTGTAGTGGTGCTCTTAGTTCCCCTTAGAAGGGGTATTTTTACATTTGCCACATGTTTAAATGTCTTCTGATATACTTCCTTAATGGAAGCTTTTGTTAGAGCAGTATTCTTATGGTTTTAGAAAACAAGTTGTTTTTTTTTTTTAAAAAACACCTTTGTCTTGCAGAAACAAACATGAGAGAAGCTACAAGGAGTGACCCCAAACAACATAAGAATTATTCAATTCTGATCCATCAGTAATATCATAATACAGCTTTTTGGTACCCCTTTTTTGGACCTTTCTTTCTTCTTATTCTCCATTTGATTCTCTAAATTTGAGGCAGTGTTCCCCTACTGGCCTCTCCAGGCTGCCAAGGACAAGGGGAAGGAGGTGGAGGCATTTGTCCTCCTTCTCATACTAACTGCTTTCCCTTCATCCAGACACCAAAACATCTTAAACAGGGCACTTCTGAGACAAGCAGGGGACCACAGTTAGCCTGGGGGATCTGAAGGAGGTGAAACATTATTTATGCTATGACTAGAAACAAGAATATTTGGAGGTCCCAGTACACCTGGCAGACCCTAGTGCTACAGACTTCACCATGGCCAAAGTGTTCTTGGGTGACTGAAGAACTCCGCAAAGACCTACTGATCCTTGTCTGAAATGTTTAATGGTGTTAGGATACTTGAAGAATCATAAAAGATTCAAACAGCATTCAAAGATTTTGATATAGCCCATCAGTACTGGAAAACACAGCATTTCTAAAGTTGATGTCATCAAGTGCTCACCCACAGGAGATCACACTACAATCTGAAAATCAAATAAAAGCCCAGAGCAAACCTCTAATAAAACACAAAATAATAACTGCGGGATGGCTCATTAACTTCCAAAGTTCCTAAGAGGTTGGAGATCTCTGAAATGTCTGTCCTTCTGCAGTGCCTGCAAGTCCAATATGAGATTTAATGAGATCTCTGTATCAACACAAAAAGAAAGAAATCTTTTCTCGTTCACAATTCATCTAGTTGTCTTTTTACCTCTCTAAAAATACAGCTATGCCAGAGATTTAACTGCAATTTTACAGAACAGTGTTCTGTTTCAGTAAAACGAACCAATAACTTTTTCACATTTAAAAATTGATGCTTTTATGCAGTAGAGAAAAAATTGCAAATTAAATTTATTCTAGAATCCATTTTTATTACTGGTTTTCTCCAAGAAAAATAAAATCAATAGGAGGAAGGATTTCTCAATATGTGTAGCAGGTCTTAACACTTCACCATTCAAAGGAATGAGGTTTACTTCACTGAATTCTAGCCAATGACAATAAAATCTTCTTAAGATGATGCACTGATAATTCTGGACAGAGCATGTTCAATATCTACTGTAATCATACATAAAGTTTTGTTTATTTTATTTCTTCCTCAGAATTACCTTGGAAAATTACAATATCAAACTGAGAGTAAAGAAATGGAAAAGTTTCTAAATGCAAAGACAACAATCTGTTAAATTTAAAAAAAAAATCTATTGGAAAACAACTGCAGTGGGGATGAGTGTTAGATGAACCCCCTGTGACTGTGGGTGGAGAAGGACTGCAATAATTTCAGTCCTTTTCAAAAATAACGAGCAAATCTTGTGGATCTGATGCTATAGCCTTTTAATTTTCAGACTCCAGCTAAACAACTAAGCTACCTCTCTCTTAACCTAACCAAAAAGAACAAAAGAACTGGTGGGGTTTATTTAATCTTTGTTGTAAAAATCTGGTCATAAAAACTGTCCTTGATACTGCATTATTAGGTTTGCGTCTCAGTTTTTCATGGAGTTTTGTAATTGTATCTTCAACTGTTTCCTTTTTAAAAGTGAAAAATTCAAAATTAGAGGTTACTCAATACATTGGTACATAAAAAAAGCCCCCATTATTAATAATAATACCTAGAGCTTAAGGTTGATAAAAAGGTAGAGTAAAACAGGAAAATATGATTCCATTATGGAGGAAAATTGGTTATTAAAATTAATGTGTTTGAGTCATAGAACAATGTTTACACACGTACTGTGGTACATACTGGATAGTTACTTACACCTAGAAGATTGTAGATTTTATTTTGATTGCCAAGTAATTTTAGCATCAAGTTCTGCTCCAACAACTAGACTGACTGCAAAGTAAGTTCTCTGCACCAGGTTTCAGCATTGCTAAATTTTACCCACCATTTGCACAAACCTGCAATTTAATCAACCAATAAATGCAAAAGAGTTTCAGTGGTAAGGTTTAAAGAATAATGCAGGATTTGCACAGTCTTCTCATGCTGCACTGCTCCCAACTAAACAATGAAATTTGTGACCTTGTTTAGATAGGTTGTTTGCAGTTATGGGGAGGCTGATGGGACTCTTGCCTCCAGTCAGTTCTAAGATTTAGTGGAAAGGTTATACATTTTCTGGAAGATGGCAAAAGAATTCTGTAAATATGACACCAATGGAGGGATTCACACAATATGTTTTCACAGAATCACAGAATATGCTAAGTTGGAAGGGACTCACGAAGATCATTGAGTCCAACTCCCAGTCCTGCACAGGACCATCCACAAGAGTCACACCACGTGCCTGAGAACGTTGTCCAAACACTCCTTGAACTCTGTCAGACTTGGTGCTATGACCACTTCCCTGGGGAGCTTGTTCCTGTGCTCAACCACCCTCTGGGTGAAAAACCTCTTTCTAACATCCAACCTAAACCTCCCCTGACACAAATTCAGGCCGTTCCCTTGGGTTCTGTCACTGGTCACCACAGAGAGGAGATCAGTGCCTGCCCCTCCTCTTCCCCTCAGGAGGAAGTTGTAGACTGCAATGAGGTCTCCCCTCAGTCTCCTCTTCTCCAGGCTGAACACACCAGGTGACCTCAGGTGCCTCTCATATGGCTTCTCCTCAAGGCCCTCCTTTGTTGCCCTCCTTTGGACAGTCTCTAAGAGCTTAATATCGTTCTTATATTGCAGTGCCGAAAACTGCACACAATATTCAAGGAGAGGCCACACCAGTGCAGAGCAAAATGGGACAATCCTCTCCCAGCCCATCTGGTGATGCTTTGCCTGATGCCCCCCAGGATACGTTTGGCCCTCCTGGCTGCCAGGGCGCTGCTGACTCATATTCAACTTGCCATTGACCAGAACCCCTAGGTCCCTTTCCACAGCATTGTTTTCCAGCATCTCATGCAAAGCCACAAAATGAAATATTTTACCATTTGTTGCTTGGGTTTTGTTTTTTGCTTTGTTGGCCTGTAATAGTAAGCTAGCCCAAACAGTATTTAATGAATAAAATTATGAAAGCTACAGCATATATACTCTAGCATACGTTGTCAAGTCTTTCAGGTTTAGGTTGGGAAGATTGATTTCATCCTTGTGTTATGTGGGGATGTGATAAGTTACCATTATCTATGCTCAGAATTACCTGTCTGATGATGCTAACAAACAGCATGGATTCTAGATGCCCAAGGCTCTAACAGCATTTGACTCATTTCGCTCACTGTGCTGCCTACAGCAAGTTAGCACCTGACATACCTAACCAAGCAACAGCAAGCAGTTAATGGGATTCAACCAACAAAATTTTTTTTAAAAAAAAAGCTCCACCTGCTGCAGTAACCTTATGCTATTTAGACTTTGCTGACTTAAGGTATTTTTCCAACTCTTGGACTAAATTTAAAGTCACTGTAAAATATTATGTTTTAGAGTCCTTAAAAATACTGTAGCTACATGTTAGGGAGATTTATTAAAACCTCACAAATAATTTACATGTCTTTGCCATAATCTGCAAGTGCTTATGTTACACTAGCAGCCTTGGTATCATTGACAATCTGTATTATTACAACAACTAAGTTTTTCTTCCAAGTTGTCTAGTTACAACAACAAAAAGTCTTGATATATTCATCCTGAAGAACATATACTGTAAGTTGTGATTCTTCCACTGTCATTTCCCTCCTATATACACACCAAAAGACAAATCTCTCCTCCAGCTTTGGAGTCTTCCTTTAAATTCCCTAGGGCAGATTTTCAGCACTGCAAATTTCAGTCTGCTCTAGACAAAAAGCTCCTCCTTCAAGTGACTAATAGTAAATATGAGTATTTACAAAGTCTTTATCATCACATTTAACACTCTTGTCCCACCTGAAGACAAAAGGATCCAAGCGTATATTCTCTTGATTGTCAACATTCCCATTCTTCAGCTCACAGGTAGCCTGCAAATTGCATATACAATGGTGAAACCTTATTCCACTTCAGATGCTAGAGAAATTTTTAAAGGATTCCAAGAAAATTCCGTGTCCCCTCTTAACTGCTTCAAACCATCTTCATCCATCTTGTAGTGATGTTACTACCACAGGTATCATCCAATACAATTTTATTTTTTTCATTTATTTTTAATTCTACCAATGAGATTTTCACATAAAAAATTACTCAGAGATCATTTTGCTCAAGTGACAACGGGAGAAAGAGAAACGTTGTTGCAGTAACACACTCCTTAGTGAAGATCTGTATTGATTCAATTGCAGGGGTGGCATCGTGGACAGTTTACGTGCTGAGAGGAGAGAATGGAAAGGAATGGAATTATTTATTTGGAAGGGATCTACAACAATCATGCTATCCAGCTGCCTCACCAGTTCAGGGCTGACCAAAAGTTAAAGCATGCTGTTAAGGGCATTGTCCAAATGCCTTTTAAGCACTGACCAGCCCAGGGCAATAACCACCCCTCTAGGGAGCCTGTTCCAGTGTTTGACAGCCCTTCCAAAGAAGTGCTTTCTTATGCCCATTCTAAACCTCCCTGGTGCAGCTTTGAACCATTCCCATGTGTTCTTTCCTAAGGAGAATATCTGCTAAGTATTTATTTTTTAAAGCAGTACCAGGAGTATATCAAAAGGAATTATATTAAAAAAATTAAGAAATTTAAACACATCAAGGAGAATCAGTCCAAGTTAATTCTGAAAGGGGTAAGATTGTAGTGTTATTGTTATTCTTATTTGATTAATTTTAACACATCCGTGTTAATATCGTGCTTCATGATACTCTCCTCTTGTGGTAGAAACAGTTAAGACTGAAAAATGTTTAAATGTAATAAAACTATTCCAGAATATAAAAGGTCCTCTTGTAACAGACTAGAGAATCAGGAACACTCACACCTTTAAATCCTCTGACTGACTGATCATGCCAAAGTGATTTCCAATTGCTGAAGTCTTCTCTTTCATTGTGTGTAAATAATGAGGGGCTGAATATGTCACTCAGCAAAAACAAAACTGTCAAGTTTCTTGAATTTAACTTTTCCTGGCTTAGGCTTGAATGCCTTTTTTTTTTTCTTTTCTTTTTTTTTAAATAATGTATATTTACTGGTATAAGACTTTCTAGGAATACCAGTAATTTGACTTTTGGCATGAACATGAATAAAGGAAGGTCAATGAAAAAAAAATCCCTTCTGTGGACATATTAAACTGGTCTACTGGGAGGACAAAACATAATTAAAATATCTGCGTCCTGCACTAATCAAACTGGATCTATTCAAACTGACTAAGAGGAGTACAAAGGAAAGAGCTGTTCTGCAATCCAACAGAGAAAAAAAGTTACTGACAGATGTGGAGGCCAAAGCATTTAATGTCTTCTTGACATTAGTTTTAATCAAAAAGGTCAACAATGAGAAGGTGACTAGCAAAATTAATACAAACAACAAAAGAATGATTTAAATTAAAAATATAGACAGACTAGGTTACAGAGTACTTAAGTAAATTAGTTTTCAGAACAGATGTGCCTGATGAACTTCCTCCTAGTGTACTTAGAGAACTGGTAAAGCCATCTCAGAACCATGTTGCTGTAAGAAAAGCAGTTTGTGAGGGCCACCTGAAGTATCATTAAAATGGAAAAAGTTAAAACAGAATATTCATCTTCAAAAAAAGTAAAGAAGCACAAACTTAGAAATAACAAATTTTTCTGCCAACTATTAAGTCCCAGAAACGTCCTGGAACAAATGAACACCATGATTTTTAAGTAGCTGGAAATATGAAAAGGATGTAAGAAAAGACGAAAATCAATTAGTTAAGAATTAGTCAATCCTTTAAGAACATAACAAGTCAACAGAATTCAATATCTCCACAAAATGGTAACAGACCTTGTGGAGAGGCGAGTCATGAGCAAGGTCATTTATGTGTGCACCCCTTGTTCTGAGAAAATCCTCAAACAAAAAAAAGTAAAGTTTGTCTCAGTGTTACTGAGACAGTGTGAACACAAAACTGATTACATATAGTGTAATCATGCCTATACTGTTGCTAAAAATTGCTTTTTAATTTTTTTTTTCCCTCTAGCAGGCGTGCTTGAAGTTTTAACAATAAGAGTAATGGAGAGAGTGTTTATTGCATTTAAAGACTACATATAACTGGGCCTGCCAGTGGCCTAGTTAGAGCCAGTCAGAATGGAAGGTCAGTCAGAATGGAAACTTCTGAAAGGCAGGAACAAATCTAGATATAGCACAGTTGCATGGGTAGAGATTTTTCAGGGAAGGATCTAGAGATCCAATCTCAATCCAATCTGGAAATAAATTGTGCCATTCTGTTGCAAGAAACACACCTTGGATATGTAAAACTGAAAAGCACCTGTAGGATACAAAAGGTAAATCTTATGCTGTGCTCCATTTTTGGGAAAACTTGAGATGGATTGTTTCTGTCCTGTTTGGGGCAGCTCAGAGACACAAACCAACAGAAAAAAGTCAAAAGAACAACTACCATGAGTCTGACAAACAAGGAAAGATTTGAGATTTAACACCCTGAGATTGTTAAAGCTAAAGAAGAGGAAACTGAAGATAAAGATGATAGCAATCTTTTAATGTATAAAAGGTAGACCTAAAGAGGAATGTCTTGCCCATGATAAAGAACTAGTCAAATTAAATTGCACCAAGATGCTGAAAAGCTCTCTAACAGTATGAAAGATTACTGAAACACTAAAACAGATTGTTAAGCAAGCTTTGGAGTTCCCACTGTTGGGTGTCTTTAAGAAACAAACATCTGTCAGGAATTGACCTAGGTATAGTTAATCCTGCTTTGGAAGGCACTGGATCATCAACCATATTATTTTTCCCAGTCTTTTTTCAGAGCAAACTGGAGGAAAAAAATACTTTTTTGAAGATAAGTTCCTATATTCCTTTACACACAGTCTGCCAGAAATACCAGCAGTATGTTTAAGAACTACTATAAATCATTTCTGCAGAGTCAAGCCCTCACCTCCGTAATGCCATAGGTAGCTATCTATATCTGAAATTATAGAGAACTCTGGAATTCTTTGCCACTTTCTCAACCATTACTTCATCAGACCATTTGTTTCCAGACTGGAGAATAAATCAGGTTCAGACAGATTCAAATTCCACTGAAAAATTGCAAGAGTGATTCGAATATGGTATTTTAAAGCTCATGCATACAATTTGAATACAAAACTCAAAACTGAATATAGGAAATTCAGCTATGAAACTAGAAATGTCTACAAAAACTGATGCTATAAAAATACTTGCACACAGAATGATGTGATAATGAACTGTACATCAGAAAAAAATTAGAGCAGACAACATGAAAGGAAAACATATTTTAACTCAAATGGACACCGGTGACAATGTTCAAATTATTTGTTATACAAATTCCAGGTCAGAGCACACAATACTTGCCTACAAGAATAAAACAGAAAGGGTCTCCTTCCACTCAAAATTGGACTATTACAAGCATTTCTAAATCAGAGTCTCATTTAGTGCAGTAAAATTAACTCAAATTAGCATACTATAAACAGCACTATTAAGAAATTTAAAAGCTTTGACTAAATGAAGATAAATTCAGCTACAGTCATCACACAAATCTTAATTAAGGCTGCTTTCTCTGACATACAAAAAGAAAACAAAATCACAACCCTTGGACAAATTGCTGCTATTGTTGGCAACTAGTAAGTCAACAGTTAGATCACCGAGGTCAACTACAAAATGACCTTTGTGTGTGTATAACCTATCCTCTCTAGCTTCACCTTCTCATCATTAGTCCAGTATTATAATAAGTGCATAAGTAATGCATATATACATATACAGGCATATAAATGCGTGGTACAGCACACCATTTCAGAATATTAATTGTTGCAAACAACAACATTTCTGTTCTTTTTTTTTCTTTTCCAATCAATCTTGGTATTTTTTATTAAATTACGAACACATTCTTCTTTTTTAATTTAAGTGCATACTATCGATTTTCAGAATATTTCAATCATATCACAATATTATTTCACAGCAGTATATATGCTCCATTTTTATTACAATATTCTCCTTGATAAGAAAGGCTTAAAAAGTCAATTTATGTTTTCTAATTTTCCATCTTCTTATTTTACCTATTTGAAACATTCAGAGGGGAGTACCATGCAAATTTTACATTAAAGAAAAATTGTGGCAAGAGAAGGGATACTGTAAAATTACATTGCCATATCTAAACACATGGCTTGAATATTCATTACCCCAAAATTAGAAAGTACTACTCAGAAAAAAATAACTATAAATACTATGAATGTGACACAGAGACTTCCAACATAGATAGGAACATATGCTGTATTCCAGATCTATCATTGTCCCTAGATTCCCTATACAATACACTAAGCCATGAAGAGGATGCAATGTACCACCAGGGGTGGAGAAAATGCCAGGGCATTTCCTGAATGGGACAAAATGTCTTTAACACAATAGTCTTTAACCCAGGTAAAAGAAAGTTTCATGCCACATTAAGGATTTCTTTCGCTCAGGATTGAAAAACCTGCAGTAGTAAAGGGTTTAACGGCATCCCTAATTCTGAGGGTTGCATCAAAGCACCCAGTATGGACCATGAGGACTGCAGACTGCAAGCTAATTCTGTGTGGCCAGTTATAAACTCTTGCTGGGTCTTTTGTTAAGAGCATTTTCTTAATGACTTAAAGAGCTGAAGCTTCCCTGAGAATAAAACAAGTGAAGAAATAACATACAGCTGCATTATCCTATGCAGATGAACTGGTCTTGCTTGGTCTAGATCAGAGAAAATGTGAAGATATGCTCTAAAACACTGACTTTTTAATATTCTGACTCAAAGGATAGCCTTTATTGTATCCTTGACCAAAATCACATGAGAGAAGAGAGGATATTAGAAGCAATCTCTTTATATTATTTCTATATGCCTACAAATTCCTTATATTTATCATTATAAATTAAGATGCTGTAAGACTACGACAAAAAGATCATGTTCAACCGGTGGCAAATCCTATCAAAAGAAAATACCTGATATTTAAGATACAGGGATAATCAGCTCTGCTGTACAGTCAAGGCTATGAAATTCAACATATTTTGTTCTGCACTGATCTACATCAATAAAATGTTATACTGAGTTCCTTCTAGTCAAATACCTGATAAATTAATCAGTTACAAGAAGCAATTGACTATAAAGTAAGCCTCTGAACACATTTCCATTGCATGTGTCACTGCAGTAAATGAATAAATCTTTCAAATCACTACTTCTGGTGCATTCCCAAAAAACCTCACCATGAAACCTGAATTACAGTATTCTGAGACATAGAAGGTTGCTTCTTGACAAACAACAAGCATGTTAATTGTCTTGCTTTATCTTTCATCCTTGGTAATTGCTTTTGTTCCATATGGTGACAAGTTAAGTGCCTTCTATTTGCATGGAAAAAAGCAGCGTGATTTTCTGATACCACAACTGCCCACATTTTGTGTCAAGCAAGAAGCTGGATTACCAAATCAAGCACAGTTGTGTGGGCAACATCATGACAACTTTTGCTAAAATTTTCCTTTGTCACTATCAGAGATAAAAATAGTGGAAAAGATGCTATCAAAGAAATGTTTCTTAGCTTTTCACAGGACTGTTGAGATTCTCATTTCTCTGTGCTCTGCTTAGAGTAACAGGTGCTGACCATTCAGAAAATCAGGTCCATGCAAGACCAATTCAGTCTCCTGCCAGGGGAGCTGGTACATGCAAAGGGAAGAGCAAAAAAAGCAGGGATGTTAAGCCAGTTGATAATAAAACAACAGTGCCCCCTACTCCTCCAGCTTCTCCCTATGCTTACGTTACTTTAAGCTTACCTTGCTGCAAAGATCAATTTATTGGTTTCTTCCTTTCCTCGATGTCACAAAAAATAAAGCTAATATAATGAGAACAAGAAAATTGGGGCAAAAAATCCTGGTGTATACAACAACCAATGAAAAGCCGTATTATGCTTCATATGTTTTATAAGCAAAGGAAGGAAACCGCCACTTTTGGACCTTTTTGTCAGTAAGAAAAAAAGCATGGTACAGGTCTTAAACTCCATTTTCTGAACAGTTAAAACTATGGTCAGCACCATTTCAGCTAATTTCTAGAGCAAATAAATTTCACCCAAATGATTTAGTACTGGTCTGGAATATAGACAGGTTGTCCCAAAGGTTAATTTAATTTTTCCCAATTTAACCTGCTTTCTAAAACCCACACAAACTTCCACAAGGATATGGGGAAACAAATCACTAAAGTATCAAACAGCTTTACTAGTTCTTTGTCATCATGCCCAGTACTTAGGTAGAAAGAACATTCACGAATATGCCAATGGCTTGTTGTTAAGGTAGAATTAAACTAATAAACTTGGAAAACTGTTCCTACCAGGTTTTCTTTAAAATAAAAGAATATAACATTATCACAGGCTACTTTTTTTTTAATTATCATTTGGAATTCAAAGCTTAGATATAAACATTTGAGATACAAACTTGTGAGAGCAACAACCAAAATACTGTGAGGTTGAGCTACAGTAGGAAGATAGTAAATTAAAATAACTTGTCTTCATAAGCAAAACCAGATTAAACTGAGTGAAATATTGGAGAATATATTTAATCTTTACCCTCTATGTAATATTGCAATCTAAGCAGTAAAATTAATATGCTAAGGTTGCGTACTTCGGCAATTATGTCATATTTAAATAACACAAATTTCACACTCACCCTGTACCTCAGTTTACAAATCACCACATTAGTAGCTATTATACAAGTTTTCCCTTAAGTTAACCCTGAGAACATTTTTCACCTTGTAATTCAGCCACAGCCTCTAACCACTACCTTCTATTAGCAGCTCTCCTCTCTCCCATTCAAGTGCATGTCTGTCAGAAAAACACACACACACTAAGGAACTTCTTAGGTTTTGGAAATAATGCATAGATAAGACTGTTCCTCTGGTATTTTGAGACTGTCAAAGAAAATTTCTTGACTACAAAGGCAAAAAGAACATACTCTAAGCACAGCAACAGAGTATAATTAAAAATCATCTTTTTCAGTCTTCATCTTATAAAGTTACATTATTCAATTACAACTCACAGAAAAGGAGAAATTACCTAAAATGAGATTTCTGACAGTGTTATCAGAACTCTTGAAAATAATCATAGGCTTCTCCTAAACAAAGAGTGGAACTGGATCTGCCATATTCTGAACTTAGTGTTAATGGTTTTCATCTTTTGCACTTTATGGCTAAAATAAATATTTTATGGAGTATCAGTGTAGGAAACTCTTCAGGGAAAGTAGTCAAAGAGATTCTTATGAATCGATGTTTCCTTATGCATATTTGTTTTTCCTCACTATGCTCTGAAAAACGGCAGATTTTTTTTTTTTTTTTTTTTTAAATCAAAGCTTCACTTCTTCCCTTACATAAAAGGCCAAAGCAAGAACAGATTGTGAAGCCATTATATTCATGGAGAGAAAAAGAGAGGTTAATTCAAAATTCTATGGTCTGTTGAACCCAATATCCACATGTTCCCCAAAGCAACAACAAACGCACCACGGAAACTCAATCAAGGCATCAAACCCACTCCAGCAAATGTGTTGTGCCAACCCATTATTAATGTTGCCTCTCAGGGAAATTCCGTATCAGCATGAACTTGCTGAAAATATTTTTCACAAATTCACATTATACTATTTCCTTGACATTAAATGCCAAAGATGGCAAATTAGGAGAGGCCTGAGAGATGGAAGACATTCAAGGATGTGTTCTGTTTACAGAACCAAACCAATGAACAAATTGCACAAATACATTCAGAAAGGGCTTAATACACTGACAGTAGCTTTTAGCAAATTTGACAGGTTATAGATAAGGAAGTTGTCCTTGTGAAGGGAGCTTCTATGGACTTGCTCTTCTGTATTCCTCCCTATGCCAATCACTGGAACAGGAGTGAAGTATCAGTGAACAAACATAGCCAAATCATGCCATTCAGCACAAGCGTATGGAGCTTAATTGTGTTCCCTTGCATCTTTTCCTACTGCCAAATAAAAACACCATTGTCCTTGCTGAAGAATCCCCTTTCATGTCTCAAGGATCTCTGCCAACTTAGCTGTGAGACTCACACTGCATACCTGAGTGGAAGTCAGGGGATATCACGTCTTCAAATTTATCCCTTCACCCTCATTTTGGCAATACAATTTGAATGCAGTAAGCATTGCTGAACGCACTGAGAAAGTTCATTCAGCAGGTGGTTACACAAAAAAAAAAAATAAACGCCTTGCTACAATTTGTATGCAAGCTACATGCATGTCATTTAAAAATGCATGCTAAATGCACACTAACTGCACCTCAGCCTCACAGTTTCAGAGCACCAATCTTATCTGAGGTGATAATGCAAACATCCACTTCCATAGATGAACAGCTGCAGTAGGTGGGAGGGGGAGGAAGAAGGGAAATATGTGACCTCATTAAAACTGTAGATTACAAAGGCAATTGATAGTATAAAGGTTAAAATATTAAACTTTTTTTTTTTCATGTTGGGATGCGACTATTCATTAGCAGGCTTTGTGAGATGTGAGAACATTCGAAGAAATTTCACAAGAATTTTCTGTAATGACAGTGACTGAACGGTTTTGAATTTCCACAATTTATTTTCAGAAAAAATGTCATTCAATAAAACAACAGGAACAATGAAACACGTCACAAATTAAGCTGTTTTAAGGCATTATGGGTATCACTGATAAATAAGACACAGTTAAATCTGTCACACAAAAACATTATTTAGTAATCAAACTCAAGTTTTATATAGGGTGTTACTTTTTTTTTATTCTGATAAGACTAATTATTAAAATGAAACAGGATGTGGAATAGCATTTTCACTGAAGTGAAAGGAAAAAGTGACTTTCCTGAAGTATTAAATAGACCATGGAAGTATGAAAAACACAATAAGGATAATTCATTCAGTAGGAGAACAAATAGAATTCTGTATTCATTTCTTTAAATGTCTGCACTGAAAAATCAGCTCTTGGCATGTGTCATGCAGCTGGGACAAAACGAGTCTGTAATTTCATTCGGCGCTCCAGTTGGATTTGATTTCCTAACACCTCCTGCAATAAGGACAAACTGTTGTTTTTGCAGAAGTCTGGGCAACTAACCCTACAGAAAGCCTCTCAAAACACACTGGTTGGGAATGGAGGAAACTGTGAAATGCACAAGCCAACAGTTTTATTTGGTAATAAATTCTATCTTTTGGCATAATTGCCATATGGCATATTATTTTCTCTTTTTTTAAAATGTTTAACAGTTTTTCATTAGAAAATAGTGTTTTCTTCTGTTTCCAAAATGCCTTTATTAGGGCAAACATCTTTTCTTACTTTCCTTTAAAGCCCAAGAGCCTGTCAAAGGTAAGCACATATTTACAATGTCTTGCTAGGCTGACATATATTTTGGTCCACATGCTAAAGAAGAAAGCAATATTCAGATGAAGATGGACCAGAATCAGAACTGTAAATTAAATCAAACACATTAAAAAATGAGATTTATAGCACATTTGCTTCTTCAGTTTACAGTGTTTTTATTATAAATACCTCTTCCTAATGAGTAATTTTCTGGATGTCACCACAATTTACTAGGGTCAGCATCCAAGTGTACTACAAGCAACATATTTAAATCAGTTTATTTGGTCAGGAAAGAGCAATATAACCTGGCATTTATCAAGTAATTATTAATTTGTCTGTACTCAGGGACAAAAATATAGCTACTGTAAGAGAGGAGCAGGAAGCTGGAAGTAAAGTACCCTTCTGATCACATAAATGAGATTCTTAAAAAGATGCTGAATAAATACAGACCTAGAGTCCCTATTCCAAGGAAGATAGTAGGATTCTAGATGCTAAATATAAGTGGTTGGACTCAGACCGTGAGAAGCACGGACAAAGATCCAGGCTAATCTGCATGCATCAGGCAACCTGAGAAAAACCCCATCCTCTGGTTCTTACTCCCTCTTTGCACCCAAGGCACTTGACATCCTTTATCAAATTATTTCCATGTAGTCCAAGAAGGGAACACAGAGACAGGATAATGAGACAGCTTTCAGTTTCTGACTCTCCCACTCTACAGGCCAAAACCAGAAAATGTATCTCAGGCTTAATATTTTTCATCTTGTTACTAGTTTCCTCTTCATGTATTATGACTCTACCACTTATGTAGGGTCTTAGGTTTTCCCCATACTGGAGAGAAAGGATAATTAAAAGCCTTTTAATTAGAAAGCTATCCTGTTAATGCTAAGAAGGACAAAATCTTACAGACTGATGAATGAAGAAAAGTATCACGTGACTCTGTAGGCTTGTAGTTCCCCATTCATTACCATGTGCAGCATATTAGCAGAAAGGAGGCTATTTCTTTAAAAGAAAGCATGAAAATACATAAAATAGTAACTATCCTAATTTCTCAATTGAGTGGGAGTTTTGGTATGTGCTAAACTTGCAGTAAAAATGAGTTATGAAAATAACTGTCATAAAGGCCATTTTTAAAACATGAATAATTCAAATAAGGTCCTAATTTTTCCTCAAAAAATAATAAATTCTCTAGCTTTTACAATTAATGCAGCTGAAATAGCAAGACTTTTAAAGCAGCCACTTATTCTATACAGTAACATTTCATCGGAATTTTTATTGTGTTTATTTTCATGGATCTCAATAGACAATATATCTTGTGCAAGGAAAAAATGTAACTCATTTTACCAACCGTGCACAGTCAAAAGAGAGATGGAATTTGCACTTCGCATGTTGTGAATGAAAATTGAGAATATATGTAATAAGCATCTCTAAACCTTAATGAGTTATTGAGCTGTGTATCTCCTAGTGTGTCAGTGATTCTTTTTAATTTATTTTCTAGTTTCAGCACAACTTTTCTGTAGGAAAAGAAAGCCCAAGTGAAATTAAAGTGAAACTATACAATGAAGTAAAATTAATAAAAAGCAAATGCTATTGAAATTAAAACTGTATTTGCCCCAGGGTGGATGCATGGTGAGAATAAAGCCAGGAGTGGCTATGGTACTGAAGCTCCAGCTAGAATCATCCTCGGGACTTCACAGCTATTCTCTCCAGAGGCGTATAAGCATACAGAGCCAGGAATGATAGCTGCTGCTTAAAATACTGAACATTTTTAAACATCAAAGGCAAATAATTTTATTTCCCCTCAAGATTAAATGAAGGAACTCAAACAAAATAGGTATCTTGTCCTCACAGTTCTTCCAGCAATAACAATTTTAGCAAAACCATCCTAGCTCAAAATTGTATGGAAAACATCTAAATAACAAACAGAAGCCAGAAAAAAAGTATGTGTATATGGGACAGAAATATAAATAGTATCACACAGATTGAAAAAAAAAAAAATATCTAGAAGATAGTGAACAGAAGCTGTGGACCCTGGATTCTGTTCAAATGAAGGGCAAGGTTTGGGAAACCACAGTTAGTTTTCCTCTTCCACAACAGGTTTGCCATGTAACTTCTGCTAAATGGCTCAGGGGAAGCAACTTCTTTTGAGGACTTTTCACACCTAGAGCTGCAAGTCAACTCTACCAATATGAAAATAGTTCTTACTATGTTTACAAGTTCATGTCTTCCAGATCCGCAGTGACAGCAATATCACAAAACAGTTGTGCTTAATTGTCTTTGCCACTGAAAAGCTTTCCTGAACATCAAACCTGAAAAAACCTTCCTTCTATTTAAAAATTAATATTTTTTGCTTATCTAAATTGGCTTACTCACACTCTCAAGTGGCCCTAATATAGAGAACATATCACAGCTGAGCTACATCAACAGATCATATCTAATTACATGTCAATTAACATTGGCTAAGAGTACTCACAAAGTCTGTTGTTGAAGCTCAGAGGTTGTGCAGTCACCATGAAGCTTCTCTAATTCAGTCATACACCTGATGCAGGCATGAAATCAATTTCCTTGCCTTCTCAGGACTGAGTACCTCCTTCTCTAGTCCATTCAAATCCATGAAAAAGGCTTGCTAGATCAGTTTCCATAGTAAGCACTCTGGGATCACATCTAAAAGTCTGGTACCACACACGAAGTTTGAAGCAGTGGTTGCTGTTTTATCTAACAGGCAAGGGCACATATTCTGAACTGGGCTGAAGCCATTTTTCTTGATGGGAATGAAAATGACGTTTCCCACTCCCACAGGGACATCTTCATGCACAAATTACATGACCTACACAGTGAAGATAAAACTAAGAAAAACTTAATAGTAGCATTTCACCACTATATCATTGCTGCATTCAGGGACAATGAGAAGTGGTTAGAAAAGCAGGCTAATGATCCAGACTTATCAACTCAGGAGATAATAGCCATTGGTCAAAGAATACTCACATACAGTCAGGTAGAGTCACTAGACCAAAAATTTAAAAAAAAAAAAAAAAAAAATCACTCATTTACAGAGTTATTAGGGTGAATTTGTCATCATTATCCCAGAAATGCATATCACCTTGCTATTGCTTGTGCATGGTACAGTCATGCAGTCCTGTAGCTACAGCACTACTCTGCAAACCTCAGTAGAGCCCTTCTGGCAAAGTACCAGGGAAGACTGTCTAATGATACCAAGTCTGCTAGACTTGAAAATGATGTCCCAACAAAAATGGCTTAAACACTCTTTGCATGCAGGGAGCTGCAAAGGGAAAAAAGTACGGGATACAGACACAGATGCTTTCTAACATCTTTCTTCTATTTATCCCGATATAAGGTAAAGCTCCTGGTGAAATTGCACAGTTCTGAAGAGTTAGGGCTAAAAAATCTGGCTGATGAATGAAAATGCAAATTTATATTCCCACTCAGAGATTAATATAAAAATCTAGTCCCTTCCTTCATTTTTCCTCTACTTAGTATTCACTAGATATTTGACTGTGCTAGCTAAATGTGATCCTTTCCACTCATTTACACCTACATCAGGAGTATCTGGCAAATTCAACTTCCTGAAGTATGATAAGTTGCTTCTATGAGCAACTAAGCTTAGCCATGAAGAGAAGCTACCCACTTTCACAGGCTTCCAGAGAGATCCTACCTGCTCACGCACCTCAAACCTCTTCAGTAACTGCATCAAAATACATGCATCTAGGTCAGGAGAAATAGTTCAGTAGGCATCAGATGTTAAAGCAATAATTAGATGGCAACATTAGAAAATTGCTCCTGAGCACTTTCAGAAAGATAACCAACACAACTTTCTACAACCATTTATTGTGATAATACACAGATCTCAGCAGTTAGACAAAGGCCCGCAGCATGATATCTCAAGTCATGTCAGCTTTCTGTCTTTTTCCTCATGGCTGTCCCATTTCCACTGGGAAATACTTTTTTTTTTTTTCTTATTTCTCTGCCACATTTCAAGACAGGTGAATGAATAATGAAGTTCGTATCACACAGAGCTTCAGTGTGTTTTAGAAAGAA
Source organism: Oxyruncus cristatus (assembly GCA_013399855.1). Taxonomy (NCBI): domain Eukaryota; kingdom Metazoa; phylum Chordata; class Aves; order Passeriformes; family Cotingidae; genus Oxyruncus; species Oxyruncus cristatus. The sequence continues at coordinate 1,138,121 of VXAY01001422.1, read as the reverse complement.
CTGTTCTTGAGCATATTAGCTCCTTACAACTGGGATGGTTATAATGTTTCTGAAGAAAGAATTCTTTCATTATATTACACATATTATACTGCACACATTAAATACACATGTATGCATATGGACACATTTCTTGCACTGATGCAATCTTATATAAAAATAAACAACAACAACAAAAAAATTTAACTACTTGCAAGGAACACATGCTAACATTATTTTCCAAAATGTTCAAAGAGGTATCAGAGTAGTAAGAACCACATGTAACTACTCATGGAAATTAAATCATCATGAAAAAAAAAATCTGTTTTTCTTAAAAAAAAAATTCATGATTCCAAGCTATCTGATGGACTAATGTCCATATCTACCTGTAACATTTTCATAGCTCAGTTTGCCTTTCCTGGTGTGGTTAATCTCTTGGTAGCATTAACTAACACATAATAAAACACAACATCTGCTTGCACTGTGAATTAGAAGGTAGAATTTCCTGTCAAAGCACTAACATTTGGACAAATTTGAACTTATTTGTTTCGCCAAAGTTCTCAAAGCTTCTGCAAACATTAGGATTCACAAACTTCAGGTGATAAATATTAGAGAAAATACAGAGACAAAGAAAATGAAAATAAATTTATTCTTTGCTTTCTAGCTGCGAATTTGTGGTCATTCCAGCTCCCTGCATGTGTCGACTCACATATCATCTACCATTCTCAGGTGCCGTATCTTAGTGTATTAGGTGTATGTGGCAAGGCTTTGTTACTGGAGGGCTGCAGGGCAGCATCTATGGAGTAGCTGGGGCTGCTCCCTGCCAGACAGACAGCTTAGCCAACCCATAGAAGGGCTGGTTACCCTGCAACTAACAGAAAGGGCACAGGCAGTGAGAAGTGAAGGGGAAAAAAGTGTGAGAAACAGCCCTGCTTAAGGTGAGGAGGAGAAGGACAAACTCCACACACCAGATCAAAGATTTCCCTGCAGCCTGTGGAAGACCCTGTGCCAGAGCATGTTTATCCTGAAGGATTCTGTAGCCCATGGATTACCCCCACTGAAGCAGAGAAAAATTTTTAGAGGAAGGAGCAGCAGAAGAGCTGTTATGTACTGACCCCTAGTCCCATTTCCCATCCTTCTCCATCTCTTGGTGAAGGGGAAATTAGTGAGAGGGAATTGGTTGTTTTAATTTTTCTTTCTTTTTCACCATCCAACTCTATGCTAATTGCCAATAAATCAAACACATTTTTTTCCCAGTCAAGTAAGTCTGTTTTGCCTGTAATGGTAACTGGTAACCGATCTCCCTGTCTTTCCCTTGACCCATGAGCTTTTTCTCCTTATTTCCTGTCTGCTCTGCTGAGGAGGAGTAGTGAGAGAGCCGCTGGGTGGGCCTCTGGCCAAGATCAACCCACAACACTTCATACACTAAAGATTTTCACACACTTAAGGTCCTGCTTCTGAAGGCACGGGGAAGAGTCTTTGTTTCAACAGAGTTCAACAGTTGAACTGGCAGAGGAGACTTCAGGCCCATCAGGATCAATAAGTTAGATGTTCTTCTGCCTCCTTTTTCTGAGGGTGTCATCTGACAGAAACTCTCAAGCACCTGTAGCAGATGGAGGTCTATACAGAGTGCCAGAGTAAGCACCACTTATGAAATAAAACGTGTCTGCAGAAAGAACCATTGGTCCAAATTACCTAGTAGTTCAAGGACTGATGTAAGGTGAGAAAATACAGTTCAATTCTTTTTCAAGAGTATTCCAACTCTTATTGCCAAGCAAAGTGCCATAGCCATCAGCCTATGAGATATGATGGGGTATTTTTAATTTGTGCTGCTGAAATCATGCATGATGATTCATAAGACTCTGCCTCCTCCCTTCTATTAGCTTGATTAAATTGCTCACTCCTCGTGGCAGTAAATTTTGTGGGTTCCACCCCAGTCACAGCACTCTCCCTGTGCACTACAGATCTAGCCAAGGTTCAGCCTTGGACACACACACAAGAGTTTGGCATGGTCATGCTTGGGATTCAGCCGCTGCCTCCTTTTTCATATCTCAGCATGACTGCTTCCTCTACAACTTAAATTAGAAAAATAAGCACTGTTGAGAATTTAATGATGTCTTCGCCTTTCATTGACAACAGATTACACTTGTTAAAGAGTTTTTTGTTTGCTATTATTTTACATCTAGTTTCCAGCACAAGCTGTTTTTATACACTTCTTTCCATTCAGTCAAGCAAGAACAGCCATAGCAGCAGCTTGAAAAAAATGCTTCGTATTCATTTTCCTTTACTGCCTGGGAACTAGATTTATGAAACAGATATTAACTATTTTATATTAAAGAATTCCCTCCCCCTTCACCATTAGCCCTGCATTTTCTGTTACCACTGGAAGGGGAGTAAGTCTGTTTATGTGAGCCAGGGCACTCCTGAAAACAAGATTATAAATCTCAAGTGGCTACAACAGGGAAATATTTATTTTGTTTAAAATAAATGGAGAAACTCTTGGATTATAATTGGAGTCATATGTTATAAATCACTTTACTGAATAACGCAGCCTTGGAACAATCACTGTCCTGGGACACAGCTTTCTACTACATAGAGAAAGTTCTATAAAACCACCTACAGTCGATGTTGCTAAGAATAAACATTAAAAACCAGAAACGCTTTTCCTTTTTTCTTGCTGGCCCTTTTTAAATGGCTTTGGGCCTAACCCTTAGGAATTACACAAGCCAGACAAACTAAAAGCTATCATGAAGGCTAAACCAATCAGAATTTCTTTTATGCTCTTTCCTGAAATGGTGCTTTCTCTGCTATCATTAACGTATTATCTTCCATTAGTGGAGCTCATGCTTTTCATGCAGTGAGAACCTAACTCCAGATAGAAATGCTAAGATGCTATATCTGCAGGATAGGACTCTCCTGTGGTTGTTAACAGTATAAAGAAAAAAAGCAAACACCAAATCTCATTATTGTCAGAAGGGCAAGAGAGTTTCAGGAATTAAAAATAAAAATAGAGAGGAAAAAAAAACACGTGGAGAGTCCTCACTGTCAAAATAGGGGCAGTTAGATACCCCGAATTTTCTACCACTCCAGACAAGTCAATCAAAGATAACACAATGCAAGAATATCTGAGTGACACTTCAAGCTGCATTCATAAGCAACCTGCCTCATTCAAAGTCAATGAAGAGACAGGACTTACAATCCCACACTGGAAAGTTATTGAAATGTGACTGACATCTCAAAGGAAAAGTGTCAACGGGATAGCATGACCCTGTGCTGAAACACTGCAAGGTTAATCAAAGTTATGGCAGTTGGGAGCTAGAAAGGCCCTACCTTAGACTGAATTCTCGTAGTCACAACAATGATTGGGCCACTATCTCATTTTTATAGCCTCGGCCACTGACATTTGCACCCCAAGTTTGTATCATTTGTCCACTCTTCTCTTTGGTTCCATTTTAGAAAGGCGCTGGTTATGTTGCCTGTGAGAAGGTTTTATACATCTGAGCAATGATAGGTTTCCCTTTTCCTCCTCTGGGACTCACTGTGCTGTTAACATATGATCTAAGATAGTAAATATACCATTGGGAGATTAAAATACAGTGCTACAAATTGTAGAGTTATAGGTCAAAAGAGAGTAGATTAAGTTAGAGTATCAACAGAATTCATCTGAGCTTCCATGGAGCAATAAAGGGAGTAGGTAAATGCTCAGTATGTTTTTTTAAAATTCCTGTCTCCCTGCATCTGAAGAGTTCCTAACAATTCATTATTTACTAGTATCCCATCAGTAAATATATAATGTGGACCTATCTCCTTCTTGAATCACCCCACCCTCCACCTTATATTTTAGCTCTATAGAGACAATTTCTGTTTTCCCATTAGTGTATGTAAATATGTCAGTAACTATCATCTTTAATCAGTGCTATCCTGGTTAAAATGTAGACCAGAACTACCATTAATCTAACCATACTCTGCAAAGAAACAGAGCTAGTAATACAGATAAACTAAGGAATACAGGATATAACCAATGCAATAGTTATGTTGATATGCTTCCTCATGGTTACAAAATGCAAAATATATATACATATATAAATAAAAGGGAATTATCTGGTTTATTTTCTTCCTTAATGGCATCTTTTTACTTTCGTGAGTTTACTTCATATGTTTCTTGTTTTCTTATTCTGTCAGCCCATAGCAATATCTCGCAGATACAAATAGCACCTTCTTGACACTGCATATCATTAGCTAAAAATGCTAGTGGCCCTATTCTGTTGGTTTCATTCCCTGCTCCTTCTCCTTTTCTAGAAGGCAAATAGTCTAGAAAGTAAATATGCTTTTTCCTTAGAGCCTAAGGACCGACAAATCTTTTTCCTTTCACAGACTCTCTGTCTCATTTCTAAATCACTGCTGCACTGAATGTCACATAACATTTCCATTATGGAATAAGTCCTCCAGTCAATTATTTAATTAAGGAAGATTTTCAAATAATATCCCTTTCCCCAGTAAAAAAGATAAGAGCAATATGATAACAAAATATTTATTCCTTTATTATTAATATTTTTAAACCAATTCTGGAGAAACTTCAGATGGGGAAAAGATCACCTTGAGAATATATTATATCAAACACGACCAGCAAGGACTTTTCTTTTAGGAAGAATAATGGCTTAATGTTTAATTAATCCTATCCATTTCTGCATTTATGGGAAGGCAGAGAAGAATAGTCTGCTTTATAATGTGGAAAATTAAATATTAAAAACTTTGTGCCTCCTTGACTTTACATTTTCTTGTTATGAATGGGTATTTTCACTTTATTTCACTTTCTTCAAACTACAAGAGACAGAAGCAATTACTGCAGCTCTGCTCAACAAAGGTATTCTCAATGTACCTCTGATACTTCCTTGCCAATCCCAAAACAAAACAAAAAATTAAAACCCATTTAAAGTAATAATGGAACCTTTGAAACTCACAATCAAAGTGGCAGAGGTTACTCAAGATTACAGAAGACGACGGAGAACTTCAAAAAAGCTGAATAAAGTTATGCATTTAAGAAACTCAACAGATAAAATTCAGTGTAGACAAGAGCCAATATACACTGGATGAAATAATGTGAATTGCCCATATGTACAAATGGGTTCTAAATTAAGTGCACCTATTCAGAGAGAAAGATGTAGAAAGTACTTTGGACAGTTCAATAAAACCATTTGTTCTATGTACAACAGTAGTCAAAAAGTGGAGCAATATTATTAAGGTCTGAAGAATTCAGAGTACTAAAAGACATAACAATAATGAAAACAAAACCTTTAAATAAAGTGACCTTAAGTAGTCTATGTTCTTGCCTTGCCTCAAAAAGCAAAATTTACAAAAAAAAAGTCCATCCAGAGGAAAGCAGCAAAATAATGAAGATGATTAAATGTATGACAGCTGCTGAGCCGGGAGAAAGGACAGAGTAGAGGTATGAATGGCCTCTCTGAACCACTCACCTAGCAGCCATTTCTTCTACCTTCTGAGCTGCTTCTACACTTCTGAGCAGTACCTCTCAGAAGTGCCCTGGTATCGCACTGCCATAAGAGCCCCGACTCACTGTCACCCAGCACAGACCCAGTCTGAGCCTCAGACCCATAAGGTTCACAGCCCTGCCTCACTCATGGCTGCATCTCCATGCTGTGCCTGTAGACTAAGCAAATCATCTGGCACCAGGAAGAGGCAAGATGCTGAGGGCACCCACCTTCACCCCCTACCCATTGCACAAAAAATACAGTAGGGCAGGCTCAAGCCCAGATGCTCAAATGTGTACTTTTTAGTATGTACTACTAGAAGTAGTACAAATAATGAAATGTTTATTGTGGGCCTTACATACTGCTGAGTGGAAGATTCTAAAAGGAAGCTTTTTCCACATTTCTCCCAAAGCACAATGGTTCCTTCTATCCCTTGTGTCAGCCATCCTTCTTCAACTTCATCCTCACTCACGTCCTTGTAATTTTTCTCCTGTATCCACTTTTGACTCAGTTATCCTTCCTTTCCTATTCTCTTTGTTCACTCCCTACTTTCTGTGCCTCTTGCCTTCACAAAGGTCCTGGAGGTTAAACAGAACCCAGACTGAATACACTTTTAAGCCTCCCTTAGTAAATCATCTTTCCCTTCCACTGCTGAGTGCTTGATATTCTCTGGAGAGATGCAGCCCAGGGTGCTGCCAGCAATTGGCTGCATGCTGTGTTACATCCAATACTCTTAGATCTGACTTGTGCAATTCACATTCAGACCCCAGACTGACTACAATATTAAAATCCACTTTCTTGTCCCATTTGTTAGCAGTCACTTCCTCACCACCTGATTTTGAAGTAAGAATGCCCTGATGTACACACTTCTTCCTCTGTATGGAAAAAAATTATCGTAACTGAACTTAAATTTATCATTTATTTAGTGAGAATTCACATGGAGAACCTTGACCATGGGATATACTCTGGTTTACATTAAAATTATTCAAGCATGTCACACAGCCTTACTAGGAAAATATTAGTTGCTGCATTTAGCTTTTTGTTTCTGTTTCATTTGATCTACTGTCCATGACACCACTGCATTCTGACCTTCTTTCACTCAAATAATGCTGCTGTGTAAATGAACTTCCCCTCTCCCTGTGACCACTTGAATTTTTGACTTCTCGTGCTCCCAGACCTCTGCTCATACTCTTCCAGAATATCTGGTGATAAGTCTTTATCCTTATCAATTACTGCCAGTCTTCCACGTTCTTCCATGTTGGGATTTTTTTCCCTCTTTCACAGAATCACACAATGGGTAAGGTGGAAGGGACCACACTAGGTCATCTGGTCCAACCTCCCTGCTCAAGCAGGATCATCCTAGAGCACATGGTTCTTGAATGTCTCCAGTGGGGGACACTCCATAACCACTCTGGGAAATCTTTTCCCAGTGCATAGTCACCAGCACAGTGAGGAAATTCTTCCTCATAGTCAGGTGGAATTTCCTGTGCATCAGTTTCTCCCTTTTGTGTCTTGTCATACTGATTGGCACCACAAGAGCCTGGATCCATCCTCTTGACAGCCTCCCTTCCGGTACTTACAGACATTGATGAGATCCCCTCTCAGTCATCTCTTTTTGAGACTGAACAGGCTCAGCTCTCTCAGCTTTTTCAATGGTAATGAAGCAAGAACAAGAGCCAAGGTCTGTCATGCAAGTGGCTTTGCCATAAACCCCATTAACTTCTAGCCACTTTGCATTTGGTTAACATTATGGTGTTACGTTATGCACCTAGTAAGAACTGTGACAGCTGTGCATAAAAAATGTCAAAGGACACAAACCTTTGTAAATACACAACACTAATAACAATCCATCCAGAATAGTCAGTGAGACAACTTTCATTTTATATCATTGCCCATAAGTGGGACCTAGCGTAGACAGCCCTAACGGGCATCCTGGAAGCCTGAATTTCTAAGTGTAAGTTTGCTATTGGTTTGTTCAATGAAGTTAGGAGAGCTGTATCCTTCTCTTCCCATCTGTAAAACAAGATTAGTCAAGGTTAGCTCCTGTAAAAAGCTTCTAAATCTATGCAAACAAATGCCAAAGTAAGAACTAAGGGTTTTTTGTGGTTTTTTTTTTAAACACGGAGAGGTTTTAAACAAGCCACTCTTGCAGAGCCAACTCCAAGGTTATACTTGAGCTCTGAAACTTCTATTTCATAGGTATGTATAGCCAATATCTTGTGTAAATATATTGGTTTCTATGTGTCGCAGGTGTTCTGAAGCTGGATGTTTGTTTGTAACTGCAAAAGCCCCTAACTTTTCCACAAAAGAGGGACATCATTGTAGAGACACTAATTCACTATGAAATTTAAAAAATGGATTTGTCTGGCAAGGAATTTATAATTACAGAGATTGGAAAAAAAATAAATGTTTCAGATCTAAATCAGATATTGCAGCCAATAAACTGAGGATCAGAAACAGGCAAGAAGTTGGCCTCCCTTCTAATAAAAGTCCATTAGGGATGCCGATAGACTGTGACTGCTTTTCTTACTAAGTTTATTAATTAGGACCCCCAGGAAATTCAAAAGCAAAAAAGAGGGGAAGAGGAATGTTTGCCAGAATTGCTGGAGCATGTGCCAAACCCCCTTACTTTTAAGACATGTACTCAAACCAGGAACATTTTATCTATTCCAGCACAACTGAGCTCAGTGGGAAAATTCCACTGAGTTCAGTTCACGTATCAATTTACACTTAAGGGTAAAGTGGTTCAGTGTCTTGTCTAATTGAATTGTTTTTATTACAGGTTCTGGTTTGTCTGAACAGCATGGCACTCAGTACATTAAGGATGCCATACATGAGTAGCTCAAAGAAGTTAATTCTGTTGGAAGTTATTAAAAAGCAGAAAAAATATAATACTTTTTTTTTTCTTACTGTTATTTTCACATTTTCCAGAAGCACATGTGGGTCTTCAAGACACTGCTTCTAACATTCATAAAGAGCAGCACCCTGCACGCCAACTAGGTGGTTTGGGTTTTTTTGTTTGTGGTTTTGGTTTTATTTTGACCTTTGGGTGTTTTTCCCTCTCTGGAAAAGAAGTCTTAATGGTTAAAAACAAAGGGGGAGGGGAAGAAAAAGCAAAAATCTTGAGCAGAGGCTATGCCATTCTTGATTTACATCTGCCTGATTCTGATAGCTCAGTGATTTCAGAATTCATTTTTAGAGCAAGTAATTCATGGAGGTTGTTTAAAAAATAAATATGCATTTCTGATCTGCAAAATTCGATCTGTTGTGACAAGAGCCAAAGGCATGCAGACCTTTGAAGTACTCCATTTACTTTTATTGAAATGGTACTCCCTTTCAGGATAAGGGGTAGCCAAAATACTCCAACAGGTTTGTAATCATTAAAGCAATTTGTATTTGAACTAACACTCGACTCAATATTTTTAACAGAGAAATCTCAGAATTAGTTAAATAAAACAGAAATAAAACAGGATTATAAAGAATGTCCCATTTGCTGTATCTCAAGTCATATATTTGAAAGCAATTCCTTTTCCTCAGGCTTTGTTTCAGACCAAATGACTCAATCTGAGTTGCAGTACACTCTGTGCAGTACCCTCTAGGTCCCTCAGAAGTTTTTACTTCTGCATCACATCTGCTCTCTGCACTTTTCACCACCTCCCTTGCCCTCTGCCTATGCTACAGTTCCTGCTTAGCACCATGTGCTCTGGTACCTCCCCTACACGAGAAAATAAATCCACCTCACTTCTACCTAGCCACTCCCTTTACAGAGGAACCAAGAAATGAAAATAAATGACATTCATCACACACATACATTCTGGAACCAGTGCTGTTCTCTGTTCTTTCACAAAACATCAGTGCAGGCAAGAGAGCTTCATGACCATAACTGGGAAAACCACAAAGGAACATACATCACTGTCTGCATCTGGGGCTGTTTTACATGCTCCGTGCAAGGATCTAACGGGGTGATATTCCAGTGGACAAATGGTGTTTCAAAATAATATTAATTTATTCTGCCGGCTTGCATGATGTGCACTGAGAGCTAGAAGCCACAGACTGAAAGGTATTACAGATCTCTCCAGCACAGACTCTTCTCCTACAAGTGCAGAATTAAGTATTCATGAAGAGATTTCAGAGGTCTAAAATGACTGTAGAGCTTTCAAGATGTGACACTCTGAACTAAGACACAGTCAAGTAACAAGTAATAAGCTGGAAAGGCAAAATTTATCTCTTGAATATAACAGATATTCACAATTATTTTATCCCTATCTTTACTTCCACAAATTTACTGAACTAAATTTCCAAAAAGGAACAGAACTAATTCACAAAAAAACCTCCACAAAACGAAACAAACAAAACCAAAAAACCAAAAGGAACATAAGAATTAATGACTGGCACTAAACAGAACAGCTCTATTCCCTTCCAGCTTTTTGTTTTTTAATCTCAGCATACAAGAAAATGGCTGCTAGTTACACTTTTCTGATCAATACAGGATTGTCTTTTAAAATAAAAAGCTTTCGAAGCTCAGCTTGATCCTTCATAACAAACATTTTCTAGAGAATACAATTTTTTAAACCAATTTTTATTACATACTTTTTTTAGCACTGCCAATGACTGCAAAAAACCACCCCACAAACTAAAATTTAAAAAAATGGTTTTTACTCAACCCACATGCAATAAGTTCCACCAGAAGCTTCCTTAAACAGAGCAATATGGAAACAATCTAACAGATGTAACCTCCAGTACTCCACCACAGCCAGGCTCTTCCTATAAGGCACACCTGAAGAATCAGGCTAAACTTGTAGTTAGCTATATTCATTGGGATAGCACTAATACGTGTTCTTTTACAGCAGTAAAGCAGACGGAAACTCAATGTGGCAATACTGAGAAAGTCACAAACGATCTTTACTTAAATTCCTCCATGCCAGGAATACTGAAGCCCAACAGATGAATGGCACAGATCAAGCAAAGGGCACACACTCAGTGCAGCTATACCAAACTCTTATATTCGTCTCCACTACAGAGGATCATGTTGGAATATAAAGCTGAATTTGTAGGTTTTTCCTGGACACTCAAGGAATACTCTCTGCAGTCAATGAATGAGCCCTTTGGGAGCATGTGACTGCACCCTGTTTATTGCATGGACCATGTTGACTGTGAACAAGTGCAAACTGGTATGCCAGTTATACACTGACTTCAGATTTTTTGGTATATCATTTTTTTGTATCTCATTTTTTCTTACTTTGCATGTGAAATCAAGATAAACTGTGCCCACTAAAAACACTCTCGCTCAAAATCCCATAAGCTTAGACTTGACATTCCTGAATAATGGAATGGACGTTAGTCCTTAACTGAATCAAATTACAGGACACTGCTTCTTATTTGAGAGATTGCTCGGAGACAAAAAGTATAACTTCAGTTTTTCTTATTATGTGGAAAGGGAAGGAGGAGGGAAGCATTTATTTGTTTCTTTGGCTAGAAGGGTATTTTATTACACATAAGGCAGTGAACACATTGACGTATTTATTTCCCAAGGGAAGTGACAAATCAGTATATACCAGGAGAAACTTTGTCACTTGTCCTAGAACAATCCCCTCTGCTGCTCTGGGTGACTGCATATGCTCTGCCAACAATTTTACTGTAATTTTTTTTGTACAGCTTTTATGATGTTTGCGATTAGGGTACCAACATCACAGATAAAACACCCCCCACACAGAGCTAACACAGAGATATACTCAGGAACTTGACGAGGTTCTGATTTCTTTTCTCAACTTAGAGAAACATTGAAGTGGATTTATTTTTCTCTTCCTGGCATCTTCAGCACCTCTTTTTCACTCACAGTAATATGATGCATAAAATGTTTTTCAGCCACATATTTATAAATAAATCTTGGAAACAAATCAGTACTAGTGTATTAGTTTATCAAATCTTTTTTATACATACTTTCTTAAATATCCCATTACTGTGGCATATAAGACTAAAACACTGGCTATGGATGTACCATTTTGGTACTTTAAGTTAAAAAAAATCCTTTCAAGATTAATCATTCAAAGTTGTTCTACCGAGTCATTTGTACTACAAATACCATAGTTAATAGTCACAGGAACTTATTATCTTTGTGTGTATTTAGGTAATTACACTTATTTTTTGTTATTTGTAAATCTATGTTAAATTATAAAAATTATAATTCTTTACTTTGCTACCTACAAACATCCCTTTGTTGCCTTTTTTTTTTTTTTTTCCAGTTCAGGTTTATTTAAAGCACATAATACCATAACTGGATACAATGCTCTAAGTACTGCATTCTGAGCCACAGGCTCTGCCCTAAGAATGTGTCCTTTCCACTCTAAGGCAATAAAGAAAATGTGTCATGTCAGTCTCCTTAACCGTTTTACTGTTTTCACCTTGTGTTTTTTATGTTGGTAAAGTGCTGAATTGTGTGGGTGTCACAGAGGTATGTGAAAATAGCTTCACTCAGGCAACAAAATCAGACAAACTTTTTAACTGGCAGCCAAAAACAGTGGCCAAAATACACCAAAGGTTACTATGGCAATGCTGTCATGGTGTTTAACTGGACTCACTGAGCCTGTTGGGGATATTGTTATTACATGGACAAGGATGATGACCCAAAGTGTGCACTCATGCACTGACACATGCAGAGTCACACCAGCAGATCGAGCCGCTCCACCCAAAGGGCCAAAGGATCACTCAGGGACATCCAGAGGAAAAACAGTCACTCACCTGGGGGTGGTGTGAGGGCACCTGTACCGGGAAGTCTCTGTGGGCAGTGTCCCAGTTTCCAGGGCAAGGCTTCACCTCACAGACCTGCTGCCTTCAGGGAACCTTTCGTGGGCTGGTCAGCTAGGGTTCACGGCCATACACGGTCATGGTCCAGGCCTGGTCTCTGGACTGAGGACTCTCCTTGGCTGGGGGCCCTGTCTGTTGGCCAAGGGGTCCCACCCTTTTCACTGCCCCTGCTGGGTGTGGTGTTGTGGGTTGTGGTGCATCTGCCTGTTGTGGTTTAACCCTGTCCATCAGCTCAGCCCCACACAGATGCTGGCTCACTCCCTTCTGATAGGATGGGTGAAAGAACTGGAAGGGTAGAAGTGAGAGACTTTGAGATAAATGTTTGAAATTAGGTTGATATAAAGACAGTTTAACAGATAAAGCAAAAGCAGAGCAAAACAGGAAATTTATTAACTACTTCCCATGGATGGGCAGGTCCAGGAGAGCAGGGCTCCATCACAGGTGATGGTGACTTGGGAAGACAAATGGCATCACTCTGAACATCCCCCCCTTCCTCCTTCTTCCTCCAGCTTTATATGTTGGGAAGTATGCCATACAGTCTAGAATATCCTTTTGGTCAGTTGCGGTCAGCTGTCCTGGGTGTGTCCCCTCCCAATTTCTTTTGCACCCCCAGCCTCCTCACTGGTGAGGTGCGATGAGAGGCAGAAAAGGCCTGGACTCTGTGTAAGAACTGTTCAGCAACAGCTAAAACATCTCCATATTATCAACACCATTTTCAGCACAAACCCAAAACACAGCCTCATACCAGTTACTCTGAAGAAAATTAACTCTTCCCCAGCCAAAACCACTGCCACAGCCACGGTGTGGTGCTGTAGGACACAAAAATAAGGGCATGAAAAGCTGGCGGTGGCCACACATCAGTCAGCAGGGCTGGGTGTGTGTGTGATGCATTCTTGACACAGTGGGGTTTGCTGTGGTGCCTGTTTGTGTTTTGGGGCTTTTTTTTGTGTTGGGGAGAGGTTTTTTTAAGTTTCCATAAGAGGTGAGCAGACACCTCTACGGAAACATTTTCCCTCAGAAAGCTGGGACATTGAGTGACTGATGAAATACAATGAACCAAATTAGATCAATGGGTCAAATTCATTTTGAAAGTGAAAGAGCATAATTCTATTTCTTTCAATGAAATTCCATTAAATTCAGGATTTTAGTAAAGCACCATAACATAAAGAGATCTTATGTGAAATATCATATCTGGCAAGTATGGAACTGATAGAACAGATGACAAAATCTGTCCATGCAAAGTATGTCTACTTCAGTGAGCTGCTGCCTTGATTATAAAAGCTGTTAGAACTTGTAACTTGTTCCGTATCAGTAATATACATGCAAGCAGCTGATACATGAGTAATTTACTTGAATCATGTCTCTTCATTGCTACACGTCAGCTGGGAATGAAAATGCAGAAGTTGTTTGGCACAGCAGAAAGCTCTCTTAGCTGGAGAAAAGCCATTGGATCCCACTGTTCACAGAATTTGATCCTAAAACACTAGAGGGCTACACACCTTGAAATGTCTTTACAGTTCTATCCTGTTATGCAAGCTGGCTTTCATGGTCTCTGCTGTCTAAACAGATTTCAAATTTTACTTTCCTACAGTGTTGCTCCCCCTTGGCTCCCATTCTGCAATGGCAGAGGTAGCATTACTGCTGCCTCTCAGCTTCAGTGACACTTGCAATAGGAAAGTAAAGAGGTTTTTTTCCAGAATTTTCTTCCATTTGAAATAAGCATATTGTAGTTCTCTAAAACACTATCCTCACTCACACTGACTTTATTTCGGGTTCAATGATGAAGTCACATAGGTGAAAAAAAGACGCATACAATGAAGATAAAACAAAATCTTCACAGGGGAACTTCCATTTCCATTTTTCATATGAGACTGATTGACCTAAGTGAAGATTCCTGTTGTAGCAACAGATTATTTGTTGTGATAAACTGTCCTTTGTCTCACCTTTGCTGAGGCAGAAGTGAAAATGACTGAGTAAAGAACTGCAAATACTCCCTCCTCTTTTTTTATCTCCCTCCTCAATAAAAGGAAGGAATAGTCAGTCCAAGTGAAGTTGCACATTTCATATTTGTTACCAGGATTTATCACATATTTTGTAGCCTCTTCTGTGCTTTTAGGCTCTTACTCAGGAATGCAGGAGCATTTTGAAGAAGAAAGCCATGTGGCTTGGAAATAAAATGTTCATGCAGCTCCCTAGTTGCAGGGAAGAGTTTGAAAATATTACCCAGGTGGACTTAAACTGCTCTAAAACCAAAAGGTGAACTACATAAATATGAACTCGGTTATTTTTATACTTCTAATGTTCTCTGAGAAGTCTGGAGTGCTCGAGGTTATCACTGTTTGTTTCTCTTGCCAGCAGACTACTGAATTGTGATCTGTTTTGCTGGAGGAAGGTAAAGGCAAATTAAAGTCACTGAGTCTGTCTACAGTGGATCACCTTGAAAGGGGCAACCCTTAAAGAAACTAGTTCTCTTTGGAAGATGGTTTCTAAGGAAGACAAAGCAAAACATATACTGAGAAGATAAGCATATAAAGCAGGTATTTTCTAGTAAAGCAATATCTGCAATCAGATAAATATGAGAAGGCATGCAGTTACCCAGCTATTCACCTGGGGGAGGAAAGACTCCAGCAGTTTATTTTATTTGCACCAATGTGAAGGAAGTTAGTTATGCACGCTCCTTGAAACTGGCCCAGGAGCACAGTTTAGAGAGGAGAGAGGTGGGGAAAAAGACAGCTTTATAGCACAGAAACATTCAGTAATGCATGAAGGAGAGATGAAAATGAATGCAACAAACCCAAACTTCCCTACAAAGTCAAGGGACTGGTGTTATCTAAATTATGTGTTCAAAATATAATTTCAAAATTTACCTTTCACAGTTATTTAATACATTTGATGGCATTCGTAATCAAAACGGATAAATTCTGTTGAACTAAAAAGATTTTTTTTTCATTTTTCTTACTAAGTATTTTAAATTAGTATTCAAAAATAAAGGATGCATTTAGTTCAATTCTTTGTATTTCAGTTTTATCAGAGTTCATTAACACTTTACAAAGAAATTCCAAGAAACTTCTGAAATGAAACTTAAACTACACGTGATCAATAAGGTTCCCGAACCTTGCAGGCACATTATAAACTGTACATAGTTTAAGTTCCTTAACAGAAGTAAATATGTAAAATCACTCCACTTCTTTTTTTATCGGATGCAGATGAGTGCTGCCTGGCAGTAAGATTGGGAGAAAGACAGAATTTATTCAACTATTTCATTATTTAATTATTTGACTCTTAGAAATTTTAAAAAACTCAATTGTCAGTCTCCTTCTTTTAAAGAAAATAAGATGTTCATCTGGTTACTCTGATCAATTCATAAACAATTAGTCTAACAACCCTATCCTCTTGTGATTCACCCTAATGTGCAGATGAGATTTTGGGAAGCAAAGTTATCATGCTGTTATTAACTAAAAACCTGCCCGCAGCAGTTAAAAGTATGTCACAAATTAAGGATACTTCACCTTAAATCCACTCACTACGTTTCTGATAGGCAGGACTAAGTTACTTTTATCTTTTGGGTTTAGACAAGACAGATGAATTTTGATGATAGGTATTTTGATTTCTTTTCATAAGCCCTAATTTGATCTCCCCTGTCTTTCAGCTGTGGACTACAATAACCTCTCCTGTTGCAAAGCTCATCTTTGAAACAAGGATGTTTAATGCAGCACTACACATCTATATTTAGAGAATAACTATATTATGATCATTATTTTTTCACAGCAGACCTCTCCTTCCTTTTCCTCTCTTTCCTGACTGGAAGAACAGTGAACACCTGTTCACTGAGCAGATGAAAGTTTGCTTTGGAAGAATTGCAATAGTGAATATTCAAAACCTAGCCCTCTACCTTTTCATTCATAGAAAACTATAGGAGTGAGTAGATCAAATATATGTCCCTAAAAATACCTGAATCTTTTTTCACATCTGTCCTCATTTTTGTCTTTGTTTTTATAAATGTAGGCCACATGGGGCCTCCAGACAATCCCTCTTTACTTTTCCAGTACACATTCATCCTAAAACCATTTCTGCCCTGACCACGAAGTCACATGAAGATGAAGATGTACTGCTCCAAAGAAAAGATGCAAGAGACCTTTCACTCTTCCTTCAATCTAGTCACACAGAAGCTTGGCTGATCACAGTAACATCGGAAAACAAAGTTATTCAAGTATTTTTAAGGTGTTGGAGTTACTAGGATCGCTCCTTCCATGGAAATTCTGTGAATGGAAAAGATATAGCCTCCTATAAAAGGTGTTCACATCTATTAAAACACAACTCTGAAAAATGTTGTCATTCATTTAATAATCTCCACCTAAGACAACACAAGTTATCATCCCTCGGATTCTTATCTTTATTAAAAGAACAAGGTTTTTAAACAAAATGTACTGCATAAATAATCTATTGCACTGATAACTATTAAACTGCCTGAAAGAATGGCTTGACAACAGTACTCAAGGTATGTTCAGAACCAGAAGGCATAATAGTTTAAATATGAATTATCCTAATTTACTTACATTCTGACAGAATTAAGGATTCTGCATATTTAATACTAATTTTTTAAAAAGTGGATTTTCTCAAACTGGGTGAACGCAAAGAACACAAATGGTGAATCACAGAAAGCTTAATTTTCTGATGTAAAATGTAATGAGAAAACTGACAACTAACAGCTGACCTCTTGTCTCCTCGTTTTCTGTACTGCAATCATTGAGGTGAAACTCTCAGACATATTCCTTCGATTTTTCAAAAGCAAGGAAATGAATAAAATACCCTTTCAGTGATCCTGGTATTTAAATAAATGACATTTTTAATAGGAATGCACTTTTGCCTCCACTTTAGAACCTTTTCAAATTCTTTCTGAATAGCCGTTGTTTATGACAAGGAATGACAGATCATTTCCACTTCTATCTCTGATTCCTGTAGCCAGGTCATACTGTCACATGCAGAGAGAGAGGGAAAGGGCAGCTCATTCTGGTACCCAGGTTTTATCTGCAGTAGCCAGTGAGCTGATGGATTGGCACCCAAGACCGAACATCCAGGCCCATCTTGCCTCTATGCAAGGATCCTATAACAAAGTGATTCCATTAATAGCAGAGGCTTTTGTTTCTGCACTCAGTTGTATTTGATGAGAACAGAGCCCATGATTCTTTTTGCTAAGATGTTCCAGCATTCTCTCCTAGTTAATTGTGCACAAATTTGGCTGATCCTCGGGGAGAATGTAGGAAGGCAGCAGAGGACCATTTTGGTGCCTACGGTCTTCCCAGTGCGTGGGCAAGTTCTGACCCAAAAGAAGGGAACCTTCAGCAGACTCCATCTCTCACTTGCAGTTTAGATCTACCAATCTAGAAGTGTTTATTTAAAGAGAAATGCCAGGCAGATAAGGATAGCTTTGAAATTTATTGTGCCATGTATGCATATTTGTAAACTTTTTATGTGATTCTCTTTACCATTTCAATGGGCTATTGATACTAGCTTAGATGAAGTTTATTAAATGAATTCAGTCTTTGGACTATTTTGCCATTTCATGCTTCTGGCGACTATATAAAAAAATGCACAACAAACCATACAATTCTTCAGCATTATGATCCTATATATTTAGGAATAGCTATTGTGAGTGCCAGTGGCTGTCTAAGAATATCTGCATGTTTATTGTTCCCCCCTGAGGCAAAAGCATTGTCTGAAATGAAAGCTCTGTGTCTTGACTATCCCTTGAGAACTATAATTACAGCTATAGAGGAATATACCATACTGACTCTCCAGTAATTGAAAAAGACTGACATGCAAATGCATTCTATGTCCATTGCTCTGGTATCAGATTCTCTGAAAGTTAAAATGCATAGGCAATGGGCCAGTCTAGGCTCAGAGCTAGAGGACTGAATATACCGATATCAACAGAATTATAGCTTTTCATATTGTTTGTGATTTTGGCCCAGTGCCTTCAAAGTGAACCAAAATAAGTACTGAAAAAAACAAGCACTGCATTTTCAACATTGTTAGTTCTAAATAATAACTGCAGCTTTTGGCATACAGCTGAGCATTTTTTCTAACTGAATTGACCATATCTCCTGATAGAAACCAAAGTCCACAGACTTGTCAGAGAATCCAGGATGAGGAGATGACTGACAAAAATACAGAGACAAAGATACATAGAAGAATTGAAGACTCTAAACCATGCCTGAAATTTCATGGCACATTGATAATAAAATTCCTGTTCAGTCTGAGACTGTTCAGTCTCAAATATCCCAAGCATTAAAGATCCACTCTGAAAAACAAAGACATTTAAGGGAAATGCCAAAGTACAAAATATGTATGTGATGAAAATAATAAGAATGACAAGATTAAACTGTCATCACAATGTAAATGAATTAGGAGCATTTACATTCAGGGTTCTAAGAATTTTTTTCTGAGGACAACCAGGCAACCAGGATAAACTGCCCTTTTCTGAGGCAACCAGCATAAATTAGTTGTCACCTCTGAAGCCAAAGTAGCCTTATAATTTGTTGCAATGGATTAGGATTTTACCCTTGGTCCAAGTTAGCATACTTTTATGCTCTAAGTGAATTCCATGAGAGACAAAAGATTTTTGACAAATCCAAGTTCATCCCCTGAGTCAACCTTCTCAAAGACAAATGCAAAGAGTCAAACTTATATCATCCCACTTTTCCCATATCTGTATTTTAACAGAAAATTCATGAATTATTGTTTTGCCATTTGTTGGTTCACACAGATAATGGAACTGTTAAAGAATTTTATTAGTTATCAGTTCAGGTGTTAATAGGTTAAGAATTTTAATCAAGACAGGACACTTTAAGTATTTAAACAACTACAAATGGACTATCATTCTTAACAAGAACAATCCCTAGTATTTTGAAAGGCAATTTAATCTTAAATATGGGTATCATCGGTAATCTCATCGCCAGTTTTATGAATTACTTTAACATAAACTCAATGCTATGCAAGCAAAAATATTCCTTAACACAGTCTAGAGATATGAATCTCATCTGAGTGTGAACCATACAGCTGCATTTTCTAACCAGATGTAAAAGACATCATACTTGGGGTGATCTTCTCTGTAATTTATCAGTAACTAAACATGCAGCAACAGAACTGAGATTATTCATGGACATAGCATAAGTGTATTAGTAGCTAATTTACATGCTTTAAAACCAATCAAAATTGCAGGTGAAATGTAAATCAATGTAGAATTGAAACGTAAAAATGGTCCTAATGTAAAATATTACAAGATGTCAGAAAAGTTAGTAATTTGGGGGTTTTTTTAATTTTAATTAGGATTTACAGAATAATACAGACAGATGGGTTCCCTCCATTTTTACTGTTCCAGTTTTGAAGTCCTACAAAAGAAGTCTTTTTCCATTTTGAAAGAATTAATAAAATCTGAATAGCTGGCAGTAATATCAATAAAGGTGATATCAGCCATATCATAAAGATTTTTGAAGATCTGTTTGACACATCAATAGGAGTAAAAAAAAAAAAGGCTATCACCCTTGTTTTGTTTTGCTAAATAAGCATTAGTCAAGTCTTCTAAAAGAAAAGAGAAATCTCAAAAATTAAAACTGTGAGTACAAGAACTAAATAATGGGCCAGGTCAATATGAGAAACAGCTACCTGAGCTTAACCAGGCTTGAATAAATTGAGAAAACTAATCTAAGCATCTTTAGGGACTTTAGTCAGAGGAAGGGTTAAGAATGAGAGATGGGCAAAGGACATCAGCGGACATGAGTGATAAGGATTCAGAAGGAGGACCACACAGGAAACTGCTTAGCTGGAACCCCCAAACCCTCCTAATCAATCTTCTCTGTACCACAAGGTGTCCAAGTGCTTTTACCTCCCATAGTCTAGTGTCTTTTCTCTGTTAATTGAATTAATTCAATGTCTAGATTACACACAATGTCTGACTGATTAATAGCTATACTTTTCAGAGAGGCACAGAGAAGAAATTATCTTTTAAAAGGCAGACTAATATTTCCTTCTTTGTTAAATCTCTGATCACTAAGGTCTGTTCATGTTAAAATTTGTTTAGCATTGTGCTTGTTTATGACAATAAACACAGGGTTACATTTTGTAAACAACTAGGAAGTCTTAATTTGGAATTTTCTTGAAGATTTGGTATTATTTACTGGGTTTCAGTGCTTTCACTAATCACAGCTGCATTATATTTTGACAATGATAAACTGCAAATGATATTCTGATACATTTATAATGCTCTGTAGGCATACAATAGATTGAAGAGTGGCAGAACAGAATATAATAAAGCTGAAAAGACAAAATACTTGAGCATCATTTTATTATGTTAGCAAACCTTCACTAATCTCATGAAGGCAGGAAGAGCAAAGGTTTTATAGTGAAAACTTGAATGGCTTAATGACAGCACTTTTCAACAACTCAGCCGTTCACATGGTGTTCTAAAAGCAGACTGACTAACCAGTTCTTCAGAGAAAAAAATCCTATTGAGAACTGGTCCTTTTTAGAAAAAAATGTTTCATACTGTTCCAAAATGAGTCAGACCCAATTTTAGCAAACTGTGTCTGGTATTCTATTCGTTGGTGACCTTATTTCAGATGAACACCTGCTCTTCCCTTCCATATTCAGTCTCTTTAAGAGCTACCTGAAAAAGCTGTGATGTCAGCCTCACATACAAGCTTTTCTCCCTTTGATTGCTCTTTCCAAAATACTCTTTGTATTTTGTACTTTAAGATACTCCATGGGTAATAGTAGTGGGTGTGTGTGTGGGGGTGTGTGTGTGTGTGTGTAGACACAATGTTTTTATATGTTCTTATTAGCACGGAATGGTCTCAATGTCCTAATCTACTGAAAATAGACCACTTATTAAAGAGGAATGGTAAAGTTCACATCCAAGTACTAGCTTCAGTTTCAGTTTTGGCTATTTCGCGTCCCTCTTAGGAACACTGGCTCCTCCCCAGTATTGCAGTGTTTTACATTCATGTGAAGTCTCTAATTTTAGCATTTTAATTGGTTTTGTTTCTTCTACCAGGAGAGGAATTAGCATGTTAGCACAGCTATATCCTTTACACTCTATTTGCACAAGTATGATTTCCACTATACATAAAGTGTATGACTAATTCTCACATTAGCATAAGATATTTATTTGCCTGAAGTTTTAAAGTCTTCTAATAGATAAATTCAGATGGATGCCTAAAATAGCCCTCTGGTTTCATACTGTGGCAAAAGTCCAGCACCATAAAGCAAGTTTCAAACCTTCAAAAATTTGCCAGTTAGCAGCCCTGTTTCACAGAAGTACAGAATGGTTGAGGTTGGAAGGGGCTTCTGGAGGCCATTTAGTCCAACCCCCCATGCTCATGTAGAGACATCTAGAGCTGGATGCCTTGGACCATGTCCTGACGGCTTTTGAAGATCTCAAGCATGGAGACGCCTGATTTCCTTGGGCAACCTGTGCCTGTGCTTGGTCACGCTCAGTGAAAAAGTGTTTCCCCAGGTCCAGGAGGAACCTCCTGTGTTTCAGTTTGTGCCCGTTAACTCTTTCTCTATCACTGGGCACCACTGAAAAGAGTGTATCCCTCTTCTTTGCACCCTCAATTTAGGTGTTTATACACAGTGGAATGGTTCCTACAAGCCTTCTTTTCTTCAGGCTGAACAGTTCCAGCTCTCTCTGCCTTTTCATCACTGGAGAGATGCTCAAGTCCTCTAAAAATCTGAGTGGCCCTTCACTGGACTGTAAGTTCCTGCCTCTGTTGTACTGGGGAGTCTGTACTTGATACGGTACTTCAGGTGTGGCCTTAACAGTGCTTGGATAATAACTAATGCAACTGAATCCATCTCCATCCTAAAATTAATCTTCCTTCTGTGTGAGTTTTCTACTTTGAAATTTGTACTGAGTTATAACATTGAACAGTCTTTATTTTCACATCTCTTTATTTAGGCTATATTTAAGTATAAAAAACATATTTGTGCTATTTTTGAATAGGTTTACTTTCCATGCCCATTAAATATGTAAACATTTATCTGGTTCTGTGTTCCTCCTCATTAATATAAATATCTTAATATGTAGATATATGTATATTTAATATACACGTGTGTGTGTGTTTTCTAGAATATTGTACATAGCTACTTCTAGCCTAATCGATGTCAGTGCAGCCATGATAACTCACATCAACTAAGAATCTGGTCCCCTTTTCCCG
The DNA here is from genome assembly GCA_013399855.1 of Oxyruncus cristatus. Taxonomy (NCBI): domain Eukaryota; kingdom Metazoa; phylum Chordata; class Aves; order Passeriformes; family Cotingidae; genus Oxyruncus; species Oxyruncus cristatus. The sequence continues at coordinate 1,115,635 of VXAY01001422.1, read as the reverse complement.
GACATGCTTTTGTTCATTCAGCACTGTTTTCGAACACTCTAGGATTGAATTCCCTGAAAACAGCCAAATTTAGAACAGGCACCACATAGGAGCAATGAGCAAGCTTTCTTGTTTGTCCTTGCTTGACCTCTCCTTCACAATATCCTTGACCCAAAATAACCACTCCTAGGCATGATATTGTAAAATAGTCTCAATGCTCATTTAGTTTTCCTTTTATTTTTGTCTGTGAGCTAATTAGTACACATGAATTTTTACCTCTACAGCAGAAACTGAATTGATCAAATACTAAACTGATATTTTAAAAACAGATTTCTTTACTAATTTATACTGATGTATTTGGTTGCACACTCTATTCATACTCAGTCACATTCACATTGAAATTTCAACTTGCATTAAGATTCTGGGGATTATCTTCCAGCCATCTGTAAAAACTTGAAAACAACCACAGATAGACTGCGAAGGAGGAAGTTTCCATGCCTCACCTTAAATTATTTTTGTGTGTATTATCCACCAACTTAGGGAGCAACTATGAAAAGCACTTTTTATTTTTTTTGGAGGGGTGGTGGTGCTGATGATGGGAGTATCATTAAAAAAGTAAAAAAAAAGCAGCCATATATAAGTGAGAGATACACAGCCTAAAGGAAATAACAAATCATCACTTTTTCAAACAACTTTAAGGTGTTTGCTAATATGGTAGCAATCTGCTGTGAAGTCAAGCTGTAAATAGATTCTTTTGTGTTAGATTTGCATGCACAAGATGTAAAACAGTTCAGAGGCTCAGATATCATGTTCCTCAGAATTATAACAAAAAAGCTCTCTGACATCTCTATAAATGGAAATACTCTGAAAGAATTGTAGAGAGCATTTTGTCTCATTTTCATGTACAGAACATTAGCTATCACATGTGAAAGATCAAACAAAAAGGAAAGCTGGAGTACTTGGCTAATTATACACTAGTGCACAAACTATGCGGACATTGTTTGGCTACATTCCACCTACATGTAGCTAAAATTCAGCAGCTTGGGAGATGTGATCTAGCTCTAAGCATTTGTATTACCAAGCAGAGCACTTTCTATCACCATGTTCCTGTTTGTCATTCATCAGGTTTTTGAATACTTCAATTGGCTCACTGTAAAAAGGGAGAAGAGAATAAGGATTTCAAAGCTTGTTTCCTTGACCACCCTTCCTTTCTAGGAAAAGACACTTTTTGCCATTTATCATCAGATTATAAGCAAATCTTGTAGTGAGAACAGTTTCTATACCCCAGATGCCAAATTATAGACTCTGATACATGACATGCATTACTGAGGAGCTTAAACAGTCAACTTCTATGCTGCTATTTTTAATACATGCAGATATTAAACAGGCAATGGCACTTAAGTTCAGCTCTGACCCTCTCAACATGTTAAATTCCTAGCTGTGTTTTGTACATGAACAGATCAAACACCTATGCCTATTATGAGATAACTGATTCTTTCTTTGCGGTCTGTGCTTACCATGTGCACGCAATGACTTTTTATAGCATCCCTCTATTATATCTATCATTCTTATTCATAGTTTTTACTTCAGATGACATCCGTTCACTCATATTTCAGAAGAATGGAGCAAGAATCAGCTTTCTTGTGAAGTCATGGTGATTACTATGGTTTTTATGTAAATTTTTTTTGAGTAGTGAATAGGTGGATTTGGTGAGCTACCCAGAGAAAATCCCCATTTTAAGCAACTTAATACCTAGGTAAAAACCTGCCAAGAAAGGATGCAGAAGGGATGTATAAAAAAGTGCCTTGGAAGGTACTACCTCTTCAAGAATCATGAAGAAATGAGAAAATAATGAGGAGTTATCTCTTGTCAGGTGAAAACAAGAGAAAGTGGGTGCAGCAAGAAGTCAGGACAAAGTATTTCTTTAACTCCAAAAATATACACTGGGGGGAAAAAAAGGTTATTCTAAACAGTGTTGACTTTCTGAATGTTTTTTACCTCTGCAAATCCTAATGCAAATCACTTTACAAACTCTCTCTTTATAGCATTCCCTCTGTCTTCTACAGATTGCAGATTATAGGCACTACCCAGGCCTCAAATCATCCCAATGACCTGTGTGCAGCTGAAGGATAAATCAACTCACATGTAAAGGCCAGACGATCCACAATTCCTCATCCAAATTTTCACAGAATTACACTGGTATGGAATCCTTTTATGTTGCTGTGTAATTCCTCAGTGACACTTCAGATTGGGGGGGGGGGACGGGACTACCATAAGCAGGGGTACCTTATTTTTTTTTTCCATAACTGAATCTAAGGGCCAACATTCCTTTTCCTCTGGAGCTATGCACATGGATATTTGATAGCAGGTCACCCTGGTGCTGCAGGTCATCTCATGCTAGCTCCTCTCTCTTCTGCTGCAGGGAAATGACAGCATCACTGTATGACCAAATTCCTGACAGAAAAATTAAAGAACCTGACAGGCTGAAAAAATCCTACTCACTCCATTACAGTGGAGTTATCACCTTAACCTTCCTTGTTGTAAAGGAATTGAAGAAGGAAAAAATCAGTGTATGCTCTAGGGCACTCACCCCAATAAATTCTCACCTGGCTGACACCTCACCTGTGTTAAATCCATGTTACATCATAAGGCAGCTATGTTTTTATAAATGATGACGTAAAGAATGCTGGAATTAAGACAAAGACTTCCAGGTTTCCTAGTGTAGACATCCTTTAAGAGTCAGATTGCAGCAGAATTTTGCAGCTGTCAGTTTGGAGAGGGTAGACAGGTATGTGCCTCAGCCCTTGCCTGGTGACCTTACTGTGAGAATATGGGGGTTCTGCCATACAATAAGATTAAGCATTCAAGGCAAGACAAAACTATCTTATCCCTAAACAACTGTCCCTTTCAAAACCTTAATACAAAGCAGGTCTAGAAAGTCTGCAGCTATAATGATTTCATGTTTTGCTGATCCCAGACTTTTCTACTGAAAGACTTTTTAGTGGTCCCTAGTGGAAAGTTGAGATCAGCATTTAAATGCAAGTCTATCTTTTTAACAAAAGTCCTCAGCAGCCCAGTAACTCTCAGTTATATATTGAGAATTTATAAATAGATATGCATGGCTACATATATATGCATATATATGAAATGCACGGTACACTTCTTTATGGCTGATGACTGTACATTCAGACTTTTTGTTTGTTTTTTTCAAAATAATTGTAATTTCCCTGGAGTTTTTTCTCCTTTGCTCTATTAATGATGCAAACCCATTGTCTAACAGAATCTTTTTTTTTTTGTTTCAAACACCTCTTTCTCCAGACAGTTAGGGATCAGTTATAGACATTTCCAAACTCCTTCTAATTTCTATACCTAACATATAGTCATTCCTCTCCGAGGTAACAGGAATGCTGCATGTGTCAAGGGGAATACCAGACCAACGCACTTTCTAGCTCTGTATAAGTAATCCTTACCACTCATTTTAATGTGAGAGATAATTTTTACTGTAAACTAGGACTCTGATGAAATAAAAGCAGAAATCTGAAACATAAGATAGTAATTTAGGTTGTGCAACATTCATCTCCTATAGCTGTTATTTTCTTCCTCTTTTCCCTTCAGCAGAAACTCCAGACAGTAAAACTCTTCTAGGCAAAAAACTAAGAAAATCTCTTCCTTGTGTTGCGCATCCTGCTGGTTACAGCATTTAATACTAAATATATTTTCTTTTTCATTGGAAGACCTTCTGGTAAAACTGATCAGTGCAAAAGGTTTCATATTCTAAGGGTAAAAGGGCCACTAGCCTTCTCATTCAGCTCCTTCTCTTACTTCGTTATCTAGAGAAACCTCGCTAAATCAATCTCAGCCACCCTGAGCACAGTACAGCAGACGTAGTGATCCTGTACCTGCACATTGCAATTTTACTTTCCACTGTGCCCGTGAAGCAATGTGGGACCTTGACAAACCTCATCAAGTAGCAAACATGAAGATCAGGATCCTGAGCCAGGGGTCCCACACTCCTAAAGTCCTGACTTCAAAGGGGTTCCCCTATGCCTCCATTAGAAATAGCATAAACTGCAGTATCTATGCCTGGAAATTTTTCTTAGCCTCTTTTTAGCACATGCTTCACTTAATCTACCAAGGATTTCTGTGCATTTCCCTGGCACTTCAGTCAGTATATGCCTACTGTCTCATCTTCTGCCTTCTATAACTGCCAAATTTCTGCAAGATTCAGTTCAGAGTTGACCATCAAGATCTCCCTGAACCTCTTAGTTCTATCATGTTCTCTACCTGTGGCTGAACACAAGGCATTTAACCTCTCAACTTTCTTTTTTGTCACTTGTAAAATGGGGAAAATAATCTTCAGTACCTTCCATGAAAGAAGTCAATATTTATTATTGATAACCAGAATGTACAATCCAAGATAATTGCACTTGGGCCTTCATCTTTCTTCCCTCAAAGTCAATGCAAAGTTCACACTGACTCAAGAAGAGCAGCATGTAGTGTTTGCTTCTTTATATACCTAGAAATACTGTGATAACTGAGATACTAAAGTGCTGGCAGTCACTGGTTTTTAGATAGATGTTCAGTAACAGTTATGACTTATCACCACTACTGTCTCAGAAAACAGCATGAGAATTAATTTGATTTTGGTTTTATCAGAGAAGTAAACTTTTTTTCTTAAAAAAAAAAAAAAGGCACTGCAGGAGTTGTACTGTTTTGCATGAGTAAAAGCTGATCCTGTTCAGCAGTCACTGAGGGTGTGAATGAACTGGCTTCAATGCAATAAGGATAATACTTTTATTAACCCTTGTGTTATCTCACATATTAAATGATTGGAAAGATTTCAATCTAATGTAATTCCACTCTTCTCAAATCTGGAATCATAGCGGGGTTTTTTCAATTTTTTTTTTTTTTTCCAGACAACAACAGTGACAACAAAGATGGCTTTCTTTTTCACCTCAGTAGTTTCTAGTCTGGAAACACAACAGGGACAGAACATGGAAGGCAATAATTTACAATGGCAGTGGGGAAAACCTTAGTTATGCAGGCTTCTGCTTTGGCTTCATTTTAAAGGTTCCATAACTAGTTTTCTGAGGAACTTTATGCTAGCTTGTTGGAAAGAGCTCAGTCAGAAATGAAGAAAGACATGTACATGTCAATATTGGAGAACTACATATTAGGATTGAGTTACGTGACTTACATTACTGCCAGAGTATCATACAACCTCTACAGAAGCAGTCAGACCCTCTGTCTTTTCAATCAGGATATAAATGTAAATGTTTGCTGGATCAAATCAAGCATGCTTATGTAAATATGACTTTAGGCTAACATAAGTGCCACACCATGTAATAGAGCTTATAAAGCTCCTTACCTTGCCTGATTTGACCCTATCACATTCAGAAGAAAAATGAGCACAAATACTCAAATGGAGAAAATCTACTCTGCTTCCTTTGGGATGACAGTATAGTCTCTCAGCTAGCTTCAAAGATGAAGTCCTGAGTGCTCCAAGCAGATGCAGAGGCCAGCCCTAGCTGAATCTCTGTTCCAATACTGAATCGGAATTATGAATTCCAATTCTGGTTCTCTCTGAGATGATAAAATTAACAGCATACTTCTCATGGCTCCATATCCTCAGTATCTGAGCCCATGTTGTGCCATTCAAGCTGCTTTAGCAATAAAAAAGCAAAACTAAAGGAATGTCTATTGCTTACATATTTTACTTATACATATTTTTGCTTTTATTTACAGTGACAACATACGGGCAGTCAAATTCATAGGCTCCGTGGACAGGTAAAAGAAGCTTTCAAATCTCTGATTAAATCAAGCTTCTTTCAATATGAAAAGACCTGAGCATTTTCCTGAAGATATCTTCAGCTTTAAAATGATTGATGTCCCTGCTGGATGGCAAAAGACAATAACAATCTGCAAGAAGTTATGTCTAGTGGAAACAAGGAAGAAAGGTGTGAAGGAAGAAGGGAGGGAAGGAAGTAGGAAGACATATGGGGAGTTTCTATATCAACATGCATGTGCACTTATGCCCAAAAAAACCCCAACATTTTTTAATATGGATTTTACTAGACATTAATAAGCCACACACTTACCAAGCTGATGCACACAGGTGGCATGCATGTACACGGCTAAAGAAAAAAAGCTCTGTTTTTTAACAGTAACTCTTGTAATTAGACCTGTCAATACATACAGAATTATCATGCAGTGCATATTAAGTATATTAGCTTTAATTCTTCAGATATGACCACTTTTTCTCATAATGACTTTTCAAAAACATGTAGTATCCTAGAGTCAGTCATGCTTGTTTTATCCTACTAACCAAGTGTCCCTATTGGGCCTTGTCCCCACTTGTGTTTGCATGTACATACATATATATGTGTAACTCATTTCTAAGTATGCAGCATTCCTTCTTACATTGTTGTTGAACCATAAAAAACAAAGGTTCATCCAGCTTCATAAACTAAAAAGAGCAGGACACATGTTCAGTGGCACAGTCCTTTGTCAGTTTTAAGGCAACTATTGCTGTTGTAGATAGCACTGTGGCATAGTTCAGGGTTTACCTAGGAATGGAGACAGTTCCCAAACTGCAAGAGAGGGGTTATCTTGATTTTGGGAACATCTAGCTGCATGGATGTGAACCATGACATACTGCTTGTTCTCTGAGCTAAGTAACAGACTTTATCTTTTCTACTTATTTTTGGTTTATTTATTTTTATTTTATTGGTCTCTACAACCATCTTAAAGGAGGTTGTAGTGAGGTGGGGGTTGGTCTCTTCTCCCAGATAAGAACAGATAAGTGATAGAACAAGACAAAACAGCCTCAAGGTGCCCCATGGGAGGTTTAGGTTTGGTATTAGGAAACATTTCTTCACCATAAGGGTTGTCAAGCATTGGAACAGGCTGCCCAGGGAAATGGTGGAAACACCATCCCTGGAGGTATTTAAAAGACATATGGATGTGGTGATTAATTATGTGGTTTAGTGGTGGATTTGGCAGTGTAAGGTTAATGGTTGGATTCGCTGATCTTCGCCATTTTTTCCAACATAAATGATTCTATGACTCCATTTCCTACTCTTGAAACAGACACTGAGCAATTGAGCAATTATTTGCAAGTGGTGTGGATCTTTAAAATTACAGATGCATTTAAATGGAGGCCCATTATTTAGCAAGTCATTGCTAAAACCTCACTTTGTCAGTCAAGAGGATGCTATGCCTTGTCCAAATTTTAAAATCTGACACTATATTCTTTATAAAATCTTCCAAAATAGGGCCATCCTCCAAAAAAATAGTATTTTTCACAGTGCAAACAGAGAAATGCATATTTACAAACAAAGAATAAGGAAAGAAATGGCATTTACCTTATTTATTTTTTAGAGCAAGATGACTGACGTTATTGTACCCCTAAGTGGAGGAGGAGGTTGAAGTTTAGCAATAAAACTTGTCAAGAATAGTGGCAAAGGCATATTTGCTGAAAGTTGTTAAAGGAGTAACCACAATAAAACAGGAAAAAGAACCTTAAAGATATACATGGCTATAGAAGATAATGGCAGAAAGGAAGAGAAAGGAAGGGAAGGAAAGGGAAGGAGCTATCAACCAATTCAGTTTTATTTTAGAAAGATTCCAACAGTCCTTCAATTCAGAGGGGAAAGGAGAAAAAAAATCCCCAAACCCATTAGGACATATTTTAATCAGAAAATCAACAAAAGGTCTGTCTTCTCATTAAAGTTTGTACATGATTGCGTCACAGCTTCTTGACATGTAACTTTTCAGACTGTTGGTCTCAAAAGACCACTTTTTGACAAAAAGCTTTCCTAAGTACTGTCTCATAACTTGAAACTCTGTTTTCTGTAACACGGCCAAGTTCTTAAATAAGGTTGATGCACACATTTGTTAAGGCTCCCAATTTTCATATCTATTTTTTCATAAGACAGTGAAAGGTAAAGTTGTGACATTTTTTTCTCTATAACTCTACAGTTCTGTGGGAATCATGTCCATGAAAACACATGTCCAGGAAGGCACATACCCAAGTGTACTTGTATTGATGTGACAATAATTAAAGAGACGATATTGCTGACCGTATTTTCTCTTTGCACCCATTACTCATCATGCTCAGGGGCACAGTAACATGGTAAACTGCGGACAGTTGTCATTTAGATACACATAAATGTACCTTTTTTATGCACAGCAAGCACAAATAGCATTCTTTAAAATAAATGCAAAATAAAATATTTGCATAAAGAATTAAAAATGCAGAAATTGATCAAGCTTATCTGTACTGTGACCGCATAGCACACTATGTTCTGGTTAATCGTGCTGAGCATGGCTGCAACCTCTCATTTAAGCAGTCTTAGGTATCTACTTTCCACGAGAATAATGCAGAATAAACATTACATTTATGCCTAAAATTTAACTTGAGCATATTTCAGGGGGAGGAGGGGGTGATTTAATTTCCATTATTCTTCCTTTATTTTTCTTTACTTGACAACTTTCTAATATAAAATGCATGAACAGTGCAACGAGCAAATCTCTAAGACTCTTGTAACCCTGGTGAGCTGTTCAACCATGGGGATATACAACCAAGCACCTTCGTGTTTGCTGTCCTAAATCCACGAATCTTGAATCCCTGGGTGCCCAAGTGGCCCAGTTTCAATAGTATAAGAACATTTTAGAGGATGGGGTTTTTTAGGTTAATTCTTTCCCTCTGTTTCTTGTTCAACACAAAGTTTGATATAGCACAGGCATTTTACCCTTCTTCACATTTTGGTCTTTGATTACTAGAGAGGTGTCAGAGAGTAGCAACTGTTTGAGCGCTAAGGCACTGACTCACAAGATTGAAATTCAAGTCCTTGCTCTGAAACAGACTTCCACATGTTACCCTGAGCAAGCCATGGAAGCAGTGCATGCCTCGGTTCTTAACTGTAAAATGGAAAATAGAAAAATCTTTAAAACCACTCTACACAGTACATCACAGAATATGAAAGGCAATCATATTCTGTGGCAAGAGCAGCTATATTCACACTGTAAATATAAATTAAGGCTGGTTAATCCCAGAGAGAGGGGCATTTTTTTCACAGAAGTGTCACAGATTCCAATCAGCTCTAAGAACAATTGACTGTAAGTCACTAGTTATCCCTCTATTGGCATCAGTCTGCTTTACGCTAAGCTATTTCACAACATTGTGATATTTGGGCTTCCAGTATTGAAATTATTTAAATTAATTTTAAAATACCACTGAGATTTTTTTTTCAACAATAAATAATTCTATCTGCTTCTGTAAAGCTCTTTTTTTCCAACCCTTTAATTTTTGGCATAAAATACCTGCCAATCTCTCTTCTCACTACTGAATGAAATAAGGAACTGAAAGTAAAATGGAATAGGAAAAAAACAAATGATGATGCCAGTGAGAGTTGCAAAAAATGCAGCATTGATAAAAGCTCCTGGGATAAAAAACCAGTATGAAACATGTAAAAAACCACAACCAAAAACAAAACCAAAAAAACCCGTACCTGGAGTGGAAGTTGGATAGTAGTTGAGTAGTTGATAATTAAATATTCTCTGATAAGCAAAACAAGAAGCTTATTGGAAAAAAACAAAACAAAACAAAACCACAAACAAACAAAAAAACCCACCACCACCAACAACAAAAAAGGAAAAAACAAATAAACAAAAAACAAAAGCCAACAACCAAACCAAACAAACAAAACACCAACAAAAACCAACCAAACAAAAAAAAACAAAAAAAACCCAAACCAAAACAAAAAAAGCCACCTGAAGCCACTTGGGAGAGAGAAAGGGAATGATATGTGGACATGTGGTGACTGAGATGTTCCTTTAATGCTCAGCTCCACCAGTTTTCATTGGCTTCAACAAAACTTCATATCATACGATGTCTCAGCTTGTCATAAGATCCGTAGTTGCATCTCCCATTATTTTTTGCCCTCTGTCAACTCAGCAAAGGCATCCAGTTTCCCAGCTGCCTTGGCTTTTTGTCCGTAGGTGTTTCCTTGCAATCACAACACTTACAATTCACTGTGAAGCTTCAGGTTTGTCACTGTATTGCAGAGTACAGTTTTGAGCCCCACTAAGGCCTCTAATCTTTTCCAAACCAGCCGTGTTTCTCAGAGGTAGAATAATATCTTGAGCTTCTTGAGCCAAGTTGTTCAATGTAGCTGAGTGACATTAGTTTTTTAGGGCACAGACAGCATTATCATGTCAGGAAGCAATGTATGTTATAAAAAAAAAAGCCACCATTCACTGTGTCACTAGGTCACAGGTGCTCCTCTATCTGCAAAGCTCAATGAATTTAGGTGTATTACTTCAGTTCTTCCCACGCTGTTCCCACTCCACATTCACCACCAACAGTCCTAAGAGATCCCAGTGCTGCCCTGAAGAAGAAACACACTACACTTTCTTCACCTGCTATAAAAGCAGTTGAAAATGTACAAAGCAGCCCCTGGAGCTAGCAAGGGCTAGTGGAATGGTCAGCACTGCAGTGTCAGTTCAGCAGGACACCGGGAGCCAGGCTCATGCCATCAGCATTCTGCTGCAGAGGACATACTGGCAAGAGGACATATGCAGATTGTCAGAATAGTCCACAATGCTCACTACCTAGTGGGAGCCCTCTTTGTGTAATACAAGATATATAGACATATATGAGTGTGTTTGACAATGACTACATATTTCTGTGTAAATATTTATGAAATATTTTCATTTCTAGAGAAAGAAAATATACATTCAGCTGGCCCCAAAGTGCATTCTGTTCTTACATTGTTCTAAATCTTAATGACCAAGGTCAAGATTTAAGAAGTAAATATATATTTTGGCAGTGAAAATAAGACTAAAACTACAGAATATGATTTATATTTAAATTTTATATGTGGATTTTATATTTGACTTTCTATGTGAATAATGTTACAATTACTTTTACTGACGATAAAAATCAAAAAAAGCTGGCAGCTTTTTTCTTTGTCTATATATTTTTAAAAGCCTCTGCAATACCACCATGACAAGATTCTCTTCTAACACAGCCTAATTTCTCTTCTGTCTCTGAATATTGCCATCTCAGGATCTAGAAGGTTGAGAGACATGTTTTTCTGCAGATGGCATGAGAGAAAAATCAAGATGTGACGTAGAGAAAGATGTTAAGTAGCAACAGACTAATGGAGAACATTTTGTCCTACTTTTGAGGAGCACATCAGGAACAGCTTGTTTTTATAGTGGATCTGAAGTATAATCACTGGCACTATATAACTGCTGCAAGCATTTCTCTGCACTAATCACTACCATATTATTGTGGGTTCTGCTGAGCATTTTATGAAAGATACATTGCATTCCTTTTTTTTTGGCACTTATCCTGAAAATTAATCAAATATACCAAAATCTCTAGACAATAAATAATGATTAAGTTGTAGCTTTCAACATGCTTGATAAGTTTCAGAGCTTTATTGCTTTTTGTTTTAGCTAGCTGCCAAGAATCAAAACAATGATTAAATCTATGTATGGATTTCTTTTAGGTAAATCACAATAACTGAATAGTGGAAGTCAGAGATGTATGATGTAAAAGCATCAAAGCCTTGAAGCATCTACTTCTAAATCTGCAGCATTCACCCATTTTTACCACAGTAAAGGCCAAACATTTTGATGAAAGCTTTTTTTTTAAAATTATATTTGCAAATTTCTATTCAGATATTGATTCAATATCCACAAAAGCACTGCAAACACAAATCACAATAAATCTATTTAAAATCATCTCTTTCAAGCATTCTTCAGCATGCTTTCCTTCAGTCTTGCCATCTCAGTTTTAAAGAGTAAAATAAAAAAAATCTAGAAACCTAAACATTAACTGTTATACAATTCTCCTCTGGGCAAAGAAAGAAAGAGGAAAAAAACAACAACATACCTGCAAGTAACACTTGCTAGTTGTATTACTGAATATTCTACTGAGCAATCCTCATTTAGTATTTAGAGAGTTAAACACATTCAATCTTTGCCAAATCAGCTTGTGTATCTCCAACAGGGATATGTGGGGATAGTGTAATCTGCTAGGTTTCTGGACCTGCTAAGCGTGAACTGGCTTTTCCAAAATCTGAGTAGAAGCAGATATTTATGAATTTAATCACTGTTTGCCACCTGAGAAAACTGGTCAGTAGGAGTGAGCCCTTACTTTTTTGAAACCACTGGAAGAGTAGCCATTTGCTTCAACAGATTAGTATCTTACCATGGATTAATTCTGGTATAAAGTGAATTTTATTTCCACCAAAAGTATTTTCAATTAGGGAAAAGAAACCTTATTATTCTTTTAGTAAAGGATTCAGGGTCCCTTGTATTCTGTTTCTAGTCTTTTTTTTTTTTTTTCTATTTGCAGAGATAAGTAGGGAAAGGGTTTCCTCCAGAATACAAGCAGTTTATTTTCTGTCAACCTTCAGTGCTGTTCAGAATTTGTCACACAATCCCTTACAAGCTCAATATTTGAGAGAAAGCTCACCACAGCCACTCTGGATGTTCTCAATACTGTTTCTAGACAATCTAGATTTTATCACAATACCTTTCCATCTATACCAGGTTTTCCTTAAACAAACAAAACCGTGAAGAATAGGAAGTCTAGGAGATTCCTAGAGTGTAGGGAGGGTAATTTCCCGTTGCAGCTGATAAATGAACCTACCCATCAGACCTGCTGTTTACAGAGAAGGGCTGGTGGGAGATGTGGTGGTCGGAGCCTGTCTGGGGCACAGTGACCATGAAATAATAGAGTTTTCAATACTTGGAGAAGGAAGGGTGTCAACAAAACCTCTACCCTGGACTTCCAGAGGGCAGACTTTGGCCTATTCAGGAGGCTCGTTCAGAGAGTACTTTGGTAAACAACCCTTAAAAACAAAGGGGTCCAGGAAGGATGGACATACTTCAAGAAAGAAATGTTGAATGCACAGGAGCTGGCTGTTCCTACGTGCTGAAAGGTGAGCTGGTGGGGAGGACAACCGGCCTGGCCGAACAGGGAGGATTTTGCAGGAAATTAGAGAAAAAAAAAAGAGAGTCTATCACCTTTGGAAAAAAGGGCAGGGAACTCATGAAGTATTTAGGAATGTAGTTAGTCATGCAGAAAGAAAATTAGAGAGGCAAAAGCACAATCTGAACTTAACCTGGCCACTTCTGTTAAGGACAACAAAAGGTGTTTTCATAAATACATCAATAGCAAAAGGAAATAGCAAGGAAAACCTCCATTCTTTGTTGGACATAGAGGGGAACACAGTTGCCAAAGACAGGGATAAGGCTGAGGTACTTAACACCTTTTTTGCATCACTTTTCAATAAGAAGACAGGTTGTCCTCAGGAACACTGGCTTCCTGGGCTGGTAGACAGTGATGGGGGACTGAACAGCCCCCCTGTTATCCAGAAGGAAGACATGAGTGACCTGCTGAACCACTTGGATCCTCACAAATCTATGGGACCAGATGGGATCCATCTGGTGATGAGGGAGCTGGTGGAAGAGCTCGCCAAGCTGCTCTCCATCATTTACCAACAGTCCTGGCTCACTGGGGAGGTCCCAGGTGACTGGAAGTTGGCAAATGTGACACCCATCCACAAGAAGGGACAGAAGGAAGACCCAGGAAACTACAGGCCTATCACCCTGACCTCAGTGCCAGGCAGGGTTATGGAGCAGATCATCCTCAGTGCGATCACACGGCACCTACAGGATGGACAAGGGATCAGACCCAGCCAGCACGGGTTTAGGAAGGGCAGGTCCTGTCTGACCAACCTGATCTCCTTTTATGATCAGGTGACGCACCTGGTGGATGAGGGGAAGGCTGTGGATGTGTCTTTCTGGACTTCAGCAAAGCCTTTGACACCGTCTCCCATAGCATACTCCTGGAAAAGCTGCAGCCCACGGCTTGGACAGGGGCACTCTGTGCTGGGTTAGGAACTCGTTGGAGGGCCGGGCCCAGAGAGTGGTGGTGAACGGGGCTGCATCCAGTTGGCGGCCGGTCACTGGTGGTGTCCCCCAGGGATCAGTGTTGGGGCCAGTCCTGTTTAATATCTTTATTGATGATCTGGATGAGGGGATAAAGTTGACCATTAGTAAATTTGCAGATGACACCAAGCTGGGGGGGAGTGTCGATCAGCTGGAGGGTAGGAGGGCTCTGCAGAGGGACTTGGATAGCCTGAATAGATGGGCTGAATCCAACAGGATGAGGTTCAACAAGGCCAAGTGCCGGATCCTGCACTTTGGCCACAACAACCCCCTGCAGCGCTACAGGCTGGGCACAGAGTGGCTGGAGAGCAGCCAGGCAGAAAGGGACATGGGGATTCTAATCAACAGGAAGCTGAACATGAGCCAGCAGTGTGCCCAGGTGGCCAAGAAGGCCAATGGCATCCTGGCCTGGATCAGGAACAGTGTGGCCAGCAGGACCAGGGAAGTGATTTTGCCCCTGTACTCAGTGCTGGTGAGGCCACACCTGGAGTGCTGTGTCCAGTTCTGGGCCCCTCAGTTCAGGAAGGATATTGAGGTGCTGGAGGAGGTTCAAAGAAGGGCAATGAGGCTGGTGAAGAGACTGCAGCACAGGCCTTATGAGGAGAGGCTGAGAGAGCTGGGATTGTTTAGCTTGGAGAAGAGGAGGCTCAGGGGAGACCTCCTCACTCTCTGTAACTACCTGAAAGGAGGTTGTAGCCAGGTGGGGGTTGGTTTCTTCTCCCAGGCAACCAGCGGTAGGACAAGAGGGCACGGTCTTAAGCTCTGCCAGGAGAGGTTTTAGTCAGACATTAGAAGGAAATTCCTTACAGAGAGAGTGATCAGACATTGGAATGGGCTGCCCAGGGAGGTGGTGGAGTCACCATCCCTGGAGGTGTTTGAGACTGGATGAGGCACTTAGTGCCATGGTCTAGTTGACAGGGAGGTGCTGGGTCATGGGTTGGACTCGATGATCTCAGAGGTCTTTTCCAACCTGGCTGATTCTGTGATTCTGTGTAGAATAAACAAATCAGAAAAATATTTCTGGTTTATTTCTTGCCTTTCCCTCTCCTTAACTGAGGAACATATTCTTCACTGTCTCAGAAATCTAAAAATCATGAGAAGTCTAAAAACATCTCACAGTGCTCCAATATAAATCTGAAAGCACAAATAATGGCATATATCTATATATGTATTTACTTTGATCTATAGTCCATGTAGATATTCAATTATTTCTTGTCTCTCTTGATTTTTTAGACATTCATGCATATATACATATGCATATTTGTTTTCAAGCGTGTGAGGAACAGGATTTCATTTCATTGTTCAAATAAGATGTTGTAGTAGTTGCAACAGCCATCTGGACTTTAGCAAGCAAAAGTTTATTTGTACCAGCAACTGCAGCAGCCTAAGTAAAGGGCACCCTTGGGGTTTGGCTTGTTTAAATGGGGCTGTCCATGATCACAGCACAGCAGAGCCTCCTCTCATGACTGAGGATGCTCCTAGGACCTTTGGGATGTGCTCCTGTGGCAGTGTAGGGTGGCAGGTTAGCATAACAAAGGGGTCATTTTCCCATAAGTGTTATAATAAAGGCAAAGCTGCTTGTACTCCCTTAAGAAATGTTTCTCATCACTTTGAAAACACTATCTGTGGGAAGGCTGCTCCTCTAACATGAGAAGCAAGCTCACCCTGCCCAAACTGGGGGTGTTGGGGATAAATGCTGAGTATGTGTGCGCATGTGTGTATGACATCCAGTCTCTTAAATTTTAATTGAGCTCATACATGAGTTTCTCTGGTGATGGTGCAAGTGTTGGAAATAGAAAGCATGCACACACACCTCCCAGCAAATGAAACGTGTCAGCAAGTGCAGTAATCAATAACAATATAATATTCTTTCCTAAATAATGGTACAGCAGCAGAAGTGTGTAAGACAGTGATGAATTATTCAATAGGCCTGCTTCTCTGCTACATTGTTCCTTCCATGCTTTGAGCTTTTCTACAGCTGAAACACCTGGCACAGCACTCTCTGACTTCATCTTCTTCAGAGTATCTAAATCTATTTCTTCCCTCATATAAGAATCAAGTTACCTAAGTGCCTGAAGCTTTAAACAGTCTTCAATAGCAAAACTGTGTGATGTCTTGAAGTTTTTAAGTAAGTGCCTTATTTCTGCTTCATAGCATCACATGGAGATTTGCTATGTATTTTAGCAGACAGCTGCATATTAAATATTTTTGAAAGTAAATGCTTCAGACTATGGAGAATTTAATTCACTAGAGGGTGTATGACATTCTGGACAAAGTATTCATTAAAAGACACAAGGCAGATCTATTCAAGTGGTTAAAATGAAAGCCCAGGTTATGACATGCTTACTTAATTTGAACAGTACGCTACTCCCATGGAGCTAGAGCTGGTGAAAGATACTGCTTGGATTATCTAGAATGCAGTACATAGTAATTTAGTTTTGTAAAATAAAATCATGCAAGACATTTTAAGTCACCAGGTTCTGTAAAAAAGCACATACATATATATATAAAGTACATGTCTTGCAGCATGTAACTGAATACAGATTATTATATGAACTTTATAACACTGAAGAAGTGTCAAAAATTAAGATAAACATGCAAAATTATGGTTCAAAGAAGGAAGGAAATTTTTGCAAGACAAACAAATTTCAAAGAAAAGTTAATGGATTTTGTTTCTGCTGTGTTAATTTAAGCTATTCTGGAAATTATTTAAATCTTTTTCTAGATGGCAACACATTTGTATCTAGAGATGGTAATCTAATCTGCCATTCTGCTAGAGATGGTGAGACCCCTCAATGTATTTCATGTGCTGTGCACGGCTCACTTTTAAATGCCACAAGCAATACAAATCCGTCATCTCTCCTTGGGAAGCTGTCTGATTCTGTAATACAGCTTACTGCTAAGTAGTTTCTCTGATACTCAAGCTATATTTCTCCTGCTTGATTCCTGTTCTACTTCCCATTACTTTACATTAACTCCCTCTGTCCCTGCTTATCAAATGAAGGAGATCTGATTCCTACCTGTACTAACTGCTTACTAACTGCTGTGAATGGAGCAGTAAGAGATAAATAACCCCCCACCTCAGAAGGTCACCTTGATCTCCCTGGCATCAAGCCATTCCTTGGACACTCACTGCTGTCCACTGCCAGAAGCAGAACCTCTGCTGTAACCTCAGAAAGCTATTTTCCTCTTCTAGGAGACACTGTTGGATCACTACTGAAATAACTCAGCACTCCTGGAGGAATATGATATTTTTAAATAGGCAGTGCATTAACTCTCAAGCTCTTGCGTAAGAAAGGTTTGTAAAAACAGTTTCAGGCACAGCCAAAACCGTTCAGTGCCATGTGCCTCTCAGCAGCCAATATACAAGCTCACAATGCGGCATCAAACAACGCTGCTGCTGAGGAGCATAAAGAATGCACGTTAAGTAAGGTCACAAGGTTTCGACCTAGATTTCAGTCAGCAGGAGTCTGCATCAGAAAATAAATTTGGATGTACTTAAGTGCCCTTGACAAAAAGGTTACAGGCCTGGATGAATAAGGAAAAGAAGGTGCAACCTTGCCTTTGCCCACTCTATGCCCAGCAGCATGGAAAGTGACTACGTGTTTGTTTGTAATGCTCTCTGTGATTGTGCATCCAGAAAAAAGGACCTCCTTTGTCAAGCAGACTGCTGCTTTAAGCAGAGAAAATAACTATCTAGTTCATAACTACTGAAACAAAGTATCTGTTAAACAAGACATTAAATTTTAATAGTAAAGTTTGGAAAAGTTGGTTGGGAAATCAATGAAAAAATAGTTATGCAAAAAACACTTATGCACAAAGTATCCTTTCCTACCAGAATCCTTTTATGTCTCCCTCTGATTCCGGAAGCAGAGACATGACCTATCTGGTCACCATCATCATTAGAGTAGATTGGCAAAGAAGCAATTTTTTTAGAGCAGTTTTATTAACTTGGCAAATAGAAATTAAATTAACTGCAAATTTTCACAAATGCAGTTACTCTAGCAACTCCAGAGTATAAAGGAGAAACAAGATGCGTTAAATATAAATAAGTACATGAAGATCATAACTGTCTGTCCCTGTATCAAAGCAAATGAGCAAATAATATCAGTTCTTCTGCATAGAAAATAACTATTTTCCATAAATCTTACACGTCCTTAGGAAAAAAGTAAAACTCTTTTTTTCTGCCATACAGAGGAGGAGAATTTACTCAAGGAAACAATGACAAGACTACATATGAAAATATATTGTAAACTGTTATCTGCAATTCTTCAGAGAAATGATAAATCAGGTTATGTAATCTCAGGTGACAATTCAGATCTATTACAACTATCATCCATATTTATCCAAATACTTCTAATCTTAAATCATCACAACTATTACTTGTCTCCTTCAAGTTACAGTGAAATGTGAATATTAAATAGCACTCATAAAACAAAGTGTACAATTCACCAACTGAAAATGGTACAACAATTAAATGATCCAATCTTATTTTAAAGGGCTTTTGACAATGGCTGGAATAGCTCATTTTAACTATCCTCCTTGCACTACAACATCTTCACAGAGAAGACCTAATTTCTTTCAATTTCTCATTTATGAAAAACAGTAAACTGAAACCTTCTCTATCCTAAATTTACTAGTGGTGGTTTTTGCTGTCAAAGTTTTACAGGAATTTTCATTAGTAAAGATGTAACTAAAGGAACAAATATGGTTAATGTCCAAAATACGTCTGGAATACAATGGATGGCCAGTACTGCTAATGAACAAAAGGTAAACTTTAAATTATCTACGTCACATGGACATCCAGAATCAAATCTACTTCTTATTCCCATCTTGACACAGGCAGACCCTCTTCACACTGACAAGAATTCGCTTAAAACCCAAAAAGCATTTGCAGGAACAAAAGCTCCTGTGTACATGGACAGATGAGGGAATAGATCATTTGCAGTGCATTCTACCATGTGAAGGAGACCTTGTAATGGGTCTGCAGGCAGAAAGCATGCTGAGATGGTAATGTATTTGGAGGGAAGTTTTGATAGAAACAGAGAAGCCAAACCAGGATTTGAAATTATGTTTTTAAAAGTGACATACAAAACCAGTTGAGAACTTTAAATAGCAAGAAGAACCATGACAAAAAGATGAAGATGTCTGCTCCCCGCTGGATTAACTGTAAGGGTTTCCAGTGTGGTGGCCTTCTACTTCATGCTCCTCTTTTTCCTTGGTAGTTAGGTGAGACTTTTTTTTTCACAAATATCATACCAAGTAGAAACTTTCCTCCTAAATTAACCAATTTCATAAAACTGTATCTTTGATTCAGGGTTCTAGCAATTATGTGACATATAATCCCAACTTCAGCAGAGTTCAAATCTTCTCTCTATGCACACTAGTAAGACACCTGTCCTAAGGAAAATCAAATAAAATGAGAGGGTGGGGGCTGCGGAGGGGATGGGTTTTTAATGATCTGATTTGATAGGCAACTAACTGAATATGCTTAAAGGAGGCATGTGTTCATTTTCTACTATAACTACACAATTCATCTTGGTCAAGTCACTTAATCCAGCATGTTTGCTAGCTTGGAGGAAAGGACAACTTCCTATTTCATAGAAGACAGCAATGACAGCTAAATCAAACTACTATTGTTCTGAGGTAATGCAGTGATAAGGGCAACATCAGCTTCTAACCACAGTTCTGATACCACCAAGATGGCACATCTGCTCCTTACCACCATGTAGCTCAGCCTCTGGAAAGTCCTTCCTCCTGAGACAGTTCCAGGTAACACAGTCTCTTCTCTTACACAGCAGTACGTGAGCACCTAAGTCCAATGCTACATAGGAAACTACTTTTCCCTGAGGGTAATTTTAAAAACAATAAAAAAAAATATATGAAAATTCCAATTTACCTGAGCAAATCTTTTTTGACTTGAGGCAGGAAAGAATGAAATCTGAAAATCTGTGTAAAAATAGGGATTTATTCTTGGAGATCCTTTGAAATATGTTCTTTCCACATGCCTTAAATCTTCTTCAGCTGCAACTACTCATTCAAAGACACTCTCAGACTGTTTGGAGCATTTTGTTTTTTAAAAAAGACAACTTTAGATATTAAATCTGTATAGACCAGCTCTCCTCATAAAGCTTCTGCCTCTGGTCCAGAAGGTTCTTGCTTCAGATGTCTCCAAGTGAGATGCATGATGAATGCACAGAAAGACTCATGACTATATAAAGGACTACATTTTACAGCATCTGCACAAGAAGATCTTAACATAGTGTGTAACCTTTTGGCAGCAGTGCCAAATTCTACATTCACCATCCAACTATTGCTAAGATTCATCTGGCATAATGCTATGACAAGGTGTTTATGTTACAAGTTGAGGTAGCCCCTAAACTGCCTGGAATTGCAAAAAGCCCAGGACTACCTGAAAAAAAATAAAAAGTGATTCATCTCATTTACTTTGCTTGCCTGGTTTTGCCTGATGGTGCTTTGGAGGTGCCTGTGTCCATTGACTGCAAAGTGAATCAGTGACTACTGTTATTAGTGTAGGCAGCAACATGAATTGGGATAGTTCCAGGCTAGCATCTGTATATTGGATCTCCCAAGGTATATTAAAAAACTTACCATATAGCTTTCCCCACCTCACATATTCACAGTCCCCCTTGTTTCGACAACTGCCATTTGGACACACTAGCAGTCATAAAAAGTACTTATGAAAAGGTAATTGACTTGATATGACAGTTTCATCATATTCCTTGCTTTATGCTCCTTTTGAAGACTGTCTCTTCTGTATTATTTACTTTGCCATAGAATTTATTTTTTTTAATGTTCAAGAAAATCCACCGATGACCTTCCACCTTTCTGTCATTTTTCTCCCATACTGAGAGTTTTACCTCTGTCCCTGATAAGCTTGTGAGCCCAGCTTCAGTTTTCTATTCATTTTCAAACAAATACCTCTTTATATTTGTATGAAGCTTGGTGAAATGTCTCCTAGCTACACATTTAACAAGCTAATCCATTCTTCTTTTTTTAAATTTTCACTTATAAGTGTCCTTTACCATAATTTTTTTTTTTTTTCTGTTTTCCACTGTCCCTTTGATTTTATACAGAATTTAATTCTGTGTTATATATAAGTGTTGAGGGCAGGACACATCTTTTTGAACTCTGAATAAAACCCAGTCAATGGATTATTGCTTCTAGGTGTTATATAGTAAAAAACCAGAGAATAGAAACACTGACTTGAAAAATTAGCATTCTCTCCTGACCCTCATGTTTTTCTTTGCAAATGGAAAGCATGCTGTTCTTTTTCTAAATTTGCCTAGCCTTCCCACTTTAGCACAATTTACCACTGGAGAGCTTTATGAATTGTTTTTGATAGGTACATAAATTTACTACATTACACATTGAAAAAAAAGGTGTCCAGTTTTGTCAAATATAATTGAATAAAAGCATCCTAATTTTGGTTCTTGCACTGGTGTCTCAGCAGAATGTTCTTCTTGTTCCCTGTTAGAACAATAAATATAGAACAAGGATTTTAATGGTATTCTCTTTTAGAGCAAACTGATGGCGTGAAGTAATTGCTTTTGGTGCTCACAATATCTGTAGCTAGATGAATTTACAAGGAAAGCACTTTAGCCTTAGAGCAAAATTATGAATATGTATCAGGCTCCCGCATTACATTTATTGTCTTCGGTACACAAAAATCAACTTTGGCATTACAAGAAGAGAGAATAACCAACAAACTATCTCCTGAAGTAGAAAACTATTATTTAAAGTGACAGTTTCACCCCTCTTTTCCTCTAAATAAAGGACAAGTGTCTAAAACAACCGTCTATCCTTTTTCACCTCTTTCTGTAGCCTGTTCAAAAGCAGACTGCCATTAGACATAGCACTGCTGATCAACATTTTTATACAAGACTTCTGATGAAAGCTATTAATGCAGCATCAATTGGAGACTAAGAGTACTAAACATGCATTAAGGAGCTACTACTTTCTCGCTGTCTGGAATTTTTCTAATACAATCAAGGGAACTGGCAGAAGTCCTAGTTTGCCATCACATACAAACCGGAAGAATTTTCATTCATCTAAAGCAGGAAGGAATAAGGCTTTCTTGATGCTAATCAGGGAAAAAGTACTCTTTAAAAACAGATTAATCTTCAGATTAATAAATAGTTCAAGATCATACATTCAGAGATAAGATTACTGAAACCTAAATACCTGTGTGAATGTACAACAACTGATAATAAACATTCAGATGAAAAAAATATAACTGGAAGGATTGCAAACTGATAAACTAAGTATGATGGGCTCTAAGTGTGGATATCACTTACAGTCTGACAGAGCAAGTCTTTTGCACATTAGTTACAAGCCATGACATAAATTTTATTCCCCCAGAATATTCTTAACATGGAATATATGAGTTAGGAATCATTTCGATACATAATGCTTCTACTTAACTTCCAGATGATATCACTTTTTGGCACTGCTCTAGTATAGTAAAACAGATTCAGAAGGCTGATATAAAATGCTTATAACCAAAGGGAAGGAAACAAAGAACATGAAAAAGCAGAGACAGATGAAAAGAGTCTCATGCACATTTTGGAAAACAACACAATGGCAACTAAAGCAAAACTGAGAAATATACAGAGAACCACAGAATAGACATCCTAAGCCATATCAAAGCTATGTTTTCATGCAGTGTACTCAGAAAGAATACTATATTCAAACTGTGTGCCAAAAAATACCAAGCATAATGAGGCAGCTAGCCTCATCAAAGTCTATTCCTAAAAAAACATACCGTATCTGTCCTATTCTAAACATTATTTTTTTCTGTGTGGGCTTTTTCTTTATTTTGCTTTGAATTTTCCAAAGTTTAGGACAGGTTTGTTTCCACATGTAAGACCTGTTTGTGTTCATATCTGAAGCAGAGCCCAATGAGGTCAATTAAGATACTTGTGTTTTCACATGTATCTAAATACAGCTCATAAAATCCTGTTTAAGTTTTATTTTAATTTGAAAAGCAAAGAGCTTAGATTGTTGCTGGGAAATTAATCCTTGCTTTCACTCCTTGTTTTGGCCCCTACAACAGAAACTTAGCTTCAGAAAGGTTAATTTTTACTTTAATTGCTATAAAGAGGCTGCCCTGTACGAGAGACTTATTTCCTAGTTAGACAACAGCTTTATCAGGGAGCTTACTGTTCAGCCATTGAAATGTTCATGTCAATGTCAAGCTGAAATACCATCATACTCATGCCAAGTTAATGAGAAAGCGTTCAGGCTGGAGCTAAGTCTCACTTTTCTCTCTTTTACAAGCTGTTTGTGAGCCAGCTTCACATTTGATTCAAGCCAAATTGTTGGGAAACAAGACACGTGATGGTTTTGCTGCTGTATACAGAAAAGCAACCATTGTTGCTTACTGTGAGCAACCATTTCTAATTCCTGTTGATAGTAGGAAAATATGTGGAGAAGGATCTTTCAGGGCTTTCATAGCCACATTGGTCATATAACAGCACAATTCTCTTCTCTTTATCAACCAGTGAGGATGACAGATCTTATCAGATTTTAAGTCATCTTTGTCACTGTCATGCTCCTTCCTTTCTAGGTTGAATGGGGACAGAGAGAACCTGGCATTTTATAGGATGACAGTCTTTCCCTCTTAGGAAGGGGGTACCTAACAGTTGACAATCCAGAACAGTAGATGCAATCTCCCATCCATTGAGCTGCAATGGCATGATGACACTGAGTTCCACTGTTTAGGAAATGCAGCTATTATTTCAGTATTGCCTTTAGAGGCTTGGGCTTTTGGGTACAGGACTGGAAGATGAGTGCACTTTGGAGAGTTCTACAAATCCTAATTTACTAGGCATGAGATCACTGCAAGGCCATCATTTCCAGGTGCTCCTGTTTGCAGACACTGCAGCATTTTTGAATTCACAGGAGCCAACCCTGCCATCTTATGAAATCAGTCTAAAGAATGATAAATTGCCTTACTCTGTACTGAACTGGATCCAGGATGGAGTAGACTGTACAGGAAACTATGGCTTTAAAAATAAAAATCCATCCAAGGCACATTTTCAGGATGATGTCAACTGAGAGATACTACATTATCTGGAGAATGTCTGAGAGAGACAGCAGGAGTTGAAAAGCTACTTTTCACGCAAGAGCTCAGGCCACTAAATTCTTCATGCTAAAGAGTTATGTGGATGGTAGGCTGGATGCACGTGTGACAGTAGGAATGATGCGATGAGCTGTTTCTTCTATATGTTGTACAAGATAAACAGAAAACGGGCTAGAACTTTTTAAACTACTTGACATCAGAAAGTTGGTAGTGTTCCAGTGAGACTCCTTCGAAAATGCAATATATTTTTCCTGTCATCAAACCCAAAGACATGTATTTTGAACAATTTTTAGAGAAAGAAAATAAAACCCACACACCAAAAACAAAGAGGATGAAAGCTCCCTTTTTTTGCAAGTAATCAAGAATCTATTACACCAGTGGTCAGCAATGCCTACAGAGAGAGAAAACATTCTGTTACTAGGCATCTTTGGTATTTATTACATAGAGAGGAAAGGGAATCTTTTCCAGTCTTCTTCATCTCAAAATTTTCAAACATCTGTTTACAAGGACTGCGATGCCCAGGAGCAAAGTAGTCAGAATGGAGAGGCTAACAACTCATGTTTTGGATGGGATGCTTAGACCTGTCATCATCACTGACGCATCCCTGAAGAGATCAGGAGAAAATACTTGTGTAAGTCACATGTTCTGGACAAAGCACAGGGCATTGAACACGTATCTTTCCAACATATTTGTCATTACAACATAAGGAATTTCATCCACGCTTGAAGGAAATCAGCCCTGCAATGCTTAGATGGATGTGGATTGAGTTGTAAAATTATTTTTCACATTATACATTTTAAAAATTGAAATGGCTTTCTTTATGAAGGAGGTTTACTCTTTCAACCTGAACTAAAAGTTCAACATAAGAGAAACTACTCTACTATGGTGGAACAGATTAAATGGAGAATTAATCTTCTTTTTTTTTCTTTAGAAAAAGTCTTTTCTGGTGTAAAAAAACCCCAACCAACTAACCAAACAAAAACAATAACAACAAACAAACACACAAAAAAACCCCAAACCAAACAAAAAAAAACCCACAAAAACAAAGACAAAAACAAACAAAAAAAACCCACAAACAAACAAACAAAAAAACCCAAAACACACACACACACACAAAAAAAACCCAAAAAAACCCCCACCACCCCAAACACAAGAGAAATCTCTGTGGAATAAAAAAGGGTAGAAAAAACAACTTATATGCAATTTGCACAATAAAGACTTGCTCTACTAAACTGACTTAATAAAGCAATCAGTTTAAAGAAAGAAAACTTAACCAATTACATCAATTTTTACCCCCATAGGATTAATTTGTCCCAAAATGTATTCCATTCCTTTCATCAGCCAACACCACTTTTCAGTAGAGAGAAATTTTCACATGTTCAAAATATATACAACTGTGTTCTTCTGAAAATGTGTCAGGTATTGCTACGTTTACAGTTTATATATTGTGAAAATATTTTTCTTTTCACAAAGCTAGCTAATTTCCATTCATTTTTGAAGTGTAGCTAAAAAGTTTATCAGAAATGTATGTATAGATAAAGAAATACAGTAAATGTATGTTGCAGTAGACCTGCAGGATATGGGAATGTTTTTAAGATGGCTTGTTGGTAATCCTTTTGCTACCTCGTGGTTCTTCTTCCCAGTGACCCCCACGGCAGGTATTGTCCCATGAAAGAATGTCCCTGAAAGGTACCTTGAGTGCTCTCATTGGCCCCTCTTGACCCCTTCCTATTGGTTGTTAACCCCTTCCCGTTACCTGTAATTGGCTAACCCTGTGAATCCTAACCCTATAAATGTAACCCCCCAACAATAAATCTCTCTCTTGCCTCCTCTCCGCGCCCGGGGTGCTGTGTCTGTGCCTGCCATGGGACCACGTGGCAGGAGGGGAGGGGGAGCAGCTTTCCCCTCCAGACTCGGGGCCGAAAGGAACCCCTGAGCTCTGGAGTGTTCCCTCTCCCCATCCACTCAGCCGGCGGAAATGGGTTCCTCAAACGGAAACAGAACTAGAACTGGGTCGCCCCAACGCTAAGCGGGGGTAAGAGACCCGACAAATGTACACATCAACACAAATAGCTTTCCTTTGGGCATTAGCACATATTCTAAGTATCAGAAGTAACAGATGCTCCAGTGTCAAATGACACAACTGGAAGCACCCAGAGTGTTATACTGTGGCTGGTACCCAGTTCAGACATCCAGATCACTCCTTCATGTCTCTGTGCATAAACGACAGTGTGGAGTTGCTGGTTTACTGGCAGAAGAACTCACTCTAATATGATTTAAGAGAAGAGTGTCTATTTCACAGGAATCTGACTCTCTAAGGGGTTATGATTCTCTTAGATTGCTGTGTACATCGTATGCTCTACTGGAAGTAATGAGGAAAGAAGAGACATGCTGTGGTCATGACACTACATGTACTAGCTGTGACCTGTATGTCCTTTAGTTTAAAGTTCAGATTTCAGGTGAACTCTGAATGTCAGATTACTGTGTGAATTTATGATCATCACTCCTTTTTTTCCAGGAATCCTACTTCCCTAAGGACCTCATAAAAATATTTGCCCTGTCTCAACCTTTCCTTTTGTTTCTCAAAGATCCATTGAAAAGGTATCAGTATCTCAGCTGCAGTCCAATGTCAGCCAAAAACAAAGTAAAAAAGTTCTGCTGAGCTGCAACTCACTGCACTGAGCTGAACAAAAGCTTCCTTCCTGAAGAACAGCAAAGGCTCTACTTCTGACAAAGGCTTGCTTTCTTTCCTAGCTCTTGAGGATTCAGCATCATGACTTCAGGGACAGCTGCAGACGTGAGAGGTTATGTGGAGATTTCTGAGACCTAAGACTCAGTTCCAATTATATATATGTGATATCTGGCTATGATACTTTTATTTTCAGGTATAGAAATCAGCCTGCTGAGATAAACCTTTCTGCAGACAGTCCTCTTTAGAACTGGCATGTTGTTCTGGAGCTGTGTTCATCAAGTGCACTGTCACTTTCCTTTAAGATCCTTAAATTAATTTCAGGTATTATACAGCTGCAATTTTAAATATGGGTTTACAAATTACTATAATTTGATCTGGCCTCCACAAACACTGGTGGTCCAATTCTGATAAATGCTAGTGCTGAATTTATAGTCAAAATCTAAGCAAAGTTTAAATGTCTTACAAGCTCCTTCCTTGATCTCTCTACAGTAAAAATAGTGGGATGAATATCCTATGATTTTCAAGACCATTAAGTGCTACTATTAGGAAGGATTTCTTTGCTTCAGTTTAGACACTTGGGATATCCCTTACTGTAACACTGATTCATGCACCTCTACTTATTCTTTATTCAGCACCTTTAGTAATGGAAAGAAAAATTTGAAAAACTTGATCATTTTAAACTTGTGTCAAGAGGCCAAACTATACTAGATGCAATTTTAATAATAGAATATACTTGCTTTTGTCTGACTTTACGAGGTACATGAAGTATAGCGCCTATTTGAAAGAAAAAGGTCATAAAAATGGATCATCATAAATGGAGTGTTGTCCAAATGTAGCAAGAAGGCTCATGTTTTCACAGAATTACTTGGAGGAAACAATACTGAACATTCACACTAGAAAAGAAATACACAATTCAGAATAGAGCTCTGGTGTCAAGATTAATGTGGTGCAAATAAAAGATTATTGCTTGAGTTAAACAAATGTGTCTTAGCCTCATCTCATAAATAGCCACACATTTACTCCATATAACAACCAATTTTCATTCCTATTGTAACAATTTCAAAGTTAAAAAATGCAGTTTGAAATGTACAGCACAAAAGACGGAGGAGTTATTCTTCAAAATCATTAGCGTGGAATCAGACTTAAAGCAGCTCCCATTTAGCACATTTTGTATTTTTCCCCATCGAGTTTATAGCACTATGTCAATTTATTTTCTTAAGTGCACACGATCTGTTGAAGTGTCCTGCAAGTACTTCAATCACATTAAAAAAAAAAAATGCCAAGGAGAGCATTTATGTATGTAACTGAAGTCTCTCATATTTTACTTCTTTTCTTGTATCTGAACCACTACCAGGAGAAAACATTATCTATTCCTTATCTTATGAGTAGGCCAGCAAAGTGTGATTACATCTGGAGGACCGCTAGTAACAACCCAGACACTGAACCTCTGGAGACAGAATGTGCATGTAGTTGTAGCTGCAGTGGTGGTATTGTGGTGGGCAGGGCAGCCCTGCCTTACAGCATTACACCACCCACAGCTCACACAGCCCCGGGGTGGCACAGGTACACAGAAGCTCTGCAGCTTTAAATGCGGCAGCAGTGCAAAGCAAGTTTTGCTTTCCAGTGAAGGAAAGAGAGCTTCTGTTAGTTCCCTGTGATCTCCTAGCTCTCAATAAACAGTAAGATATTTTCTGAGAAGTTTAAAGTATTTAAATTCTTGCTCACTGGGCTTTGTGCTAGGAACGCTGCTACAATACCAGACTCATTAAACAATTTGTCATACTCACATAAAAGGTTGGACATCCTATTATTGAGTTTTCAGCTTGAAAATTACAGGACTTGTATAAGTACAGTCATATTGTTTTGAAAAAGGAAATGTAGTTTAAAATACTCTAGGTAAGTTACTGCTATGAGGCAGTAGAGATAAAAACTAACAAACAAATAAACCCTTTAAACCATACCAAACATGAAGGGAAATAAAATGTTAGAATTAAACTGTCATTGGATGACTGCTTTTAAAGTTCACTGTCTTCATTAAATTCCCTATGAATTTAATGACAATAATTAGCAAAACAGAACTTTATTTTCAAGATTTATGGTTACATTCTACAAAAAGGCATAATCTAACCATGACATATCTAATATGCATGCAGCAAAGACTGACAAAAGCACGAAAAATGGTTTTCTCCATCTCCAAATTACTGAGTTAGCTAAAATGTTCTGTTTGTAGGAAAGTTATAAAGAATTTGTAGAAGGGCAATGTCTAATTAGTACCTGAAGTTCTACTGGGCTGCTGATTCTAATTAATAACACTTCCTAACTGTGTTCAAAGGCATTTAAGTAAAATGAAAGCCTTCAGAAATGCATTGAAGCATTTAATGCCCAGATACTGAAGAGATAAGCCTGCTATAAAAGCCTAAAATTGGTTAGACAGATTAGACTGGCAGATAAAACAGAGGTAGAAACCACAGGCAAATAAAATACACAGTCAGGTATGAAAGAAACAAATATGCTTGTAAAGAACTATATACAGAAATACAAAAAAAGTGATTCAATTTGAGGAAAACCTTATGCTTCGTTATAAAAACACTGTTTGTTGTAGCATAGTTTTAAACATCATGCATGCTATAAAGGAAAACATTTCCATATAACATAGCTACTCTAGATTACAGACACCTTTTTTTCAAAAAAACCCTCAACATTTTAACTTTTTTGTGCAAAAGCAATTAATATTCCCTGGGGGATAGTGTTATGACATAAAGGGGTTACACTGAACCAGCTCTTTTGATCACATATATCAAATCTAAATAATCTGATCCCGTAAGAAATATTAGTCCATCCGAACATTAGTATTATTAGTCAGTGGAACAAAATAAGGAATCACAGGCCATCTAATGCTGTTGAAAATGCCAAATGGCTTGTGACACCCTATTCTCTGTTTCTTTACAACTTAATATACAGCTCAGGTGCAATATTTCAGTTGTAGACAATGAGGTTTAGGTGAGATGATCGCCACCCTGAACACTGTTCTTGTCTATGAGTTGATCCAATTTCTGAGAACCGTTTCACATACTTACATAAATTAGCATATGAGCAAAAAAAACCCCAAACAATATATTATACCCATAATGTTTGGTAATCCAAAGAAGCGAAAGGCCAAACAGCAGACAAAGCATACACGAGATCACATGCAGGGTTTTTCCTCTTCCTTGCACACCCACAACAGTAATCAGGGTATAGCCGGGGAGCAAAGTGATTGTCATGTATTTATGCTGCCAGGTGTCCAGGAGGGGTGATGAGAGCCCACTGAAGTTGCTGAGGAAAAGTGAATTTTACCTTTCTGAAGTCTGCACAGTGTGTGCCACCCAGACTTCTGGGATGTCCATTCAAAGGTGTGCCACTTCCAAGGAACTCCAGCATGAGGTCCAAAGGCTGCATGCTGGCAATTCCTGCAAAATCTGTAGCAACCTTGAGGGATGAAGGAAGGGGAGCTCCAGAAGGGCTCAGGGACTTTTTTTTTTTTTTTTTCATTTTTAGAGCAGCCTGAACACCAATGTAGAAACACCTCTGTTTGGCGACACTACTGAAGGGGGGAGTGACTGCAACCAAGCAGCAATGAGCCCCAGCTGCCCATGCCGAGCAAAAAGCTCACCAGTTGCCCACTGGGCAAAGACCTGATCTGTTTTAACACTTCACCAGATTTCCCAGGGCCAGTCCAGCTGATCAGCTCAGTGTCAGCTAAAAGAAATCCAGTGGAGCTGGAGGGAGGTGGAGAATTGCTTACTCTGAAAGGCAGAAAGACAGCAAGGCAGAGGTTAAGAAAGTTCCCCATTAGATGACAAGAAATCCTCCCTTTTACATGTTTGTGTGTCTCTAATAGCAGTTCCTCCTGCATAAACTTCAAGCAGGCTGGGTCTGTGTAAACATCCTCCCCTCCCCTCTGCTGCACTGGGCCTCTCGCTTATCCCCCACCGGCAGCTGTGGCTTGGGAGGCAAACAGTGGTCATCCTGTTCTTTGCACAATGACAGACAAATAAAAGAACAAGCAAGCTTGGGCGATTTCAAATCTAGAGCTGAGGGATTTCTCCGAGTTTCACTGTGTCTCTGTGATCCTCCCACTAAATGCGGGAGCTGTTTTCTTCAATAAATGAAGCCCATAATAAACATCTCTCCTCGTGTCTCTCCAGAGCCCTTAGGGAGCTCTGCAATAGCTGAACGTAGAAATTTGCAGAAAGGTGTCCTCTGATGGATTTGACTTACACAGCATCAGTTGTTATAAACTGCCAAGAAATGGGAAATGGGATGTCTCAAGACACCCATGGACTCTAGCCATTAAAAACTGTTGTATCAAATGCATATTTGAGCTTTATTTCAAAGAAGTGTTTGATTCCATCAAACTATTTTTGAAGCATAAAGGTTTATTTATAAGGACGTTTTGCCTTTCATACCTTCCTTGTACACTCAATTCACAGTTTCTCTCCTTAAGGGCACACAAAAACCTTGTGTGTTAATTAGCCAATTTAGATTTCAAAATGTATTTCCTCACAGAATAATGAAATTGAAATAAATTAAGTTGAAAATACAATGAATATGTTTCTAGAGTTGAAAAAAGACAAGACCAGGTGGTAACTAGACCTCACATCTGCACAGTCAGAATAAATATGATGGAGGACATGTTCAAAGTGTCTTGTCTCAGCAGGGTATTATCATGGTACATATTGTACATGCTGAACAGAACCTTAGAAACTCTCATAAATGTACTTACAAGAACTGAGAAGTAAGTGCTTTGTAATCTTTAATCAGCCCAACATTCAAAGCCTGCTGAAATTAGAGCGGATCTTCTTCTTTTCAGTAGGGTTAAGATCAGGTATTTTACACTGAATATTTAAAAAAGAAACTCAGGAAAGTCATTGCTGGACCAATTCTTGTCCCTCTCACAAGGACCTATCTGCCCAGCCATTCTGAGAGTCATGAAAGTCTCCTTTAACAATAAATACCACATTTTTACCATGATCAGAATCACTCTTCATTTAAAAGCTGAATTTCTGTTTTACCTTATGCATCATCAGCAAAATGATTTATCCAAATCTGAACTGCAAAATTTTATTGGTAAGCTAAATATGAAAGTCAGAAACATGGATTTTCAGATATTGTATTCATAGGGCTGGGAATTAGAAAAGCTATCTTTGACTTCCTACTGGCACTGACAGGAAAGTCATTGAGAGAAGTAGAGGAATTTACAGGATTTTCAGAGTAATTTTTTCTGATCATTTTAACAGCAGTATTATTCTCTAAAATATTTTCGTGCAACTTGGAAATGAAAACAAATATCAAAAAGGATGAAAAATATCCACAAGATAGTAATTCTAATACTTATTTACAATGATATGTTAGCTCTCTGTACACTTATCAGCTCAACATTTCACAAAGGTAGTGATTCCAGTATAGTTAGTAATGACTATCTGATTGCATTGTGTAATTTGGATCAAACATGGATCCAACACACCCTGGGAGGCTTCTGAATGCTGTTTGGTTCATCTAGTTAGATATGTTACATCAGTATGCCAAGCAACCATACACAAAAACTCTATTATTATCAATAGGAACATGATAGATATTGCTTCATCTTGAAAATAAAAGAACAACAAAATGTGATTTAGAGTCTTCACTATTTAGAAGACAAGAGATAATGCTTGCAAACAAAAACTCCAGCTCATTGACATTAGCTAGAATTAGCTAGAATTTTATGGGAGCAGGTAAAAAAACCTTTGCAATGCTTTTTTGAAACAAAAAGGTAGGTAAATTACTTACCTGAATAGGGAAAATGTAAGCCACACCAAATTATCTTACTTAAATTACATAAGTATTAAATATTATTGAATATTTATATATTATCTTACTGAAATATTATCTGAAAAATTAAATTATATACGTGCACATACATCCACACAGATTTTAAAGACACATTCTATACAAGGTTATT
The DNA here is from genome assembly GCA_013399855.1 of Oxyruncus cristatus. Classification (NCBI taxonomy): domain Eukaryota; kingdom Metazoa; phylum Chordata; class Aves; order Passeriformes; family Cotingidae; genus Oxyruncus; species Oxyruncus cristatus. The sequence continues at coordinate 1,082,905 of VXAY01001422.1, read as the reverse complement.
AAACATTAGAATATATTATAAAAAAGTAAGATAGGGATTACTAATCTCCTACATGCTTAGTCACTTTGCCAGTTATGCCATAACTGTAAGACTTTGTCAATAAATGGTTTATTATAGGAATGTAAAGAAAAAAAAGATTTTCAAAAAAACTCTCAAAGTGAAAAGACTAAGATTAGGGGATACCTCACAAAACAAACTTCTGAGTGATTTTTATTCTGTTTATCAAATATTAAAAGAAAAATTAAACTATACCAAACATTAAAGTAATACTTTGCTATATAGTTCATGCACAGCAATGTTAGTGACTCACAAAAGACCTGAAAGCATCTTTGGCAGAATGTTATCCTCATAATCCTGTTAACAACTCACTGTGTATCCTATGTTTATATTTTTGAAAGGACAAAAAAAGCCAAATTTACTTTGGCACAGTTTATTAACTCAGCAGATTTTTCACTGATGAAAGAAGTGGACCTTATATCTTGCATTATTATTCATTACATTATCATCTTAATATCACTTGCTTTAGCACTGACAGTGTGGTTAGTGTTGTAGACAAACAAGCAAGAACTTCACAGAGTGACAATACTATGACTGTCCCCAAATGGGTAGCTTCGAAATGCTGGTAGATGTAGTTTGTTTATACTTGAATCAAGCCTTTGGGTAGTACGGTATGTCAGAGGACAATGGGGTAAAGATAAATGTTGGTTGGTCTAGTGTCAGTAACTAATAAACAATCACCTTGGCTTCAATCCTTCTCTGCATCCTGGGAAGATATGGGAGGTGACGAGAAACAAGTTCCTGATCCCTTTTTCAGCCTCAGCTCCCTAACAAGCACTTAGGAGGGAGCTCAGATTTGTGTCGCTGTCCGAGGCTTTTCACAAGCCCAGGATGAATGGATTCCTCTTTCCTGTTCATTGCTCCCTCTTCTGCCCTTCTCCTGTATCCAATATACCCCTAAGGAGACCAGTCGAGTTGGAGGCAATTGGTTGAGATTCTTTGGCTTTTTGTGAATAGCATTATCAATTATCACATCTGTTAATAAAGAGATGCCCCCCTGTATATTTATGATTACTATCAGAAAAAATATTGTAAAAATTGATAAATTGATAAATTATATTACATTAGAGTGAGTGAGGCTAGATTTTATTTCTATTGGTATGACCATCACTTTGTTTTTTTGGATTTCATTACGTCTTCCACTCTGAAGTTTTTATAAACTTTCCTATTTCAAGCCCAATCTTCTCTGATCTCCAATTCAATTATAGCACTTTTTGTCACATTCATACGAGACAATACAGACTAAGGATAGCTTTTAGTTTAAAATTCTCTGCAGTTGTATCTTTCTACAGTTTTTTTTACCATCTGACACACTCAAAATTCTGTCTCTGGTTTCCTGAGTTCTCAACTGGGGACTTGATCTTGAAACACATATACAACTTTCTTTAATTTGCTAAAAGGGATTGTCTGTAGAGCTGCTGTCAATGCTGTAAAGTGTTCTGCAAATGCAGAGAGCAAGGCACATGGGATCTGCCTGTGACAGTACACTCTTGAAGTTATTGTTTATATAAACATTCTCTGTAATCAAAACACTAAATCAGATAATAACAATAATGGGTGGTGGTGCATTTCATCTCTTTTACTGAAAAATAGTAATTAAAACGAATATTATTCTTCTGACATTTGAGCATATATTCTCCAGAAAAATTGAAATTATGGATAATTTCACTTTTGATGCTTTTTTAATAATGCTTCTTCACTCCTTGCATCTCTTTCTACAAACTTTATAATCCCTCTTTTCATCTAATACTCAAAATGTCATCTCAGGATAACCTTTTGCTTGACCTTTCAGCAGATAAATATCCTCTAAAGTTATCAAACTTATATTTTTCAATTTCCAACTTTCAAACCATCAAGAGCAGAAAATATACAAAGAAATACTGTTCTGATTCTTGTTCTTGAGCTCAAACCACCGTATTATCAATTGACCCATTTCAAGAATTTAAAATTATATTTTTTATTTTAATCTCAAAAATGTCAATTGAACACTATCAAATGTAATATCAAGTGACATACCCTACCTCCTTTGATGAAAATGATTGGTTTAGAAATGCAGACCAATTTTTATGCATTTATTAATCATATCCTTTAAAAATTAATAAACAAAGGAACAGATCTAATACTTCCAAATCCCAAAAGTGCAAAGTACATCGTGCTACCAGTATTGTCACTGAGAAAATATGGAGAAGATCTATGTTGGGCCCATTAGAGCACATGGGTCTGGCCCTGCTTCATTCCTTGCTTTAATAGTTGGAAAATATGGAAGAATGCTGCTTAAAGTACTACCTTTACAAATGGTAAAAAGTCAATGGTGGCTTAAGCCAACTGACTGTTGCAAGCTCACTGTGCTAAATTTAGTCTTCTAAAAACCTAGCTGAGAAGAAAAGGGAGGGAGGAAGCAGGAAAGGTTAAAAGTAGCCAAATTGTGATTTAGAAATAGGAACAATTTCGAGAAAATGAGAAAGCCATCTACATATTTAAAAACTGGGCCATGTGAGGGCACAAAGGGATGCCTATAAAAATGCTCATTGGTGTCTCTCTTCCTGTATTCTCCGTCTCAGTATTTGCCTTAAGATTGTTTCAGTTCATGAATCTCTGATATTTCTAGCTATATACTAACGAAATTAGTTTCTTCCAAAGCCACTGAAACTTCTCCAAGTCTTTCCTTGACTTTGCTTCAGATCTGGCCAAATGTAAAGAAAACGTGGTAGGCAACTACAGTTTCTTGGCAACAGTAGATGGTTGAATAAAATAAATAAATTAAAGTATAAGTACAGTTCCTGTTGAAAGTAGTTCAGAACTTTCCTGTCAAAAAAATTATAACTTTGACTATAACTTCCCAGTGGGGCAGACTGGAGAAGTGAAACTTAAGAAAAAACATAGGGAACATTTTTGCTTGTTGCTGAATTAAATTTTAAATATTTTGGTTTGATTTCTTGAAAATCTGTAAAGCAGGATACTTTCTGATAAATGCCATTTGATTGTACTGACACCTGAAAAAATTTAAAAAAAATGAAAGGGAACTTCTGTATCATATATTAAACTAAGAGAAATGAAAAAAGATGGGATGAGAACAGAACTTTTAGAAATATCCCAAACTAAATGTCATTCTGCAGACCTATCATGGTCGTATCATGTCAAAAGAATCTTCTGCTATCAAGACATTTACCTTTGTTCAGCAATGAAAATTAGCAGAAGTGAGGAAGAAGAAAAGAAAAAAAAAAACCAAAACCAACATTCCAATGTTTAGCAACACCCTTCACTCAATCCACACCTCTTCATCTGGCCAATCTGGGACTGGTCAAAAACATGAGATATCCGAGAGAGTATCACTGAATTAAATTAATATAAATTAAATATTGAATGAGTTCAAGTATTTGTTTCCCAGATGGAAAGAATTACATATGTGTATACAATGATGGGGAAAAAAAAAAGTCTTCTATGCATTTAGAGTATTTGATGATTGAAAAATCTCCAATTTCAAAGTCTAAAGTGCATGGATGTACTAGATTTTGTGATAAAGCATATGCTAACTCCAACCAAGGCTGTCCCCTTGACATGATGAATAATGTGAGAACACTCACGATGTTTTCATTTATCCCTTTCAGTTTATCTGCACCGTGAAAGTCAGGATGTCAAATTAGGAAAACCTTATTCAGAGTGACCCATGATTCAGATCAGTACATCACTTCTTTCCCACTTGGAAAAAAACTTCTGATAAACAACTTAAATTGATTTTCAGTTAATGCAGATGCAAGCAGATACTATTTTCAGCAAGAACTCCTTGTCCTAGACTCCCAGACTCTGCGACTGAAGCCAGCCCCAAGTTTTATCAAAGTGAGTTCTGATAAACCATTGAATTAGTGGAAACTTAGAAATGCTGGCTTTAACATGTTTTGATCCTCAATTCACTCAAACACAGAAAGGTAAAAGTTTCAATGGTTGGGAAGCAGTATGAAATCCTGATAGGAAGAATATATGGACAGTATCCAGAAACCAGAAAATTAGAAAAGTGCAGCCACAGCCCTACAGCTGATGTTACTACTAAAATAAAGGGTGATTTAGATGGCCCTCCCAGGCTGCAGCTCTGGGCTTCTCTGTAATCAAATAAATGCATAGTCAGACTGGGGGAGACATTTAGGTGACTGCATTCCAATGACATTTAAGCGACTGCATTCCAATTATTTAATGGGGCATAGACTCCTAAACAATTTTGTGGCCAAGACCTGTAGCGCAGAATCTGCCTAACCTTAGATATCACTAACTCTTCCCATTGACTTCATAGGCAACCCTGGGGAGTAGGATGTCTGAAAGCTTACTGCTGTTTCAAATCTAAGGCAGGTATGTAAAAGTAGATGCCCTGACTTTTGATTCAGTGGTTCTGATGAGATAAGAGAAAAAGAAAGTAGTCTGGCTCCAACCTTCATTATGATTTTATGTAAATTATTTTAAGTAAGGATTCTTGCCCTCCAGTGCTCGAGGATTCTGAAGCTGATTTACTTTTTAAAGCTAGTTTAGCAAACTTTCAAAGATTTTACAAGCAAACTTTGTATTTGCTTGGAAATCCACAATGATGGTAGGGTATGTGTGTGAGTATGTTCCAGTACAATAAAAAAACCACCTTTAAATACCTTAGTGTTCTTCTTTTTCCATCTACCTTTCCATTCTTGTATTATAGAAACAGTACATTCTCTCTCACTGTGAAAAAAATCACACTGGAGAATTATTTATTCAGATAAGATTTTTTTACAACATCTATAGGCTGGTTGTCTATAGTTCTTATGAAATGTTATTCAAAAGTCTCTAAAAAGAACTACATAAAGGACTGTCTAAAGAAAAAAAAAAAAGAAAAAATTGTGGTGATGGATGCTGAGGAACAAAAAATGAAGATATGCACAGGATTTCACAGACATTTCTATAGAACCCTGCTCTTTGTACTGATTTTATAGAATTTCTTCATAAAGGTAGATCCCTGAAATTTTCTTATCACTCTTCCTGAATGAGCTCTCAAATTACAAATATATGCATATCTAGTAAAAAGCATTCTCCTGAAGCTGAAGTTCTGGAATCAGACTTTGTTAGGAAAGGAAACCATGGAAAGCAGAAACAGTAGTCCTGAATCCTAAAAGGTTACTGTTCTCTAAAAAATCTCAGCTATTTACAGCATGAAGCACAAAATGATACCAAACAGCTTTCCTACAGTCAAAATCAGTAACACATCTAGCTTTGATATTCATTCTTTTTTCCAGCAAATGGCTGTACCAAGTTAGAATTTTCAAAATGTCTATCACTTTACATATATAGATTTAATTTATTTTAAAATAAGGCCCAGTGTATAAATGCATTACAGTTTCAAAGACAGGCTTCCTCAAAATTATAGCATGAGAGCTTCCCATGGTTGCCATGGAGATGACCTTTCGCTATTTCCATGGTAATGGATCTAGCTTTATATATTTCTCTTTTATGAGAGTGTATTATACCAACAAAGCTAACATCCAGAATACAGTCCTTAACTTATGGATGCAAACTCACCAAGAGAAATTATCTGACTCTCAAGCCCCATGGGCACGCTAAGCTTTTGGATGTCTTTTTAGTACTGTGTAGCAGACTTTTGAGAAGGATCATCTACTGCTTATTGTCAGTAGAGAAATGCTGATATATTTTGCTCATTGCTGTGTCTCTAAAGGAGTTTCTGGATTCATCCACTGCAGTCTTTTCCAGACTGCTCTACTGTTCCCAAAGGCAGAGCAGCTGGAAAAAAAAGAATGGATTGAGAGCTCAGAGTCTTCTATAAATTCCCAGCTGTTGATCATATCCTGCTGTGAAATAAATGTTATTCTATGGCATTTATTGAAAATCTAGAGGTCTTTGAAATTACATATTCATAGACTTGTTGATCTCTCTTTTTGAATTTATACTTGGAATTGTTTTTCTCTTCCCCCCCTCCTTTTTTTTTTCTTGGTTTTGGGTGTTTTTTTGGTTGTTTTTTTTTTTGTTTGGTTGGGGGTTTTTTGGTTTTTTTTTAATATTACGGTTACTGTTGCTGTCATTGGAAGCTAAAATCTTCCTCTTCACCCTGGAGACAAAAAGAATGGAAGCAGTGGATTCAAACCTATAAAACTGAGAGTAACAGAGCAACCAAGGTATCCCAGTCCCCAGCACTCTTGACACATAACAGAAACCCAGCTTGACTTAAGGTGTTAAGTGCCTTAAGGTGTTAAAGAGATGGGGCTTGGACAGGATGGTGCTGCCACTGTGGTTCACAGACAAAAATCCATACCCTTAATCTTCCAGTAAGGTGCAATTCCAAAGAAAATTAAAAAAAAATTTCAATAAAGCTTCTTTCATCCAAGTCACAACATTTAGAGTTTAATAATGAAGTAAAACATGACCATTCAGAAAAAGTAAAAAAAAAAAAACAACCAAGAAATCTGTGAGGAAACCTTTACGGAAGTGCAAATTCCTCAGAGAATAAAAAAACCACACAAACCTGATTGAGCAATTTAGTCTGACTCATGTGTAATTGGTGATGATGCATAAGAAAAAAAGAATTTAAGCCTGTCATTCAGATTTGAGCTTTCTGAGCTAGCCAATAGAAAAATGCCAATTTTTAGTCAGGCACAGGTGGCTGCAGACAATGTTTCCATGCAGCAAAGGTAAAATATCCACTTTTCAGCATAAAATTTAATTTTAATGCTCTTCTTTTTAAACTAAAAAATAGGTCAAAATAGTTGGTGGTTAGAGAGCTTGCTCTTAAAAATGTCCAAAGAATTAACTCCTTCACCTGCTTCAAAGGAGATAATGACCAACATACAAATCAGTTGTCATTAAGTGGTCAACTAATATAGAAGCACATATATTACTTTACGTTACTATTAAAGAATAACTGAAATGCTGCGATCATCGCTTATGCCTTTTGTTAAGGTATTGCAATGACAATGACTATCAAGACTTCAGCCTGCTATTACTGAAAACATTCCGCTCCATTTAATTCTATTCCTTACACATTTCTAAATAAGGAGCATTGCAAGTAATGACTTTTATTCTATATATTGAACTCACAGCCATGTCAGAGAAATATTGAGGCTGGAAATACTTAAAACATTCAAAGAAATAAAAGGCCTGAAAAAAATGACCTCATGTAGCTTTAAATCTCTACAGGGTTCACGTTTACACATGAGCTACTTAACATTTAGGGTTAAATTCATAAGGCTGATTTTGGGCACTTACTTCAGGATGAAATGAGATCAATCAATGCTTCTAAATTGTTTGTTCCTCTCCACTAACTATAACGGGTGTCTAGGTGATTAGATCATTCAGTCAAATGAATTTAATCCAAGATAATTGCAGAAGCAAGCGGCTGACAATACTAGAGGACAGCATTTATTTCTCTGAAACTTTTTTTTTTTACATAGCATTTTGTATCACTAGTTCTTTAGAGAACATGTTTAAAAGAGTTTTTGAAATTACTTTTCTCAGTGCAGCTTGTATCTTTATTGACAATTACATATTTTTTTATTTTCTCTCTTTTTTTTTATTTCTTAAAGTCCTTAAAATAGGTCTGTTTAAATAAAGTTCAAGCCTTTACTTAAGTGAAACATTTGCTTTTGGCAACCAGCTATTTTTGGATATGACGGTAAATTAGTTTTTCTCTTAAATGATGCTGATTTCCCACTTATTTCTACTGTAGCTTGACATTCTTGTCACACTTACAAAGACAAAACTACCTAATTTTTTGTCATAGTCTATAGCAAAGATGTTTACAATGGTACTTGTAAAGTGATTTGGATCAGAACAGTAATATATTGTTTCCATTACTAAAGGTATAACTCTAAGTGATGTCAACATTTGCCTCTAACAAGATAATACTCTGTCATCCTGAAAAAGATCTATATCAGCAAAAGAGACTATCTAAGAAAGAATATTAATGGGGGGGAGGGGAAATCAATAATTTTGGAAGTCTGGAAAGACTGGGCCAGAGAAAGAGAAGACAAAAAAACCCCAAAACAAACCCACAACTAATTAAAGCCACAAAACATCCGTGTCAAAATACCTTGAAAAATAAAGCATAAAAACACAAAGCAGCATGGAGACATAACACTATTGAAGCTTTATTACTGCATACTCTGTGGTATGAAGGTATGTCACCACAGAGACTGTCACTGTCAGAGACTTCTATAAGAAGAGAAATATCAGTGGCAGAAATAATGGTTTGACAACCAGAGTTTAAAAGCACACCTGGAGATAAATACCAAGAGTACTGGTTGTAAAATGGTGTCTCCCAATCTTGTCATTGCAGGGCACACAATTCCAGCATCTTTCACCACTATCTCCCATGAAGGACAGAGCGGTGACATTCCTGTCTGCAAAGAAAGAACAGCCTAGGACAGGTTTACCAAGTGGGTTCAGCGGTTACCCTCTCTTACCAAGGAATGTATGATTTTTCTGGCGTGAAATGAGGCTTGTCTCTGTGATCTCTCAACATGCCTTTGGAAAGACGAGCTTGAAGAAGTTGGAGCAGAAAAAGCTTTCCAAACCACTGACAATGCTATTGTCAGGCATATTGCTGTGTACTATCAGACCAAAAAATAACGTTTCTGACAGCAAAATGAGCTCTTATTTTGCATTTAACATATGTTCCAAATTATAGATTGTGTTTCAAGTATTTAAAATTGAAGTAAAAAGCTCAAGGCAAAAGGAGGGATGATGTGAGACTTCTGGAATTGGATTCACTGGTATAATCTTTCTACACTGTATTTTCTGATCCATCTAAATAGCTTTGTAACTCGTTAAAGCATGCCCTATACCTCCCAACTGTAGGAACTGTCACAGCCATTTGGATTCAGAAAAGATTATGCTCTCCACAGTTTTTAATTAACATATTTCTGGCCATAGTGAAAGCATTACTGAGTAACTTCCATTTAACATTTCTCCTCTACCTGAATTCTAATCTACCCACTCCTTTTGAGAAGACAGAGTAGTGACCTGAAAATAGTGCTGCAAAGAAGTTTGAGAAAGAACTCGGGTGGGGGAAAAAGCTGCAGTTAAAAATATGATATTCACTGGTTACTAATTTAAACTGCTAATGATCTAATGGAGCTGGAGCTAAGACTCCTATTGATTAGCTGAGGTTCGCAAAACATTCACTCCCAAATATAACTTGCTGTATATAGTTGCATTTACAAAGCAAACAAACTATAAAAAGAAGAGCAACTCTGCCACATACTAGTGGTAATGAAAGCAATAGCTGTGAAGCTCTGTGATGGGATATGACATGCATTTCTCCATACATTTACATTTTAAAGTTTTAATGAAAGCATATTGTCAGGGCATGCCAAGCCCACTACATATTTTCCCTTTGCAGTGCTGTGACAAGATCCTGCTTCATGTTGCAAACAAGAAAACATTTTGTATTAAATTCAGAGTGAATATGCAAGAATAAAATCAAACAAGTTCCAACAGCAAATCTGCTCCCCATCAAAAATCTAGGGGAAGCTTATTTCAAAGACCAAATCATTTTATGCCTTTTCTACGGAGAAGGCTCTTATCAGATATTTAAACACTGGCTGTTGGAAAATTCTGTCTTTCTTCAAGGAAGCTGCAAAGATACTAGAACACTTCCTGAAACTTCATCAGCAAAATTATTTCTTCTATTAAGAAAATAAAATGAAAATAAATTCATGCATATAGAAATAACTGAGTCAGACTGTTAGATGTCTTTTAATATCTAACATCATGGATTGTTGGTATCACTTGATAAACAAAAGCCTTCAAAAACTAAAAAAAATGTAACATTCATAAGGTGAAAATAAGATTTAATTCAGAGCTCTTTCTGTAGGGTATCGTTTTTGAGTTTATCTATGTTCAAAAACTAAATTAAATTTCCCCCCTGGGTCCATAATAAATTGTTTTTCTTTTTTCGTTTGATGATGGCTATCAATAATTATATTTTAGTTCATTTTGGCCATAATCTGACTTTTACTAAGCTAAAAACCCTGTATGTTGATGTATTGTATTCAGTATTGACTAAATGGCCTAGAAACTGGAGCTCATCAGCCTCACACACACCTCTTAAAAACACCCACTACAGGAACTCTGTCCTACTTGAGGCAAATTACCATACCCTAAACTGACAACTTTTCTTTCTACCATTTTACCAAGATATTGAAGTATTATAAAACTTTATTAAATGAAACTCAGGACGGCACTTCAGCTTATGGACACTAGGCATCATTTTTCTGTCATTGAGATCAAATAATTTAAAAATGAACACAGAAGTCCTCAACTGCAGCTAAAGTCTGATTCTGCAGAAGGGAATTCACCTATTCAGCACTGGATGACACAACCCCTGGCATGCCAATGAGCACTTACAAGTGCACTGTGCAATACTGAAACTAACAGGGCCCCTCGCATATTTAGCTGCCAGATAATATGAGCCTGGGTTCGACAATCAGGTTCCAAATTAGGCTAATAACTTAACTTTGGCAGTAACATTGCAATAAAAAAGATTCATAATTCATAATGGAAAAGGCAAAGATGTGAACCTTAGCAAAAAGACACAAAGCCGTATATCAAGAGACAATTATGGGTCTCAAACATCAGCAAGCTAAGCAGGCGATGAGCAGCATCAAACCCGTCAACAGGCAGTGCGCCAACTTTCTTTCCTGATGACAGTGTTTTGTTTATTCTGTTGTGCAATAATATTGGTGCACTATTTCTGCTCTCTGGCTGTATTTGCAAGAGAAGTGCATGATCCTACCTCCTTTTGGTCATCAGTGTTTCCTCACATGCGAATATTTGAACATCTATTCCAATTTTCAGAATTAAAAGTGAAAATGGTTCTCATTTGGAGTATCAGTGCTTCACCATAATTGAGTGTCGAGTTAGCCCTATAGCAGATCTTTAATGAGATAAATGTTATTAAAGACTGTTAAAAAACAGTTAAGTATGGTGAAACTATCTCTCTGTAGAGATCTGAGGGTTCTCTTTAGAGCCTGAATTTCAGATTCTTTTCAAAGAAAATTAAAAACTGTTCTTCAGTCTTTTAAGAATGAGTGATTCAAAAAGAAAGATCTGATTTTCTGTAGGAATAGCACCATTAAAGTTAAGGCATTTTGTAAGTAAAGTATTCAGCTGAGTATTATCTGCCATTAAGATAATTAGTTCTAATTTTGCCTTGGACCTTAGTTGAAGCTTTGCAGTGGGAAATAATTTCTAGAAGCTTTACCTATTTAAACAGACAAGTTAAATAGGGGATTTTGAAAGACATATACATTTCTAGCTCATTCTCAAATCAGATTTACTTGACATCAGAATTACATTTTTAATGTGCAATACTCTAGCTAACCATAGTTAAGGAGCTATACTGGGATTTTTGAATGGAGACTATCAAGCTATATATGTTTTCAGATATGGACATAAAGCATCTTGAAAAATTACTGTCTCATGATAATACAGGTATGCCATATGGGGTTGTCAAACAGGTACAAAAATTACCTAAAACTGTGCCACTAGCCATTTTCACAGTGACAATGCTGATTTTTTTTAAGATTTCATCCATGAAATTAGAAGCCCAGTCCGCTTTTGGTTAAGTAAACAGCAAAACAGTAGTAAATTTCATGGGGAATAAGACTCTTTTGTCCTCAAAAGAAAAAAAATACTATCCTCTTGCTTAACCTTTTCAGTAATTGCTAAGCATACAGTTAAATGTAAACTTCTATATCTGAACAAAACAATTGCCACTTTTTTTTCCAGATGGGGAAGGTCACACATGAAAAAGCAATTGTTGTTCCAAACTTTACAGAGCTCAATTACTTCTTTACTCAGGCAACTTCCCCATTGATGCCACCAACCTCAGCAACTGCTGAATCATCCAATAATAAAATAACATTAAAAACAAAAGATGTGGAGAATAAAAATGAAAACTTGCAATAGACTTGACTGTGTACTCTACCACTGCATTTTTTCTCCAACATTGTCATATTTTTGTTTCCATTAGGAGCCATAAAACATACACAAAATACAGTATACATTTTCTTTCACCCTTGAAGTCCAATATAGAGAGTTTCTAGAACCCAGACTGTATCTCCGGCAGATATTATAGAAGGGCCAGGAGATACTGTGTTCGGTGGAGTAGCAGCCCCTAATTTAATGAACATACCTCTGAAGTAAATGGAATGACACTATTTTGTGATAGGGCACACCTGATTTAAATCACGGTGATATAAACACAGATTTACACATATTTGAGGAATGTGGAACTTAGCCAAGGTAACAGTTTAAAAAGATTTGAAAAAGAAAATTCAACACAAAGCCTCAACATTGTACAAAACAACTTCTGAAACTTTATTGTGAATTTTAAAGTACATTTAGAAAGGATCTTATCCTTAATATCATTAATTAAAAATAAATTTGAAAGAAATCCACATACTAGTAATTTAAGCAAAGTTCAGTACAGACTTTTTGAAGTCACAATATATACATTGCATGAGAGTGCAATAAGCTTCTATACATTAGGTATATATTTCTAAAATAAAGAGCTTTGATTTGACATGTGTGAGAGGCATACTGTTTACAATGAAAATGTTTTACAAAATATAGCAAAGGAAAAATGGAATTTAATACATTTTGAACGTACAACTACTTTATACCTTTTTTAGGTAGTTCTTTACTCAAAGTGTACAAAAGTCCATTTTTTAAAAGGACACCTGTTTGTTTGCACTGTTCAACACTGATTAGAAAGGATAGTTTTAAAGATTCATTACTATACATATCAGTGAATTCAATTCCATAGCCACTACAATGAAGAAAGTATTACAGAGTCATCGACAGCATCTTCTTCTCTCCTAAACTATGCATAGATAAATACATAGCAATGGTGCCTATTACTACAATAAAAGTGAAACACTTCACCTGATTTTTGCAGCTATTTTTGCATAAATATAATGCATTGTATATATATATATATTAGTTTATTTAACAATCAACTGATTGTTTATTTTAACACTCAGTAACATACAGAAGTACATACACTGCTATCCTTAAGTATTTTCCACTCTGTAGTGGCTCATAAGGTTCAAAAAATCAACACTGTAAATTCATAATTCTCAACCTGGGGGAAGAGTCTCCCTCAGATGGACTGACACTACTTATACAAGTTCAACCGCATCATGAAACCATAGCGTCCACCTCCAAAATACGTAACAAGAGTAATATAGTATACTGTGGCTACTAACTACTGCATAATCATTATATAGGAAATCGTCACATCAAGTGTTTTACATTTATGATTACTCATCACATCGTATCATACACAGAGAGAAACTTTCCCAACAGATGGATCTCCTTTCCTACCGTTTTTCATATTTTAGAGAAAAATCATCACACAGTAACAAAGTTAAGCCTTAAGAAGTATGCAAAATGTGTTTCCTTTTTCAGGATAGAAGAGTGAGCAGTAAACTACCAATTATTTTACAATCAGGATGTAAAATTACATCTTTAAAGAGAAAGTCAAGTTTGAGCACCGCAATTAAAGAAACCATGTATTGGGGGTGTGGGACTGTCACTCAAAACTGTGGGAAAAGCATACTAGAAAATTAGTTAGCCAATAATGAATTAAAAGTCGTACTTTCCTTTCAAACAGAGCACAGTAGGGTTATGTGATTTGTGTCCAACCACTCTGCAATGTGTTATCTGAACAGCTCAAAGAATTTGCAAAGGACAAGACAGCTTTGCATTCATTATTGCTGCAATAAAAGGAATATGCTGAAACATGTAATAACCGATGGTGGATTTTTAACCACCACCAAGGATGTCTGGGACATTAAAATCTGCAGAAGAGAGCATATTATTTCTTTTCAGCACATGGATCGGGTGGACAAAAATCCATCCTACACAGATTTGCAAAAATCCACCCTACATGGATTTACTTACTGTTTTTTCGGCACAGTTAAAATGAAATGTCTTGCACGAAAGAGTCTCACTGCCTTCTCAATATAACTGTCTCTTCTATGGAGAAAAACTACTGTCTATCTGCAAAACACTGCCCACAGCAGTAATCACTTTAGGGGCAGACATTGCAATTCAGATGCAATCCACTTTCAGCTGAGCTACTAATCCTGGAACCCCTCTTTGCTTTTTCATTCTAAATGCAGTACTAGGCTTTTAGCTGTCATCCATGTTAACAGCAGGAAGAAATACTAATAATTTTGCAGATCCATGTGATGCTTTTTACTTTTGCTGTCCACTAACCTCCCAGAAACTTCACGGTGAAGAGCTATAAAAATATGCATCACAATTTTGCCTAATATCCAATGCTAGGAGCACAGCATGCCCACTGACTTCCGTCATGCTACACTCGCCTGTCCACCACACGCAGCAGCACGCAGGGTGAGACCTCTGAACTGCCTCGGGAGCCTGAAGGGAAGGGAAATGAGAAGTCCCTGGCATGGCTCCTGGAGACAAGACAGGTTTAATGGCATGCTGACAGCCTGTACTTTAAGACTTCTTAAAAAAACAAAAACAAAACCAAAAAAACCCCAAAAAAACCCAAAAAAACCCCCAAAAAACCCCAAACAAACAAAAGCAAACAAAAACAAACAAACAAACAAAACCAAAAAAACACTCACAAAAAACCCCAAAGCAAAACAAAAAAACACGGAAGCTTTACCAGTCAAAAACCGGCCCTGTGCTTCGGTATTAGAGTGTCACTATAGGTTAAAAAAAAAATCTTTTAGCTTACATTATGTGGCACATTTTTTCTCTATTTCTGTTTTAAACACACAAAATAGTCCACCCCTTCCTTTGATATCTTCAAAGAGGATAACTGAAGCCTTCCAGGATCCTTGACAGCTTAAGTATACAGTAGGAATGGTTGACAATTACATTTGCTTTTCCCAGTGTGCAGAAAGGATGGCTAATGGAATTAATGAATCGTTTGCTGTTCCACTAGTCAAAAGTCTAAATAACAACATGACCTTCAGTCAATGCTGCTGAAGAAACATTTCCTAAACAATTCACAATACATGAGAGATGACCTCAGATAGCAACCGTCTTTGTGTGATTTCTCTTCTTCATATTATTCTTTCTTGTGCAGACCTACATAGTTAAAAATTTACCTGTTTGCACCAGTTTCTATTTTTCCTAATGTCTGTTCATACCAAACTAAGAGGAAAGGAAAAGTACTACAATGTAAAAGACTAGTTCAGCTGTTATGAACATAACGTAAAGCTAAAACTTCAACTTAAGTCCAAAAAACTCTGCCAAGTTTGCATTTTTTCTTAGAGAGGTAATGAGCAATGTTTATTAAATACTAAGTTCTTTTCAAAGAAAAGTTATAGTTTTAAAAGTAAAGATGAATAACTCTCTTATTGCTTCTCCTTGTTTCTATTTCCTGTAAATCCACTGCCACCAGTGTTGGGATTTGTGGTTTAAACCAGTGTAAAAAGAAATCAAGCATGTTAACAAACTTCTGATGTTTCAAACTGCTGATGTTTCATAGTGCTAAACAGTTTATTAAAAAAAAAAATTATACTTGGTAAGAACTTGGGGCTAAGATTGATATTGTTTTGAAATGGATTCTTATCAGAAGGATAGAAGGGGTTAGTTAACATCAGGTTAGCACATAAATGCAACTACAAAACAATTTGTGTATGTTTGTTTTCTGTTTGGTGGGAGGGGGGGTTAAGTTCTAAAGCTGAAAACGCTCTTCCTAAACAGGAACTGTATTCCTTAATTATCTTTGGAGAGAAGGGTTGGACTAACCCTACATTTTTAATCTTTTTTAGGATTTAGTTTAGCAGGATAAGAGGTTATAGTGGACTAAAAAAATGATTTAGTACAGTGCCTACAATCCACTGGTGCTTAATATAGTTGATCATCAAAATACTTAAAAAGATAGCATTAAATGATTTATGCAGTTGATGACATAAATGTTTATGACAGCCCTAGCCACATAGCTGTATCTGCTTGACTTTCACCCACTTTATTTGAAGACATGTATGTGTAAAGATCAGTAGCAATTGCCAATTTGCCTGATGCACCACATTAGGATACAGAAACTGCTAAAGATTTTCCCCCTCAGGTGCAATTTTGTCATACTCCATTAATCCTTTCAATCCTCCCCCAATCCTGCGGACTTGTTATTTAGTAATCCCTGATTGTTGTGGTGAAGGAACATTAGAAAGTCTCTGCTGTCCGCAAGGCAGAAAATTACAATGGTCGTCTATTAAATTTGGCTCTAACCATGCCCACTTGGATCATGCCCGCTTGTCACAAACACAAACAGTAGCCATAACGTCAGGACAAATTATCACCAACGTCCAAAATATCAATTTTAAACTGATTTTGTGTCTCACAGTGTTGCATCTTTAGTATCCAGACAAAGGTGGGAGCCCTGTTATATTTTTAAGAACGGAGAGAAAAATCTTAAATCAACACATCACATAGGGTAGCTTCATTCACTTATGCATGTCAGGTTTTCAGTTTTCAACTCCCAACCGAGAACTCTCCCACATGATTGCAACCCATTGTGCAACTGAACAATTTGGCTTTCTTCCACTTGAGTCAGTTAAACAGAGATTACTGGGAGAGTTCCTTTCTGGGGCTGCTCTCGTCAAATACAAGATTCTCTATAAACACCAGCATTCCTCTTTTTAATTCAACATTTTTACATTGCAAAGTAATCTATCTGTCTGGATCTTCTTTCTCTCATACACACATGCACACACATGCACACAGCTGCAGGATTTCTATCTCTAATCATGTGTATCCCTATCTTACTCTTCCCATATAGACAGAAGTAAAATTCATCTATTTTTTTTTAGGAAAACAAACAAATGAAAAAAAAAACAAAACAGCCTTTCATCAGCTTGATTAATTTAAACCTGTAAAGCTTGGCTTAATTCTAGTGACATGAAAAAGTAACAGCTACAAGCTCCCAGCCAGGATTTGTGATTGATTATCTAGTGAAGCCTTTAAACAAAAGCTTATTTGTTCATTAGTTGTACTAAGGTCTGTATTTAGTGACATATGCAACCACAATCTTTAATTAAGAATAAATTGACTAAATATTTAGATATTTTATTCTGGAAAAAAGGAAATAAATAAGCAAATAAATTTAAAAAAAAACCCAAAACAAACAGCAAAAGCTCCACAATCAACCACAAAATAGAAGAAAATTTAAAATAACACTCTTCTTAGGTATCTCACATATTTTTTAGTTGTAATATTTTGTTTCAACTTTTCTTTTGGAAGTATTGTACTTTTACTACTACCTCATCCTTCAGAAATCCAGCAAGATCTTATCCTTTCCACTATAATAGCAGCCATGAGTATGATTACATGATCTACATGCTTGCCACACACCACTTACGTATCCTAGCATACTGTTGAATAAATCAAGTCTTACTCGCCCATGGTTACAGTGTATACTGCCACCAGACCACTGAGCTAGTTTTGGTTTGATGTACACAGAGCATAACATGAAAATTTTGTATAGAGGGTTCATATTTAAGCTTGATGAGACTACTGAAGTCTAACCCAAACTTAACACGTACCATATTCTGTACTGAAAGACAAACCAAAATAATTTGCTATTACTAGTTTTCAAAATAGTTGAGATTTCACTAATTTCAACATTTAAAATACAGTCAGAAATCATCTACAGTAATACCATCCATGTCTCCTTGCAACACTGTCGAAAACAGCAGGCTACTCTTACAGTAAAACATTTAGCAAAACGCAATTTCTTACATGAAACTAGAAGGCTCAATGACATTTATTTAAGAGACCTTAACACATGCTGAGCAATGAAACACATTCAGTATCTGACAGAGAAATCTGACTGAAAAAGAAGGTTTGGGTGTCTAATTCTGACCCTAGCAGCTCTTTAAAGTTAATACCAGTAGCAGTAGATACAATGTACAGAAAAACAAGTCACACCAGTCTGCACTGAGGCCTACATTCGCCCAAACTACACTGAAACACAGACTTTGTCTAAGGAGATGCTGAGGACAGGCCTTCTCATCAGCACAGGCAGCACCCAACCATGCCATGACCAACTGTACAAGCCATACTGATGCCAACGAGTTTATCTTCTAGCACAATGCAACATTTCTACACACCTACACATGGAACTTGTGGTACCTGACAGCTCACTCTCAGTACCAGCATGGTGTTTCCCTGACTGAAATTTTGAAAATATTGGTCCAGATCCCACAGGACCAAAGGTTCATACAATTCCAATGCGGAAGACTTTAACATCAAGAAACAAAGAATAAAATGCAAGTAAACCCAAATGGAATAAGAAGGTGCCTCATGACCTCTTCCAGTTAGAAACTCTCCTATCACATTCTAGCTGATGCCTTTCTGAGATCCCTGCATGTTTGAGTTTTCATTTAGGCTGTAAACAGCAGGGATACAGTCAAAGAACTGCTTGTTAAGAAGGAACCTGGAAGTTATAAACTGTTTATCTGCCTTCTATCATGCTTTTGTTTAAAGGCATTCCTACAGAATATATTCACCTTCGATGTATTTATGACATAGGTCTCTGTGGGAGAAGCTTCACATTGATTTGGACTGAAATTGCACTTGATGTTCAGAGGGTTCATTGTAACATTTAGCATCTGTTTTTATCCTGAAAAATATCTCTTCAAATGTCATGAAATTAGATCCTCATTTGTTTTCATAAACAAAGAAATTGTCCATTACTGGCTGAGGACTTGGTTAACTTCTCAACTTGAAAATGTAAAGTAGTTTTGGGTTAGTCATGACAGAAGTAATGTTGGTCTTTCTAGAAGTGTTGAAAATTACTTTGAACTTGCTTCCTTGAGCTATTGACTACTTATTAGTTCATGTTTTTTAGGCAACATGAATAATGTACCTTTGGCTACCATCGTGTCTTTTCTTTAAGGTAGAATCCTAAGTATGCTTCAATAAACATATATAATCCTGTATATACAAGCACATATATGTATCTCTTTTCATATCTACGCATACATGTGCATAGTCACAAGGCAACACGATGACTGACATCATATCCTCCTTGCTTGAATTATTTTAGGCCCAATTAAACTAATGCAATCAAAATAACATAAAAAAACTAAACCAGCCAACCATCCAAAATTAATAGAACCAATCAAAATTAATAGAACTAAAGTAAGCAGCTAAATATATGATTCACTATTATACACTTAAAAGAATCATGACTTTGAGATGGTGACACAGTATGAAATTTGATCAAAGTGGCCAGTTCATGGAGTTTCTCCTTGCACAAACAGCATCTACCTGTTAAAAGTTTTAAGACAGTGTGGCTGATCTCTTATGGATTTTGTTTTGATGTTGGTTTGTTTAGAGTTTTTCTTCAGATTAACTACTGTCATCACTGTTTCCATTTAAAACATTCTAACCTCTAGATTAAATCACCTTTCAAGTGAAATAGCAGACAACACCCTTAGGATTTAATTCTGTGATTCTTATGAGTTCAATGTGAGGCAAAAGTGAAGGCTTTTTAAAAGCACTTCGTATCAATTGTTAAATTCCCATAGATTTTAATGGAAGCCTTTTGCTAACTCTAAACTGTTCTGATAAAAATTTCATTCCCCATGAACTTAGGATGCAGTTACATTGAGCACAGAAGCCAGTGCAGCTACTTGTAGATCAAATGTTACACGTAACTGAGTTTTCGAAAAACAAGATGTTACCTCAGGAAGTGAAAGAGGCATTGTAAAGTAATGATGATCATTTTCAAATAAATAAAGGGAAAGTCAAATCAGGGAGCAGTTTAATATTCACCTTTGACAAGAGAAAGATGTTCATTCCAGCTGTTTCCATTTTTAATTGATGATTTTTTCTATAGTATATGAAAGCCAGGAAATTTTCTTCAGAGAAGTGCTTCTATTCTTTTAACTTGGTAAGAACTATATGCTTCTTATTGGTCTACTGCACCGTGGGGATGAGATAAAATATGAAAGCAAGGATCTCTTCATTTTAGCTTGGAAAATTAACTGTTAAGGTCCGTGGAGGCAGAGACGACGGTGCCATTTAGATATTAGTAATTTAGCATCCAACCAAAGCAGAGAGCCTTCTTGGAGAAAAAGATACCAAAGGGAACACAAAATTGTACCTAAATTATTTGAGTCAATTCTGATAAAAGCAGAAGAACTTTCTTTTATGCCCAAATGGATTACACATTCCCTTTTATAATATACACATTGTTCACAGTTTTTAAAGATAATCTATCGAACAACAACTGCTAAGAAAGAAAGAATGCTCCTTTTTTTCCAATACATTAAAGTGCAAAGGTCATTTAAAGATGAGGCTTGGACTGCTCTTTAAAAGGCAGACTGTTGGACAGATCTTCACTTGATATGAAATAGCTCTGTTAAATTTATTGTTCAATTAGAATGCAATGTAACTATCACTGCAATTTGCTTACAGTACCATATGTTAATAAAATAACACAACTTACAAATTTTGTGCTTTGCTTTGTTTTGACTGCTTTTAATTGCTTGGATTTTCTTTAATTATAAAGAGTGTATTTTGAGGGGATAAATTCTCCCTTGTGCTGTCAGACCCGGCTAATCATTCCCTACTTAGACACATTTCTAAAGACCTAAGATTTTGCTTGAAAAGAGGCTTAGAAGCAATTGTTTTGTGTTCATTAATCCATAAACATTTGATTTCTAATCAGATTGCCAGCAGACATAACCTCTTTGCATTGCTACAACAGAGACTTGATTTGATTAATCAAACAGCTCTGATTCACTGAATTGTCTCCAGAATGGCTGTCCCTGACAATACTATGCAAATAGCTGCTGATGTTGTATTGGCATCACAGCTTTCTAAACCTGCCACATTTTTCTCCATGAAAACATCAACATTTTATATCTAATTCAAGAACTCTTCTACATAAGGGCTACTACATCTGGTGCACATAGTTTTTAATCAATGTTCTAGTATTTGCTTTGAAAATAAACATCATCTTTAAGACGCTATTTCTAAATACCTCAATTTACCCTTCACTGAAATAGCAAAATGGTATTTCTCCATTCTAAAACACTTTTAAATTTAGCTAAACTATATATAATTTTTTGATTTTATTTTAGGAGCTATGCAACATTGTATTTCATATAATTATTTTTGCCAGTTCTGTTTGAAATAACTCTCATTTATAGAGAATTAAATGCATTGGTTTAGGGAACGGGAAATCTTTAAAGCTTACGATTCCAAAACCAAATAGACTAATTGAGCCTACATAGGTAATTCTAACTGTTGATAAAACAGCACAACCCAGTAACATGCAACAGATGTATGATTCACTGTATAACAAGTAATAGTTACTCTATGGGAGTATTTGCTCATTCTCCTGCAAAAGAAAGCAAAGGTGAAAAAAATTAAGCCTGCAGTCAGGGTAGGAGAGAGAAAAGAAGTAACATACTCTTGTCACCTTTGGTTAGAAAATAGGAAGAGAAGCCAAAGTGCCTTAAAGCGGCAGAAAAGCTAAGCCTGTAGCCTCAGAAGAAAAAAAAAAAAAAAAAAGGGCAGGAGTCACAAAACTGCAATCAACAGATTTCTAAAAAGTGACAGTTCCCGAGTCCCAGAAAAAAAAACTTCATGGACTTCGAAGCTCAACAAGAATCATGAACAGAAGGCTTCAGGAGAAGCAATAAAAATTGTGATGGAAGCAAGTATCTATTTTTTTTCCTTCACTCTATTAAATACTACAGTTCCCAAGTGACAGCTGATGCAACCAACTGGTTCACCCTGCTGGTTGACCCTAAGGAGCATGATGTAACTACCCAGCGATAAAGACCTGTCTGAACCTACCGAGCTGTTTGCTTCACAGGAAAACATATTCTCAATTTAAATGGTCAGTTCTTCAGTATTGTGTTAAATAATTTCATTAGCTGAGAATAGATAAGAAACCTCAGCCATCCTGTAATGACTCTGCCAAAGTGCAGATTGGTTAGATTACGTTACTTCTCATTTTCTGTTTGAAACAATCTGTTTCTTCTTATGATTCAGAAAACTGAAGGAGAGACCTTCTGGTATGATCTTCCTCTAAACTCACCATATTGTTTTGGTAAGCTTCTTAACAAGTACTTCTGTATATTAAACTGAGTATTGTCTGTACTCCTGTGAGATAAATTAGCTTATACTCATTCAGTGTACATGCAGCCTCCCCTCATTCAACATGTGATAAGACGATAAACTAAATCACTCATGGAACTACTGACAATGTATTTATGTTTCATCATTTATATGTATTAACATCAAAAAGATGTATGTTAGTATTTGCATCACTTACTTGTTTATGATTTGTGGTAGATTTTTCTTGGTGAAGTTTTACGTATTCACAGCATTTTGAACAACAGTGTGTGTATTCAACAGTAATTGCTTAAAAAATTACAGAACAGTTGGTGATTTCTATTCAGATTTTTGGCAGAGACTGAAGTCTCAGTACAAGTGAAAAAAACCCCAACTTCATTTGTTTTGGAAATAAAAAGTCCAACTCTATTTACTATTACACTAGCAGAAATATGAGTAATTTTCCCAGAGAAAACGAAGTAAAATGAGAGGAAAAAAGGACACGAGTTTTGAGAAAGAGGTGCAAGACCTCTCCACAACTCCAGAGGTAGCAAGCCTTCCTACATTAGCAATCTTGATTCAAAACCAGGCTGTGGTCAAAAGTGAAACTTCTTTAGACTTCCAGCTACTCTCAACTGGACTTTTTCCCAGCATGCAGATTAGTATAATACCCTGTCTGTGTTAACAGAAAGGTCTATGATTCAAAACAGCAGGAGCACTGAAGTCAGAACAGAGTTGCTTGACAGAACTGAGTAAGGAAGTCTGAATGCTGTATTTATTTTTGGTTTTATAACAGGAAAGACGTGCCCCATCATACTCTTGTATTCATTCCAAGCATCTATAACCTGACTTTGTAAATGATGTTACATTACTGGGAGATGATTCTCAGCCTAAGCTTAAAATAAGAAGTTTCAACTCGATTGAAATGCAAAGACGAAATACTGCATTCCTTTCCCAGTTGAGCTTTTATTTATTGTGCCAGACTAAGAAGTTTGCTCTACTTTAATGGATCAAAGTCAACACAGTTTGTCCAAGAAACTGAAGAGATAAGGGGGAAACAGATCTTAATCAGGCAAAATTCTCAATAAAATGAATGAGAACTTTGCCCAAGTATGTTCTGCAGAATTCATAACAGTACTTTTGCCTCAGCTAAGTCTGAAAAAGTGGACTGCTGCTTTTGTACCTATGTTTTGGGACAGCTAACTCAATCTCGAAGGGAATAAAAACAAACTTCTCCCTTTCCGATGTCTGGTTTTAATAAGTTTTAAACAACTAGGAATCTCCTGAAGAAAATTCACACAGCAAGTTGGAACAGCATAATCGGAAGCTGCAGTGGGCTTGGATTAAGTATAATGGATCTCACCATTGTGCTAAACTACTTAAAAATACCACAGATCTGTGGACTAGAAACATGATTATTTTGTCCTCTGTGACTAGAAAATAACAACATTTATTTTACAACTGTACAAGTTCCTGTTAAGGGCATGGATTATCAAAACAACTACACTTGGAAGTATTTTATTCCTTAAAAAAGTGGATGTAGCCTGACTTGCATATTCAATTGTTTTCATCAATATATGCCTCAGTCTTTTTCTGGAAATCTCAGGGTGTCCCGCTGTTCTTAAGATATTAAAATACTGCAGACTCTAAAAACTGAAACTCAATTTACATAGCTCGGAGATTTTATTCCAAATGTTTATCTCTAGACAATACCTAAAAAGAGTTGTCTATATGCATAAGTAGCTCAAAAGTGGGCCATGACAGAAAGTGTCCATGTAGTTACAGAGATTATTTCAATGCACTTACAACTACTCACTGCAGGTCACCCTGCAGAAAAAGTAGCTCAAGAAGTACAAGGTACACAGCTAGAGTAGGGCTATGCTTGAAAAAGCATCAGGTAGGCAACTCAACAGTTAAGCTGGTAATAGTGGAGAGGGACTGAGCTTTAGCTTCCCTAATTCTTGCTATTTAAAGTGAATTAATGTTTCTTATTAAAAGCAAGATATTACTCAAGAAGCTGCAAGAGGAGGACAGGTGCCACAGGAAGGAAAAAAGTCTTACAGATCTTTGAGTCTCCTGCTGCCTGTTTGTGGGAGGAAGAAAAAGGGATTATTGCACAAACATGAGGAGACAGATTCAGTTCTTGATTACAAGCAAAACCACTAGTAAAATAGCTGTAATTTCACAAATATTAAATTAATGGATGTGAAATAAGAATTGGGTTGAGATAGCCTTTACTTAGAGACTACTACATGCAGCCCTAACCCAAAAAATAACAATAATAAAAAAAATTAACTTCGGAGTAAATTATATTAGAATCTTTTTGGCCTTTGTCCATGACCATAAAATGGCATAAATGTGACTCAGACTTGGGATCCCTGGTCACTCCTGCAGCCAAGAGCCTAAGTATATGAAATCTCCTTGGCTCTGGTAAAACACTAGTGCTAAATTCTGGGAAATGATAACACTGATTCATCTCAAAACAGTCTATATATAACAGCAAAACTAGGCACACATAAAATTATGCACTGTCTTGCCCCAAGGTAAGCAACATATTCCTAGTAGAAGGAAGAATGCTATTTTCATTCCCTGCAATCATGTGATAAATAGCTGTAGGGCAGATTCAGCAAGATCTCGAAGGTTATGATTTTACAATATAATGAATGTATGTCTAGCTCTCTGCCACGTGAAAAAGCAGCAAAACAAAGGAGAACTTGTCAGTATTTTGCTTATGGCAGAAATCAGACATTGTCCAGAACCCTCTATGAGACACACTGCTACCTTCTTAACTAGTTTGATTATAACATTGACTCCAATACTTCAACAGTTCAGCTTTCCAGCATATGGCATAATTGGAAGCAGCAGCCAGCAGGTATCACATGTGAATGGGAAAGGTCTCACACTGAGTAACTACTGACTGTATCAAATACGTGGTCTTGTAGGTATGTTTTTTGGGGGGAAATAATAATAATAATGGCTGAGCACCTGTGCAGTACATGAAGCAAGCGAACTACCTAGAAAGTTTGGAAGTAGAAATACCAAAAAATGTCATTGAGTTTAGTTCAAAAATAAAGAGATGAGGCAACACCGTACAAGCATTTTAAGAGGTATAAAACAACTGTTTACATAGATTGCTTATCTAAAATGAAGAGCAAATATTATAGGTATCTTTTAAAGGAATGGTAACCCGTCAACAACCCAAATCTATAACCAGTTTCAGGAGACACTTTAACAAGGGTGGAAGATGCACACTGAGAAGTGCATTCTTAGGAGCAGGAAGACTCAAACTACTGCACAAAAAACATTGGAGAAGGCAACTCATGCCCACAAATGCACATCTCACCTGCAAAGGAACTGACATTTTTTTCGATTCTACTCATTTATTGTTAACATGGAGTAGACGTGGATGACATATTTTATTCTGATCCTGCTTCCTATAAAATACTGTGTTTTATGGAAATAAAAGTTGAATATAGGCACATCTATACCATCACCATCATGAGGTAAAGGCCTGTGTTGAATTAATGTTTGATTTTGATGATTCATATTACCCCTCATGGGTGATACTGAGTTATAGCCACTGTATACAGCTGCAATCATTAATGCAATCATGCACAGTCTGCAAAACAGTAATACTGGTGCCTCAGAGCTTTTTGGATTTTTGAACTTTTGTAGAACATTGAAAATGTACGAAAATGCATTGAAATTGTACCAGACAGTGATGCAAGACTGGCAGGAACTCTTAGGGGTACCTCTGCTAATATTGCCAGGATTTTATGAGAAAGTCCAAGGACCTTAATTCAACCACAGGACCATATTACATGGTTTTGCCAGACAGCAGGACAGACTCACTATGCATCACTTTACAAGTCTTAAAGGACCTAGAATAAGTATGTATCATTCATATCCTCAAAGGCATCTCATTGCAAGATAGCGTAACATGATTTTACACTGAAGTAGGTAAGACGGCATAAAATCCTACTAATGATAAGGTATTGTAGTTTCACATGTACATAACCAGTAGAGATCAACCCCAGGTGTTTTGTTCGGGGCTGACCTCAACCAGCTACATCAAGGTACAAAATACCTGCTTCTTGTCTCCACAAGGATTTTACATTTAGACAGATACCTCACAATAGCAATCTTGATGTAAAACACACCTTTTTTTTTTTTTCAGGGAAGATAGAATCCTAACAAAAATGAGAAAAAGGCACATCATGTTTAATGAGTCCAAATGTACATTAGATTAGGTTCACCTCAGTCAGTTGCATTGTACAGAGTAAGACAAAAACAGAATTTCTCCCTTTGTATTTTAAAAGATTTCTAAGAGTAGCAAAATTTAAAGGGGAAAATGTCAAACAAATTGGCTTCACAGATAGAAAAAGCCATATGATTTTTTTGTATTTACAAGATTGCATCTTCTGGTGCACGAGTTAATGCTCTTTGTGAAAGTTACTATGCCATGCCTTATAAGTTTCAGCAGGATGTGGTGGCAGTTCAAATTTCATCACAGAATGCTAACTTATCTTTGCTATTGAAAAAACTAATGAGGTGGTAAATAGTTGCAGAGCAGTGTTACATGCAGTGATATGCAGGTTTTTCAGGTTTTTCATTATCTGTGTAACCATATAGATGGAAAGGTAATGAAAACCCAAACAAGCAGCAAAAGCTTAAGGCTTTAAAGCTTCAATAGAATTGTGTCAGTGTTTTCTAACAGAAATATGATAAATATAAGCAATCTCAAAACATCCCCTCGATACTTCAGCTAGGGCTTTCTGCTAGGTCTAAGGTCTCATGAGTAGCGCTTAGGTGAAGATCACAATTAAGCTAACACAGGAAATTTATTCTCATGCTGGTTTTATTCTAGCAAGCAATGGCATAATGTTAAGCACTCTTAAGGATCTCTTTGTTACACTTGTTGCCTATGGCTTTTAATTGAAGGTGCTATCACAGCATCCCTATCAGACTCCAAATGTCGTGAGCGGTAGACAGCAGGAACACACAGTGCAGAGGGCTCTCCTGACCCCCAACTATCTTTACTGAGGACAGCAGGATGTAAGATATAACACTTTTCAGTAGCTAGAGGCTTACTGAAATGAACTTCCACAATACTGAATACAACTAAGGCTGGTATTTAGCACTAGGACACAAAAATCTTAAAAAATACCAAGGGTGAGATAGTGAATGAAGAACGTTTTTTAATGTGGTCACCACTGATCCAAAGAATGAAAGTTCTGAAATTGGAATTACTTCTGTGACATATTTATGACAGATAAAAATCAGACATGACAATAAGAAGTACTTTGTCTGGAGGTGATCTGCACCATCTATAAAGCTTCAGCAGGCCTTGAATGAAACTGCTCTGCTGAAAAGTGCTCAGCACGCTGCTTTAAACCAGCTGACTCAAGGATCACTGACTATCTGTATATCACAGCAGCACTGCCAGCTTTCTTATTAAAAGAGTAAGTTTTCCTACAAGTCCAGTCATCTTTTAACCATTTTGAAATGTAAAGATACATGAATGTTTTCATCTCTCACCCCAATCTCCCTTTCAAATTGCTGAATTCAAGAAGCACTACTGAGTTACTGAGTTGCAACCTCCACTGTTCTGCTTTGTGATTTCCATTTTTTGTTGTTGTTTTCAGAATCAATTTTCTATCATAAGTCTGTGAGATACCACACCTATTACAAACTGTGAACTTATTATGCCGTATGTAAGAAAAGTATGAACGATCATACATAGAGAAAAGAAAAAAAGCAAGTAAAACATGTATTAAATAATTATGTTGTCTACTTGTTTTAACTACAATAGATACAGGACGGCTGCAAAAATAGCAGGTGAAATGCAGCAAGCTAGCTGGTACTACTGTATTGCCCAGTACTTCAGCAGCTGTAGGTGAAGATATATACAGATGATTCTAGTTGTGTATGTCTATAATGGAGATGCTAACTGTCCTGAAGGAAAATCATTCATAAAAGTCATTATACCATATGCAACTAGTTTCACCCGCTATTATGCACATTTAGGATGCCTATATAGTGTCCATTACAAGTAAATCAGATTTGGTCAGTATTAAAATGTTAGTGTGTAACACCACAAAATCAACCACCTATACCTGCTTTTAGGTACACCCTATACCTGCTTTTAGGTACACCCTATACCTGTTTTTAGCACTTACAAATACAACAAATTAAACATTCTTCAGATTTTGAGGTGTAGTTTAGGGCTTAATACATTTATTCCCTCAGTTCCAATTATAACTAGAAGGACCTGTCCCAGCTAACATGTCTGCAAATCCATGGTTTGAAGTCAGGTCCTAGTTTCTCTTCTGCCAAACCTTCAGCTCAGTTTTGCAATCTGAATTTAGTATGCCACCAAGCTAGAGACAGAAAATATGTGTTATATACTGCAGGAATGGATTTTCTTCTCAGATTTGTGTTAAAAAATATAATTCTATTTTGATTCTTTTAAAACTAATGAAACAAGACAGAGCAAGTAACTATCTACTTCAGCAAGTGGTTCACTTCCCATAGTATGCTTCTATCCAGATACTCTTCCACATGCTTCAAATCTTTTAGTGAACCAACTGGTTTCATTAAGATTCAAAGTCCTGGGGACGCAAGCAATGTGTGGTTATGAGTCGCGTGTACTACAACAGATCGAACATAAAATGTGCCACTTCTTTACTGTGATACTATTCATTTGAGGGGAAAAGTCAGATTTCTAATATGTGCATAAATATGCTTTATGAAAATAAGTGTCCTCAGAGAACGAAAGAAGACATTTAAAAGAGAAACAAGAAAGGACACACAGTATCTCATAAAGGAAGGAGATGTATTTAAGCATCAGCCAAATGACACTATTTTTCATAGTGGAAGCCTGAAGACTAAAATACTCCACAAGCCATTTGTTTCTTGGTACTCTGTGATGGATTAGAATATTTCTTAATGAACTCCTAAAACACAGAAGAAGGCCAAAGCCTAGATTTCAGCAAATCTGAGTATCAGTGAAATCCAGAGATGTTCAACAGGGATGCTATGGACACATCACAAAACCACAGAAGTGCATCAGTTCCTTGAAACTCTCAAGAAGTACCTATGATTTTGTCAATTTCTTAGTCTAGAATTTGAAAAATGACATTAAGAAACTAAAATTCTGATTCCCTCTCAGTGAAACAGATCAGAAAACCAAAAATGTTGCAAGATTCAAATTACTTGCGGAAGGTTCTGGACCACCCCTTTGCATGAAGGCAATTTGAAAGCTTACACAGCACACTCAGAAGTGGTCCTGCTACACTAGTTAAATATTGCATGACTTTTGTTTCAATGCTTTAATACTAAAGCAAGTATGAAAAATAACAAAACTAAGTGTATTCAAATCCCATTCATACAATATATTTTCATCTCACTCACATGATTGATGTTCGCACAATTCACACAGATAGTCACCTTCAGCTTCATTGACAGCTGGACTGTACCAGTACTCTCAACAGAATGGGCATGAGTAGCCAAGACAAACAGGATTCAGGTAAACCATGGGTGGCTTCCCTTCGCTATATACATGTTTGTCATCTGTATACACAGTATAGACAAACACTGCCATTTTTGAAGAAGAAGAAAGATGCTGTAAAATAAAAATAAAATGCCAATCAAGGAGCAGGTCACCTATGTCGTCTCATTTTGTACTTCTGCTGATTGACAACCTGGTGCTCTTGTAGAATACAAAGGGAAAAAAAAAAAACAGACATTCATTTCAAACAAATATTTGACAGATGTAATAGCTTTCTGCAATGGAAGTGATGAAATCTCAAATAGCAAAGTCCATCTCCTGTACAGTAGAGAGATTAAATTTGAACAGGAAAGGTTTATTGTCTTTAGACAGATGCAGATTTCATTTGTGGGGGTTTTTTTGAGGAGGAGTGTTTTGTTTGTTATTTATTTATCAGGCAGTTGGGAGATGACTAGGGCTTTGCAACTGGTACACAGCCTACCTCCTGCTGCTCTAGATGCCGCAGACCTCAATACGATCCATATTTCAGGGTACTGTTGTCATAAACCGAAAATAATTTCAAATTTTCTGACTGGTAACATTAGCACATCACTGATATTTTGACCTGTATTTTTGCAGTGGTGAAAGTGAAACAATCTCACAACTGACTGAAAATTCATACTGCTATAGACACATGCCTAAACCAGAAAAGTAGAAGAAATATTTTTGCACTATGATATGAATGGCCTGTACTTAGGTTCACAGAACAAGGTACCAAGGAACATGTAGTGTGAGAGAAAACTGAAAGAACAGCACCGAAACAAAATAACTGTTATTTCATTGCATTGTCTTCCTAAAATAGATAGCTGATGGCCAGATAACAATTTAATAAAAAGTCAGCAAGAATCCTTCTGTTGACTCGGGAGCCTTCGAATTTGAGCCATAATCTAAAGAAGACTTTCTCAAAGGCAGCTGTGAACATATATTTTTTTTTTCCCATATGCACTATTCAAATAATACCTGCACTTAAAGTAATACATGACCTTAAAACCTGTCTCTTGACTTTAGTGAGAAAACTGGATAATTAAGAATATGGACCACACTGAATCATACTCTTTACTGGATGTGGGATGCATTCTCACCCAACTGTGTTCATCAGCTTTGGCAACCAGATTAAACCACACCTGTAATTTCTTCAGGGTGGAGTAAATCATGAACCCAGTGAAGCAGATTAGATTTGATATACAATTGTAATTCAGGCAAGATGAATCCCACCATAATGTCAACAGAAGCAAAATGTGTGCACGGGCACTACCAGCTAAGTATACTGGTGAAAACTACACAGATTATACTTTCTATGAACATACTTTACAGAAATAAGACTATATCCACAGTCAGAGGTTGGTCATCTGAAGTAATATATCTGTTCAGATACATTCATTATACGCTGCAAGAAGAGGGACTGGCATGACAGTATTCCCAAAGCCTACACCACTGAATGGAAAGCCACTAAAACCATGAGTCAAATACCACTCCCTTTTGGGCTCTGCATCCTATTTTACACAGGATGGAGGTGTTCTCCTAAAATTCATTAGTGTGTATCCTTTTCTGGAGTTCTGGACCCCTTCCTGTAAAACCAAACTTCTGTGAGGACTTTCTTCCAAAATATACTGGTAAGGGAAGATAGAACTCAGTGGTGAAAGCAATTCACCATGAAGTTCAGCAGCAAATTCTTTATTTCTCTTAAGAAATCTGAGTGAAAACTCTCTGTAATAACCTGATCTATAGGTCATAAATAGAGACAAATGTATCCTATGAAACCTTTACATCAGAAACATAACTGTCTCCATAACCTTTTGTGCTTTGAAGGAGCACAGACGATGAGACAGAAATTTGCATCTATCAGGCTTAGCCATTTAAGAGTTACTACTGCTAGCCACCAATCAACAAGAGGCTGTAAGAATGGCGAATATAATTTACAAGTGAAATATGGTCTTCCTCTGTTTTGGTGTTTCAAAAGTTGTATGACCTTATAAGGCATAGGCTAAATTAGTTCAATTTGATGGAAAATATCATACAGGCAGATATTCAAGAATTTTTAACAATTAAGAAAACTAAAAATTAAGAAAATCAATCACAGAATTTTCTTACTAGCAACATGTGAAAGCCTAGGAGGTAGTAATAACATCCTGCAGAATGACAAATAGAGTAGCTGTATCTAACAATTTGATTGGAAGGAATGAGGGAAAATGAATGAATACCAGTTTCAGGCAACAAAGTGTTCTACAAATCAGTATCAACAGCTCTCCTTTTTCAACTAACAGCCAGTGAGAATGTCCAATTTAATTTTTTTGACTGGGAAGAGGTTGTTTTTTTTTAAATTTTACCTAGATTTTGTTTCTGTGAACCTGGGGGAGGAAATAAAGGAAGGAAGAAATATGTGACAGCTGATCCTCCACATTTTATTAAATTCAGCTCAAAATAAAATTATTTTTAATTCACTTCATTCCTGAATAATTTTACATATTTTTGAGTTTTGGAAATATTATCTCAACATCATCCTATTGCTTTCATAAAAAAGGTAATATCAGAAAGGGCTGCAGATGGCATAAATCAGATTTACTCCAGCTTTGTTTTAGCTTCAAATGCTGAACTGTTACTCTAGAAAAAGGCTCCTTATAGTCCTCTTGTAACAAGAAGTGTGCATATTACAAACAACTTTCAAGTAATAATATTCATATTTACGCACAAAAAGTTCAGCGTGACATTTCACAAAAGAAATGGCGAAGCTACAACATCAGGTCATAGGAAATTACAGATTCCACATGCCAACAAATCCTGACAAATGCTGTATTACTCAATTCTCTCTCTGTGCAACAGAAGATGCAGGCCAACCCATGCCAAGACTTTAAAACAAATCTCCCTTGCAACTCACTTGCTGCAAAAGAAACAAGATGAAGAAACAAAGAATGGATAATTTTTGAGACTGGTACAATTTAGACAACTCAGTATGACTAAAAATCAGACTTTTTAACTACCTTTCTCTATATTATCACATATAATTCAGGGTACACACAAACCCCAAACTCTAAATTGAGAATGAAGGCCAAATCATTCCACATTCCATACTCTGACAGTCCAGATATTCTTAGGAAGAACAATATAAATTTTGTATCAAATTTATAGTAGTCCCTATGTTTTCCTGAATCCCAGTGGTCCCAGAAATAATCTACACACGGTTTTGTATAGTTACAACAATGTTGCTATTCAAAACAATTATTTATTTATTTGAAATTTTCATAATTGCACGACCAATGAAAAAGTGTAGCAATAACAATTTGAGGTGTCTTCTATCAGAAATAGCTGTATCTGCTTCAAAAGAGAGTTTATAGCTCACTAGAAAACAATCCATTGCAACAAATCATTGCGGCTCTATTAGAAGGAACTTTTTTCCATTCTATTTTAATTATAAAGGAATGTTTAAGATGATATTCATTTTCTGCCTATACAAACCCTTAAAATCTCAGGTAAGATCATAAAGCCCCTTATGTTGCAGATGTTTTTCTAATATATGCCAGTAGAAACAAACAAAAGATGTCCTCCTCCCCCCACACTTCAGTAAATTATCCATTAACTTCTTATCTACAGCCTGTGAAATCTTTTTCCACTCAATGGAATGTTATCTCATGTAAACCAGAAATGAACTGATTAAGTACCCACATCAGTGTATGGGCATAAATCATTTTACATACATTGTGCCACAGACTGCAAAGACAAGGCAATAATAAAAGCAGGGGGAAAAAAAAGTAATAAATGATTCTCTGTAGGTTTTTATTCAGTGAAGACATGGGTATTACAGAATGTATGTGAGATGCTGTACTTGAGTAGCAACTAAGGAAACTTAAGAGTATAGATTTTACAGACCACCACGATGTTCTGTGGAAGAAGTGAAACCAAAAACTCAGATATCACCTCTAATTCCTGTTAGATCTTTCACAACACTGTATGTCCATTTTGTCCGTTATTTACTATATTGGTTTGGTGCAATTAAATGGTAAAGTGAGAAGATACAGCATCTCCTGAAACAAATGAAACTTTAACCCAGCTATTCTTGAACAGAAGTTGCCTAAAGGAGGATCAGTCCATTAGGCATTATGTACCTGGCCCTTGGACTGTATGTATCTAGGTAAACAGTTCTATGGTAAAAATAAGAATCCTAGAACTGATGAAGCAATACTACTCAGGACCTCAAATGGACACTTTCGACAGGTAGACTGTGCTCATAAGGAGTTGCTCAATGTAAACGGGTCACAGTTTTCATATCTTTAACATCTGTCATTTATACCCAAGAAAGTACATCAGGGGCAAGAAAATTAATTCCCCAATTGCTGTCAACCATGTTAGGGAACAGCAATAAACAGCTTACTGTAAGCCTCTAGCTACAATAAAATTGCTGTCAATAAAGTGTGGCTGATACGGTTTTGCTGTGCTAGAAGAGATTTTTTGGAAGTGAGAATCTGAAATGGAAACTAAAAAGACTCTCCCTTGTTCTTATATACAAAACAACACCATCACAAAATTCCAACAGCATTAAACTCTCAAGATCCAGTTCTCACTCACATATGTGGCACAAAACTCTTAGACTGGGTCACATGCAACTTCAGTGATTCTGATAAAAATGTTTTGCATGGGAAACGTTTAAAGAGAAATGAAGCTTACTAAGCTTTTACTGTCTGTATCTGTATACATGAAATGTTCCTACTTGAGTTTAGCATGTCTACTGTCACTATTGAAAATGGTATTATAGCTTAGGGTTATGTTCAGATTCCCATTATAACCCCCAGTTTTCACATGCTCTTAACTTTCTAAAAAATTCTTCTTTTCAGCTGAAATTTTCCATGCTCGGTCTCAGCTCAAAAATGAATTTCTTTAGACAGTTGAGCAAAATCTGTTAACCTATTTTTCAGTTATACAGCAATAGAAAAAATACTCGGTACATTTTCACAATTTCTGGTATTTTACTGGAAATTAGATTTAGAAACCAATTAAATTTTACATGCAGACACTTTTCCAGGTGACTAGTCCTCACCCAAGATCAATATCCATGCTAACACATAAACCAAATTAAGCATACAAAAGAAAAAAACAGAATTGTATTTTTTATTTATACTAAGTGGTAAAACAAGGCCACTAAGAATAATACCGCACACAGAATTGTGGAATGCTATGGTTACAGAATTTTAATATTTGCAGGTGACGTAAGCTCTGCACTGCTGTTCCAATGCAGATTTCCATCAACTTATGCACCTTGAAATTGCCAGTCTCAGCGTATCAAATTAAGAGTCATTAATGTTTTCAGCTTTTCTTTTCTCTTACCTAAACCCAAACTTACAAATTTAAACACTCCAGAGTAAGATAACATCAATTACATTTTCCACATAAAGCTTAAGTTATGTGCATTGATCAGTGGGATCCTGGCTACTTGATCCTTGATCAGGCAAAAAGTCCATTGATTGAAAAAGGAATAAAGCAACCTTCACAGAGTTTATGTTATTGACTGTAAGATTAAAAATATACTTTCGTATGGAATGCATTTAATGTGTCAGTCAAGCCCCAAATCCTTAATTTCTGCCATTAGAGCACAGAAACAAATGGACAGTGTTAACATATATTTAGCTTTCCTGAATCTACTAGAAGTGTGCACATTTCCAAACTTTATAAGTTATCAGTTTGATTCAGAAAAGTGCTTATAGTGTGTTTACAGCTGTCTTTCTTGAAGGCAACACCTGAAGTCTTTTGGACTTTTAACAATCTGCTTCAATCCCACCACTTTAAACGAAAGTTAAGCACATGCCTAAATGCTATTTGATTGGGAATGAAGACTGAAGGTTCTGTCCATAACCCATAGTGATACATATTTTTAAACCTGTGTTATTTGTCACTGCTGTGCTTTAAATCTGATTAAATGAAGTTGTTATAATTTAAAATTGGGATAACCACAGTAAATTGGCCCTAATTTCTTTTCTTATTTAATCTATTGTTAATCTAATGACATTGAGTAGGAGTTTTTGTGTGTTTATTTGCTTTTCAAAAGAGGTCTTTCATACAGAAGAATACATGTCGTCTTCTTCTGTATTTCTGTGTAGCTTTCTGGTGTAATGATTTAGTAATTTGAAGTGCATTTTAAAGTTCAATCAAATACTGAAAAGAACACTGATTGGGAAGCCTGCATAGATTTCAGTATTCTTTATGAGTCATAACACTGATTTTGGAAGCTTAGCTATATAAGCTGGTGGTGTACAACATCCTTTCCATACTCCTAATTATGTGAATTAGCATTTAGAACAATCCCAAGTTCAAGTATTCAAAAATGCTCCTTTCAGAGCATCCACCAGGTTTACTGCAAGATAGGCACTTGAAGGAGGCTTTGGTTTTTATACTGGGTAGTTGTGAAACATCAGTCTGTGCAATTCAAAGTGACATGTAAAGACTCAACCACAGGATTTCCCTAAATTTATTGATGTTTGCACAGAAATTGCCACAAAAAAAAAAATGCATCTAAGAGATTTTTATTGAACAATATATTTTTTAATTCTAAAAGCTTTCTGACTTAGGACCCAGTTCTAATAGATTTCTAGGGCCAAACTACCATCAAAAGTAACAGGATTTTGCTTGAATCAAGTCCCAGTGTGGACTTAGCTTTTACCTTTCTACTAATATCAATGTATCTGCAAGATACACAGTGTGTGTATTTACCTTGGAATGAAAGAAACTGTAAGTAAAAATGCAGGATGCTAGTATTTCTTAGACATACATTAATCCTATACTTCATCTTTTCCTATCATAACATCCTCCACAATAATTCCTGCACTCTTTGCAAAACACATCAAGACAACTTGCCTAATATATATGTAATTTAACACAACTAACATTAGATGCAGAGAAATTAGTTACATTAAACCAGAAGAAAACAGTACAGTGGCACAGAACTAAGTGTCGCTTCCTATGGGAAATTTTAAAAATGTTTTTCAGATGCTGTGGCATACACTACTATTCAGTAAGATTTTAAGTCTGAATACTTTGCTTAAAGGTCATAGTCTATCAAAAATCTAAAAAAGAAAGAACGACCTATGAAGGTATATTTAACTCCTGTGCCAACGAATACTAGCTAAGATGCATCCTAATTTCAGGAACTACAGACAGAAAAGATAGGAAGACTGTTGATGATTACTACCATTGTTGGCTATACTCCTCTAGCCGAAACTGAAAAGGAAGCATAAAAAGGCTACATCCTGTAACACTCATCATTGGGAAAAAAAAATAAAAAGACACTATCTCTTTCCTCACATAATAAAAATACACAAGCTCAGTTTAGATAACTGTCTACCTAAGACTTACATTTTCAGTTACACATAAGAATAATACAGATTTTGCAGGGAGCAATCCAAATCATGTGAGTATCTGCTGACTTCAAAAACTACTAAGACCTCAGTGAAATTTTAATCAGGTCCATATACAGGTATAATGACTGATACAATTATTAAATAGACACCAGTGTATTTCATGTAATGAACATGGGTAACTGTGGAAATATTGCCAGTAGTTTTTGTTTGGGTGTGGGGTTTCTTTTCCCCTCATGCTCAATTTCACTGTCTAGAGTTTATACATTCTGTCAGGTAAATAATTTTTGGGGTATTAACTGCCTCTAGATACCATGGAGGGTTAAGTCTGAGGTTCCCAAGAGAGTCTGGAAAGCTAATTTAAGCTAAATCAGAATCATCCCAGAACAGAAAAGGAATGTGTGGTTTGGGGGTGTTATATTTTGTAACTAAAGCGGGGGAGAAAACTTTAGCTGAATAACCATATATTACACAGAGCTCTTCTATAAATTTGTTGGGATTTTTTTTAAAATCAGTTCTTTTTTAACTCAAGCTAACAGTAGGAGTACAGTGCTGTGTAAGTCTGAAGATGTCTTGGGGAGTATATCCTTCTTTAAAGTCCTTTAGAAAGACTAAGGTTTCGTGAGATTCTTCTGTGGTGTTTTCAGTGTCTTGTACTAAGTATACTTAGTAAGTACGAGTTGGTTGAGAGCAGTTACTTTAATAGAACTGCCTCAAAAGTGCTTGTTTTATTCTTAGCATCTTGTTAGTGTGACATCTTACAGAAACCCAAAGTCAACATATAGTTCTGGGAACATCACATTCATCTCAGATAAGGCTAATGCAACAGCAAGAGACGACTTTATCCTAAACTTGGCTACTGTCAAAATCCTTTTGCAAAGACAAGCCTAAATGTGTCTCACTTGATTCCCAAGGATTCATATCCCTAATAAATTCAGACAAATCACTATCACTTGGAGGGTACAGCGCCCGCAGGAATACGGACGCGACTCCCGACACCGACGGAGTCTCTGCGGCGAAAGCGGAGCACGGAGGAAGCCGCCTTGCAAAGGCGCAAACTTAACTACTGACCACTCCAGCGCAACTCCCATTTAATAAAAGGTTCTTTGGCTGGAACATCAGCTCGATCCTTCTCTCCCCGCACCCCGCCGCCCCCCGCGTTCCTCCCCCAGCCACTGCAGGGCTGGCGCCGGGCCAGCGCGGGCCGCGCGGTGCCTCAGCGCCATCTACGGGCGGCGCGGCCGCTCCCGCGGCGGCCACAGGCAAAGCACCCATAAAATAAATTAGACAGCACCGCATTTAAATCTTTATTAGCAAGGAATTATTAGACCTAAGAAAAAAAACTAATGCTGGATTTGGTTGAAATATGAGTCTCTCAGCCTTCTAATCCCTCTTCATATGGCGTGTTTCACAGTTTAAAATGAGCTATGACAGATCACTTATGCATTACTAGGATGAGAAAATATTTACAATGGGCTGACTTTTTTTTTTTTTTCCTGCATAATTCAGATGTATTCAGAGAAACCACTCCTTTCAAAAGTATGCTTTGGCCATTTTTTAAAATATGCAGCAAACTGCCTATGCAATACCAACTTTCATCTTTTACAACAAAATCATGTTGAACTCAAACAGAGGAAGACTTCCGTATGGCTTAGTTATATCCTACCAATAAACCACGTGCTTCGCTGATGCGGTAGCTGGAAATTTGGCTGCACTTGTTAGGGAAAAAAATTAACCCCTTTATTAACGCTAACTTATTAAGGTTTCAAATCAGCTTGAACTCTAAAAGAAACTCAAGCCAACTCACTTCAAAATTTGAAACAGAATGTACATAACCCTTCAATCTTGAAACACTCAAATATTCTCACTGAAATTTACCGTATAAGGGAAACAGTTCTTCCATAACTTTTACATTTGGACAGTCAAATACCGGGGAGAAAAAAAAAAAGTTCATTTTCAGTTTTCTTTAGGCACAGGTATGTGCACATGCAGAGAGGCATAACATATTGGTAACAATAATTATTCTCCAATCCCAAAGTATCAGAGGCATTTTGCAAATACATAGTTAAGCCCCAGGTAAATAATAAAACGGGTCAAGCGTTTTTTTTGTTTATTTGTTCTTGTTTTGGTGTTTTGGGTTTTTTTTTTTTTTTTTTTTTTTTTCCCCCTTAATTTTTTTTTTTTTGTTCCCCCCATACTGTTATCTAAATTAAATTAGACTAAAACAAAAAACACCTCACAACACAGTGGCACTTTTAATACTGGTTGATCGGGCACTTGTATGCAGTACTTATAGACCAGTAAAAGTGCTCGTTTACCTGTCTGGTGTGTAAGGGGCCCTTTGTCTTGAAGCCTCCTTGGGAACTGCACTCTGAGGCACTGAAGTGATCTGAACTAGTGGAAGAGCGTTTGGAAAGGGTGTCACAACCACCAACAAAGGTGTTGTCCAACGGGAGTTCCTGAATCACATGGTGCTTTTTCACTGAAACTGGAGTGTCAGGTTTGAGATGAAAAGCAGACTGCGGAGAGGCAGATTTGTAATGCTTGGCAAGATCAGGACTGTTAGGCTTAAAGGTTGTTGGTGGTGCTGTGCCCCAATCAAATCTTCCTATACTTTGCTCCTCCAGCTCTGCTGGAAGGCTTATTGTCCCGTTGATGGGTTCATGAACTGCATCATCAGGTTTGGACTCCTCAATGGTCACAAAGTTCAAAAGAGAGCTCTTTGGAGATTTCCTTTTCTTCCTTTTCTTTTTCTTGTTTTGCTTGTTCTCCTGATTGGGAGACATCCACTCAGCACCTTGCTTGCTCCTCTGGGCAGCTTTGAATCTGGATGCATGTCGACAGCGAACAAGAACTGTGACAAATATCACCACTATGACAACCATGGCACCTGCCACAATAGCAATCATGATCGTGAGATAGTCCTCGTTTTGGTAGGGTTGGCTGCTGTCCCCTATGTTCCGATCCAGAGGTGTTTCCATAGTCCTGCGTATCAAGTCATAAATGTAAGAGGCATTTCCAGCAGTATCATTTACATACAAAAATACAAGCACAAGAGTATGCAGGGATTTGGGATAACCCAAATCACTTATGTTAACCACTAGGCGATGCAGCCCCACATCATTAGGAGTTGGTTTTTCTTCCAGAGTGATATTACCCGTCACTGGATCAATCCGAAACAAACCCTTGTTA
The DNA here is from genome assembly GCA_013399855.1 of Oxyruncus cristatus. Taxonomy (NCBI): domain Eukaryota; kingdom Metazoa; phylum Chordata; class Aves; order Passeriformes; family Cotingidae; genus Oxyruncus; species Oxyruncus cristatus. The sequence continues at coordinate 1,042,681 of VXAY01001422.1, read as the reverse complement.
TTGCCACTTACAATTGTGTACTTCAGCTCAGCATTCATGCCGGTGTCTATATCCACAGCAAAGACTTCGGCTACTACCGATCCTGGAATTGCTGAGAGTGGCACTAGCTTAAAAGAAGTATTAGAAGGTGGGTAGATGACAACGGGACTGTTATCGTTAACATCCATCACATTTATGGTTACTTTTGCTGTAGAAGAGCGAGGAGGTTGCCCTCCATCCACTGCTTTAACATCAAACGTGTAAGAGCTCTGCTGTTCTCGATCAAAGGAAACATTGGACTTTATAACTCCAGAGTACGGATCCAGTACAAAGTTTTCATTGTCATTCAGGATGGAAAGGGTCACTGCTTTATTTTCCCCAGCATCCGCATCAGTCACTGTGATTACCCCCACTGTGCTATACTTTGGCAAGTTCTCTGATACGAAAAACTGGAAATGATTATGAGTAAATTTGGGACTGTTGTCATTTTCATCCAACACAGTAACAATCACAGCCGCTTGACTCTGCAAAGGAGGGGTGCCGTTGTCTCGGGCTGTAACAGTGAAAATGAAACGCTCCTGCTCTTCTCTGTCAAAAACTCTGGAGGCTGTCAAAACTCCTGTCTTTCGATCCAGATCAAAAAAGGAGGCATTAGGACCAAGCTGGTAAACAATGTCTGCATTTTTCCCACTGTCTTCATCTGTGGCACTAATAGTTGTTAAGTATAGACCACGCCGGTTGTTTTCAGAAACTGACAGCTCAATTACAGGCTGGCTGAAAATCGGAGGGTTGTCATTTTCATCCTCCAGTTTAACTCTTACCAGGGCAGTCTGGTTCAAACTGGGCTTGCCAGAATCAGAAGCCACAATTTTAAAGCTGAATTCTTTGGTGCCCTCATAGTCCAACAAAGAAGAGGTCTCTAACAAGTACTGGTTGTCATAAACTGCTTTCAGGTGGAAGGGGACCTCTCTCTCAATGAAACAGATCACTTTGCCATTCACATCAGTGTCCTTATCTGAAACTGTAATTAGGGCAATCTTTGTATTGATGGGATCTTTCTCAGATAAGTACACTGTGCCATTGATGGGACTTATTATGTACCTGAGGTCTATGTTAGGAGGGTTATCGTTTACATCAGTGACATTGATGGTGACAGTTGCTCGGGCTGGTGTAGAGCTACCATCACTAGCCAGCACTGTCACTTTATGAATAGCAGTCTCTTCTCGATCTAAGGACCTCTGAACTGTAATCAGCCCTGTAGTGTTGTTTAAAGCAAAAAATCTTTTGGTTGCAGGAGCGACTTGGGCACCAAAAATATATCTGATTTCTGCATTGCTTCCTATATCTGCATCTGTAGCATGAAGCTGAATTACAGAGGTGCCTACAGGGGCATTCTCTGGTATATGGACCTCTACTTGACTCTCTTTAAACACTGGCCTGTTATCATTCACATCACTTACTGTGACTTGCAGGATAGCTGTGCTGGATTTCTGGGGGGTACCTCCATCCTCCACTTTGATTTTCATCACGTAGGTGTCCTTTTGCTCTCTGTCCAAGTTCTGCTGCACAATCAGCTGAGGCCATTTCTCTCCTTCTGGAGTTTCTACAATATCCAGTCCAAAGACACTCTGCCCGTTTAACAACTCATAGTGCTGCACACCGTTGAAACCTGTGTCAGGATCTGTTGCTGATGGGATTGGAAAGCGACTGTTGATCAGAGTGTTTTCTGGGATGGAGATATTGATGACGGGGGATGGAAACATAGGTGCATTGTCATTAGTATCCTTTACAATGATTTTTATTTTGATCAGCCTAAAGAAGTCATTAGGGAGAATCACCACTTCAAGTTCAAAGAAACACTCATTTTCTTCTGCATAGGAAGCTCCAGCACAGAGTTTTTCTCTGTCTATTCTGTTAGACGTTGTAAAGATTTCCCCCGTGTTACTGGACACTTTGACCAGAGGTGCATCCCCTGCTTTAGACACCAGTCTGTAGACAAGGCTGGCACTGGTCCCTGTGGCAGCATTGATATGAGAAATATTCAGGTCCTTCGGTATGTTCCCTATGGGTACGTTTTCAGGCAGCTCCTCTCTAATAGTGTAAATAAGTTCTTGAGCTAGAGCAGAATCCAGCCTTAAACAGGCAATCAGAGCAGCCAACAGGTAAAAATCCCTCAGGTCCATGATAATGTTTTTATTCTCTTTTCACGGATTTTAGGACTTAAAGGTTTCCAGAGCGGAATGATGAGTGATTTGCAAGAGGAGGCATGCATGGACTGCAGGATGCATTACATCTCATTTCTTATTTGGAGACATCACTGTCAACACAACCACACAGAATAGCATTATTGGTTTTTTTTAGGCATGATAAATCCACAATCTCCAACTACTACTTGTTTTTGCAATGCACGCTTCCAGCAGTACATTTTCCTACTGCTCCCTTTTACAAGCAATCCATCTGGACAAATGCACCAATACCCCATCAGCTGCATTTGCACAGAGCGCGAATGAAAATAAGTACTTGCAAGATTAAGGGTAGCTACCATATCGACACGTACTTTCTGAATAATTTCTCCGTACACCATGTAATCCATAAGGTGCATTCCCCTTCTACCCTCCTCCACCCAGTCATTTGGTGCAAGTAAAAAACCTTGCCGGACTACTTCTGGATTCCAACTGCTTTGTCAGCTGCCAAATGTAATTCGTTGTTTGCTTCCATACATATTTTTTAGATCTTCCTAACCACATTTTTCTCTGTGCCCTGTGCCTTGCATCCCCCTCTATAGCCATCGTACTGGGAAATAACCACCCGGACATGCTGCTGCTGCAGCAGCAGTCGACACTGGCTACTTCACATCCCTGTTAACTGATGAGACAATAACAGGACTTAGTTTCTTACGCTCTCAGCTCAGTGTTTCCTCTCGAGATGTCGGATACTTCTCCCTCTGTTTAATAACCGAAACTTTGTTTGTTTTTAAACACAGTCTAAATCAGGAGGCTGGAAATTCCAAATGCAACCTAGGGGCAGGAAGCATGTTTACGGCGCGGAAGGGGGGGCGGGGGGAGTAGGGGAATATACATTTTCTGACGATATGAGGAGGAAAAAAAGGTCCAGCCTTTCCCCATTGACACTGATCTCCCTTAAGGATGATGTTAGCAGCTGCCATACATAAATACTGCAGACTAATAATGCAGGTGGGGGAAAAAAAAAAAAGCGACGCACAGACTTCTGTTTGCATGCACTGCTAACCGCGAATTACCGGGGTGCAAGGCTGTCGGCATCTACAGTTTGACGGAACTGGGCAGTCCCTGAGCACTAATCTCATCTGCATTAAGCTCCACGGGAACTGATGCCCGTGATTACTTCCAGCAGAGTAATGCAGGTAGGGATGCAGAGACAGCGACTAGGTGAGCCTTTGCCACCACTATCAACTGAATCCCAAACACTGATTCTTTCCCTAGATAAATATACTCCGTGTTAGCTTTTTGTTTTTTCTTTAAAGGAAATGCATCCTACTGTAAGGGTAACTTTGCACTTACGTTAGTTGTCTACCTTTGACGATCTGCTGCAGCTAAGCAATGATCTGTTCCAGCAGATACAGCACAATGCATCTGGTAAACCACCAGTTTTGGAGAAATCAGCAGCAGCCAAACGCTTCGTCCTCGAGATATGTGTTGCTTCGGGTTGCAAATTAGGCAACTCCAGGGAACAAATTCACAGTTCTGTCGTTAGTCATCCTCTCCACGTTTCATTCCTATGAAGCGGCGATCCTTTGGGTGTCTAACGTGCACGCAACAACCCAAACAAACAGCAAGACAAAAATCCGGTGCACTTCTTAAAGGGGGGGTATTTTCCACTCTGCACTGCACACCATTCCCATCCTTCTCTCGGCAGACGAGAGGCAGCTACATGAAGTCTGCAACTTCTGACTGGAAATGGCAAGAGTTGGTCTGGCGGTGCTTCTCTTCTCCCTCCTTAGCTCTGGGGTGACAGTTGCCCATTAAAAAAAAAAAAAATTAAAAAATCCTAATAGGTTATTGCTTTAGTGACGGGAGGAAGCGGCGGCGCTTTCCCTCTTCCCTCCCTTCTTCCCTCCCTCCCAGGCTCTCTCCTTCACAGACGCTCTCTCCGTCTCCCTCTCTCTCTCTGAACTGAAATTCTTGATATAACTCTCAATAAGCCCAGAGGGAGGGTGGGAGCGGTGCGAGGCCCCCCCTCCCGCCGCTCCGCA